>JANBXA010000069.1:56077500-56625000 GCA_030556225.1 Cricetiscus sungorus | reverse complement strand
GTGGTATGAACTACAGGCAAGAGACTGGCCCTTTAAACACCAGCCTGCAGAGGCCTTGATCTGGCAGATTGGAAGTGGGGAAGGAGTGAGGCGTGTCCTGGCATCTGTCAGCCTGGGGAAGGAAGTCGGCGTGAGTAAAGAGAAGCAGGGCCTAAGGGTGGGCATGGACGTGACTGCCCTCCACTCACCCACCTGGGAAGGACCACAGAGAGGGTCTCGGCTTTCTGAAGGCACAGGGGTCATTGTAGTTAAGAACAAAAGCCTGTGTTGCTGAGCCTGGGGTAGGGGGTGTCTTGTGATGGCCACATGTGCAGGCTACCCTCCTGGGTGTCAAGGCTGCAGAAGGTGCTGTGGGGCTGAGTGAACCCTGAGAGAAAGCCTTCCTTCCATCGTGGCAGCTGTTGTGCAGGTTAACAGCTGCTGCTCCTGTATTTAGTGCTTGTCTGGCTCTGCTCGTCTCTGGTAGCATTGCGACCCCCCCCTTGTGGCAGCTCCACCCTTTATAGATTCCCATTCACACTTCACATTCATGCGATGTGCCTGCCTTCCATCTTGCAAGGGCCTGCCTTCATTCCCCCTCTCCTATTTCCACTCTGGTTGACTTGGTCACTCACATTTGGGAAGGACAAGTTGAGGAAGGAGAGCAGGCAGGTTCGTTTTGACCTGGAAGGCTGGTGGCTCACCCGAAACTTCCCAGGGTTCTGCGCCCAACTTCACAGGGACCCTTATGAAGTGTCCGATCCACGTGCCTCCCTTCCTCCCTCCCAGCTGCCCACACACCACTGTGCCCCTTACAGGAGATCCTGTCTGCGTGCTGGGCTTTCGACCTGCAGGAGAGACCCAGCTTCAGCCTGCTGATGGACATGCTGGAGAAGCTGCCCAAGCTGAACCGGCGGCTCTCCCATCCTGGGCACTTTTGGAAGTCGGCTGAGTAAGTATCCCTCCATACGCCAGACCTGCCCATAGAGCCTGGAGAGCCTGTCTGGAGTGTTTGAGGGCGCCCTCTGCTGGACCTGCATCAGACTGCGCTCTGGGGCGTCCACAGAGCAGAGGAGTAGAGGCTCCCTTACCAGGCGAACACCTTCAGTTCCCACCTGTGGGAATCTACACATCACTGTATTAGATCATCACTGACACCAAGCCCAGGATAGACCAGGGTAAGAAAGCCATGCCTGAGAGGAGAAAGGGTCAGAGGTCAGGACCATGTGCATACCAAAACAGCCCCTAACAAGCAGCATCAATACTACTTAGGCTGGTACCTACTTAGTCGCAGAGCTATTGAGCACTGAAATCTTGCTGTCCCTTCATGGGCCACTTCCTGTGTGTGTACTTGTGTCAGAAGCCTTTCCGCTCATGGTCCTTTGTGTTCTGAGGCACAGAGCAGCAGGGGCCACTGTCACCTCCCCTATATTTTGTCCTGTTCTGTTTCTACTCTGGGCTCTCTGGCTTCCTCCCCCAAAGGCCCTCTCCGGCCACGCTCCTTTGTCAGCATATGGGGCCTGGTCACTTGCCTCAGTTTCCACAGCAGGGCTTAGGTAAGAAAATTTGCCGTGAAATATCTGGCAGGTGAGGGGTTGGCATTGGCAGTGGGGGAGGGGTGCTGGGGTCTCAAGGCTGAGGCCTGTGCTGCTGTAGATGTGGGCCCTCTGAATGCAGGCTTCCTCTTCTACCAAACCATGCCTGCACCGGGCAGGCAATGGCATTCAAAGATAGCCCTGTTCCTGGAAACCAATCAGGCCCACCTTCTCATCTCACAGATGGGAAACTGAGTCCACTAGTAGGGGCTGCCACCAGCCCACAGCCACCAGCTCCCAGGCTTCCATGACAGCCAGGATGAGCTTTCTGTTCCTGGTCTCTGCTTCCCTAAACACAGGACCTCTAACTCTCACTTCCTCTTTTCTTTCCCATTCGCTTGGTCACTGCATTTTCGGGGGGTGGTGGATACACTGGCCTGTCTTGTCATCTCCCCTGCCTCACCACCCTGACTCTTCCATCTGCCCGCTGGCTGCTGTCACCTGCCCGGCTGACTGGCTTGACCGATCGATGGCTCTCTTCAACTGCTGGTGAAATGGTCTTGCAGCCGGAGGAACCGCTACTACGGGAAAGGACGCTGTGACTTTAAGAGCTCCTGTCCGGTTCTGGAGGAGTAGTGTGTTCCCATCATTCTCTCATCCCCTGCCTGTGTGTGCCTCCTATCCTGATGCATACCTACCCTTCCCATCTCTGCATGCTAGCTTCTCACATCTGTGCTTTCATTCCCATAATCCACAGTGACCTCTTGCACTGAAATGGCCACCGGCAAGGGCCACTGTGCTAGTGTTTCTCCCAGAGGGATGTGGCAGGGGGGGCCCCTCTCCACACCACATGGGCTAGCATGTGGGTGAGGGAGAATGAGCTCCCACTTCTGGCTAAAGTCAGAGGAGGATAATCCAGTGAGCCATTTGTGGTAGCATATGCCTGTTATCCCAGCATCCAGAAGGCTGAGGCAGGGGGATTTAAGTTTGGGTCCAGGCTGGGATACATAGTGAAATCTCAGAAACAAAAGCACTAATGGCATCTGGACATAGTGACACACACACACCTTTAGTCCCAGTTTCAGAGGCAGAGGCAGGTAGATCTCTGTGAGCTCAAGGCCAGCCTGGTCTATGTAGTGAGACTCTGTGGTAGAACTCTTGCTTAGCATATGTGAGGCTGGGGTTTGGGCCCCAGCACTACAAATGTTAGTAGCAGTAATAGTAATAATAAATAAAGGGGGAATCAAGTGAGCAAAAATGATCGTCTCTAGGAAGCCATTTTGATCATCACCGGGACCTGAGGGCTTAAGGAACTGTGCGGTGCCTGGGAACTGCCTTGTGGGAACCAGGAAATCTTTCCTTGTGTCCACACCAACTGTCAAACTTACCCTGCTGCCATTCTGAGGGCTGCAGTTGGGGATCCTTGTCTCTGCAGGCAGCTGTGTCCCTGGCTCCTTGAGGCTCGGGTTCTGACGCTTCTCTCTCTCTGTAGGTTGTAGGCCTGGCTGTCTTGCATGCCCCAGGGCTTCCTTCCTCCTAATCGCCAGCTCAGCTCCGTGACTTCCGCTAAGACTCAAAACGCCAGCGGGCACTAACCCGGGGGATGCCGTCTCTGCTGCTCCAGTCTCCTCCCTGCAGACTCCTCTTGTGCTCTGTTTTTAACAGCGGCCCCTCCCCTCCACAGGCCCTGTGGGTACCTGACTTGAGTCACTGCCAGAGAGTGGCACTAACAGAGTGACCCCTCAAGGCAGAAGAACACCTCTCAGCTGCCTTCGTGGATGAGACGGTCTTTTCTCTCTTGTTCTCCCAAGAGTGGCTCTTGCTTGTGTTTCTCTGGTCCCTAGCCCCTACTAACACCTTAATGAGACCCTCCTGAGCATGCTCAGAGGATGGGGAGGGGTTTGGTGACCCTGGGACAATGTTCTGCAAGGGGTATAGTGGTTCAGAGCTGTCCAGAGCTAGAACAGAGGTCCTGGGCCCTGTATGAAGTCCTCTATCTCGTGAAGACAAAGAACAGTAGGCATGCAACACACACACACACACACACACACACACACACACACACACACACACACCATGTTGCCATGAAAGGCATCAGTTCAGAAGGGCTGGGTCCTTAGGAGCCACACTCAGAAATGTAAACAAAGTGATATCTGTTGCTCAGTGATGGAGGCAGAGCTGCTGTCACATCTGCTAAGGGGTTCCATGGCCCTGACCAGATCTGTACAGTTGGGCTCAGGATTATGTTCCATAGTGGCCCCAGTGGACCCCACGTGAGCACCATTTCTGAACGGAGCATGGACATTAGTCCTGGTCCAGGCCCTTGGGTCTCTCTCTCACCAGTCCCACATCCACACAGAGCAGCCAGTGAGGAAACAGTCTCAGTGAGCCCACAATGGCTACTGCCATGCTGGGTGCTGAGTCATATGAGCAAGCCATGTCACTGTCTTCCCTTATCCCCACCAGGTAGGGAATGTGGCCGAGGCACAGGACTTGGGGTGGCCAGGAGCAGCTCTGCCAAGGCTATGGACTGAGCAGTTGTCCTCACTCAGATCCTCTGCTAAGCATAGCCAGCGACTCCTTAACTCTGGTCAAAACCAGCAGAGCCATAACCCATGTCTCTGCTCCTCTCCGCAGCATTAACAACAGCAAAGTCATGGCCCGCTTTGAAAGGTTTGGCCTGGGGGCCCTGGAGCCCAGTAATCCAAAGATGTAGCCGGCCATGCACGTTCGTGCAGAGGTGTCTTCCTTTCTGAAACATGATTATAAAACACGCAAACCACCACCACGAGGAATCAGAGAAGCCTTGCATGGCAAGCTGCCGACCAGGAGTATCACTCCTCCATGAAGAGTGCGTGTTACAGAGGTGTGTGGGGCTCAGGATCGGAGCCTTACGTGCCGCTTCAAATGACACCATTACAGCCAGTGTTTGCACAGAGGTTTCTGCACCACAGGCTTGGTGTTTTACAGTAATTAATAACTCTGCAGAAGGGGTGCTGGCACTTCAGAGCAACAGAAATGTCCCCACACCCCCTCGTCTAAGACCCTGCAGCAGCAAGGGGCCCAGGGTTGAGCGAGGAGGAAAAGCTGCATGGATGTGGCTCTTCTGGGGAAAGAGGAGATGACGGGAGGTTTGCCCCGGCCTGTGCTTTGGCCCTGACTCCCGCTGGTCCCTCTATTTGTCCTGTAAGGAACACCAACCCTTCCTTAGCTCACACAGGAAACCCTGAATAAGAACCCATCTGGATATGGTCAGGACTTCCTGAAGAGTTTGGATTCAGTTTCTGCTCTGATCTGGGCTTGTGCTAGAAAGTACAGACTGAATCCAAGTGGCTTCTAGATGGATCTAGATGGCTCCTACTGCAGCAGGAGGAAACAGCCACACATCTGTGGAGACACCTGCTGCTTTTCTGAGCACTCCAAGTGGAACTCAGCCTCTGTCATCACACACACCCCAGTGCCTCGTGTCAACCCCCAGAGCCCAGAGCTAGCCCATCAGCTGTGTGTACAGTGAGTTCTTGGCTGATGAGAATAGGGAACGTGGCAAATACAGTCTGTGATGACCCTAGCACTTTAAAACTCATGTCTGTGTCATGCCAGAAGATTCTAGGCCTACCACCACTTCCACTCCCCCAGTCTCATTGCAGCCTTTTGGCCCATCCTGCCCCCTGTATGTGCCCTGAGCTCAGATGAGGGCATGAGACATACCTAGTAGGTCCCTATCTGTGAGCCTCCAGATAGTTTGTGTTCATTCCAGCAAGCAAGAGGGGCTGGATTGGAACAAGTCACACATGCGCCACAGAAACTGTCACCTACAGAGCAGAGGTTGGGCAGTGTCCGACTTCACAACCAGAGTGGGGACAAAATGGGAGGGAACAAGCAGTTAGATTTGGACAGTAGGCTTACAGTCACTCTGTGGAGTGACCATGTGGCTCTGTCACAGTTAAACACCAACTAAAGCCACTGTTTTCAGAGCCTGCCATAGTACCAGAGTCCGGTCCAGGAGTCTGGTAAAACAGGCTACTCTCTGAGAAGTTGTCCCCTTCTCTTCGCATCCCACCCCACCCCAGCACAGTTGCTCAGGCTGCGGGAGAGCTGGGACAGTAGCATCTTGACCCTACCCCAGTGTGGAAGGAGGAAGAGCTGTGAGGCTGTGTTCAGCTCTGTCCTCTGAAACGGGACTGTCATGTCACTTCCCCATTCCTTTGGCTTTCCACCCTCGCCCTTGGTATGACCTCCCTACTCCAAAACCACAGAGTGTATAGCTGCTGCCTCTGTGGCCATCTCGTGGCCCTTCCTTCCCAGAGGCCACAATGCCTGAGCCTCTGGCCCATGTTCTCACTTTGTGACTGTTGTGACGGCCTCCCCTCACAGGAAGAACATGAGCCATCGGGCTGGCATCTGAGTCAACCCCTTCAGTCATACCTCAGCACCAAGCCACAGATGGCATGACACAGCCTACTGACAGCAATCCAGGTCTCTCTCTGCACCGTGAACATCTCAGTGCAGAAAGCTTTGAGCCCTGCAGTGAATGTGGTCTTGTGCTGGGGACCAGGTAGGAATAGTCACAGCCCCTGCCTTAAGGAGCTGACCATCTGCTGGGGGCCAATATGCAGGGCACCTGGGATCTGCCACTCGGCTCCAAGGGTGGAGCTGTAGTGCTGGGACCCTCCACATGCCCCCTGAACTGCCCTTCATTTAAGAGAGTCCCCATCATGGCCCCTGCTTCCTTTTTGACTTAAGTGACTGTGAATGGAGGTTAGGAAAGTTTGCCTCCTCTGTGCTCTCCTTGTCTCCTGGCCCAGGAAACACATGAAGGATAACGGATACTGTGAATTTAGCCCCCATAGCCAATGTGAAGGCAATAAAGGCTTGAGCTGCAGAGGCCTGCCCACCTAAGGTCTGAGTCCAGCAAAAATGTTCACCCTTTGCCAGGCACCCTGAGTTCCCAGCTTCAGCTCCAAGGAGACTTTTACCCATCAGAGTGGCAGCCAAGTCATGAATCCTAGCTAGTGCTGGTTTGGTCACTCCTGTGCACCATCTGGGCCCTTGGCCATTGTCTTCTTGTGGTCCAGGCAGGGAGTGGCAAGCCTGTTTTGCTCTGTAGTGACAGAGTGGGGTGAAATAGCCATGCTATGCTGCAGTGCCAGCCAGGACGTCATCTGTGTGTGCTCCCAGTGTCTTCTGTGGCCACAAGGCACACATTGATTTGCTTATTTTGAATGTGATGTTGTAAAATTTGTACAGTAAAAGTTTTTATATTTTCTATCAATTGCATTTGTCTTCCAGAAATGCTTTAAATTAAACTGGTTAGGTCCTGACGAGCGTGTTATATTGTATTGGGGTTTTGCCACTGCTAAGAATGTACCCTCTGGCTGAGCCAGGCCTAGGGGTCTGGAGTTTGTGAATAAAGTTTTACCAAGGTCTTCTTCTGGGCTCGTGCTTGTTTTGACCAGTCTAGATGACTGTTGGGGACCATGTGGGTGGATGGCATAGGAGGGCAGAAATGGGCTGAGGGGACTGAACCCCTTTCAGGAGTTAAGGAGTTCCTTCCTAAAGAAGGTGCTATGGAGCCAGGACTAGAGAATCAAGAGTTCAAGCCCATTGTCAGCTAGATAGCAAGTTCCAGGCCAACCAAGGCTACATGAGACCCTAACCTGGGGGGTTGGGGGGAGAGATATTTTGATTATGCCTAGACCTCAGAACAGGTGTCTTAGGGCTGGAGAGATGGCTTAGTAGTTATTTAAGAGAACATCCTGCTCTTGGCAAGAACCAGAGTTCAGTTCTCAGCACCCATGTCAGTAACCCCAGCTCCCTGGGATCTAACGCTGCTTCCACAGGCACATGCATTCATGTGTATGTGCACATGTACACACACAATTAAAATTTTGGTAATAAAAATTGTGTAAGTATCTTTGAACAGAAGGAGACAGGGATAGGTGACAGGGCTGTGGCCTGTCAGAGAGAGAGTGATATCCCCAGCAGTAATGATGTATGTGATGCAGACCCAGGTGGTCCCGTGTTAGCTAAGGTGCCTTTCACTTGTTAGAAGCCTGAAGGAGGGGGAGCAGAATTCTCTGGCCTCTGGAAGCCTCTCATTGTTCCCCGTGTGTTCAGCTGGGGAGGCAGGTAAAGAGGTCCAGGAATCAACCCAAGATCGAAGCTGTGGGGTACCCAGGTGATAGCTCAGGTCCAGAGATCTTAACTGCTCAGTTACCGAGCTTCTGCTGTGTTCAGAAGGTAATGCAGAGGCTGAGGAGATGGCTAAGAGCACTTCCTGTGTTGTCATGAAGAGCCAGAGTTTGTGTTCCAGTGCCTGTGGGTCACACAAATGCCTGTAATATCAGCTCCCGGGGAAGGTCCAGACAGGGTGGAGCTTACTGGCTTCCAGTCTGGCTGAGAAAACATGTGCCCCAGGTTCAAGGGTTCAAGGAGAGACCCTGACTCAAAGGAATAGGTGCAATGTGACATCCTTTTCCGGCCTCCACATGTAAGCATGCATTAATAAACACAAATAGAGGCTGCAGAGGTGGCTCTAGATCACTGGCTGCTTGTCGGAGCCTGCTCCGAGTCAGCTGGGTTATCTAAGTAGGGGCGTGAGGCTGGAGAAACGGCAGATAAGAGACAGAGCAATTGATGCCTTTCAGTGCACTGGACAGCCCTGAGTTTAATTTAGTCCCTGCTCATATACAGACTAGAGACAAAGCAGAACAAAGAGCAGCATAGTCAATTAACCAGCTCCCTGCACTGTCCTTGAATAGAGGAGCCGCCAGGCTTGTTATCTATCACGAGTCCTGCTAGCAGCAAGCAGCTTCATTCCCTAGCTTTATGTGCCTTTCAGCTGGCATCAGAAGCTTGTTAGTTAGATAATATGCTCTTTCCCATGGGTTCATTAGAACTTTCTCATAGCTCCCAAGGAGACTTAAACAAGCAGGCTTGAACTCCAATGTCTTACAAGTCACAACAGACTCCAGATGGAAACTGAGTCACTTGTGGACTCCCACAGCTGCTCTTCCAGAGGACCTGAGTTCAGCTCCCAGCACTCACAGGACAGCTTACAACTGTCTGAGATTCCAGTTGGGGGTGGGGGTGCCAGACAGCCTCTTCTGGCTTCCATGGCACCAGACACACAAGTACTGCATAGACATACACACAAGCAAAACATCCACATACATAAATATTTTTTTAAAAAATGAACAATTCAATCGGTTAACAATATTTTTAAAGGTAGTGATGAGCCAAGTATATATTCTTGGTGTCCCAGCTCTTGAGAGATAGAATCTGGAAGATCAGGAGTTCAGGGTCAGCATAAGCAAGATGAGACCCTGCCCACTGAGGAAAACAAGTCGCAAATTGTGGAATTAAATATGCACTTAAAATTAGATCGTGTGGTAGGAATGTGGGAGCACATACACCACAGTGCACACACGGAGGTCAAAAGACAGCTTTCAGGAGTTTGTCCTTCCACCATGGGCTCCAGAGCAAGCTCTGCCAGCCCAGCAACGTACTCCTCACCATGGGTCAGAGAAAAACCACTGAGGGAACTCGGCGAGGCTTAACTACACAAAGCCCCAGTCTGCAAACTTCTCTTGGAGAAGCCCACTTCCTTGCTCTCACGACAGCATGCTCCTGGGTGCCTTTCTACTTTTGACCCTTGTGACTCCAACTCTGCCTTGTAAAACAACAACAAACGCAAATGAACAACAGCAACAAAAAACTGATGAGGTGCTGTTTAAAATAAAAAATGAAAAATAAACCGCTCAGGGAGGAATTGGTTGCTGTCAATGTTTATGAGAGAAAACAGGATTAGACCATCGATTCGTGGAACAGAGAATGAGAGATGGCAAAAGTTCGGTGACACCCTTAGCTGGTTCCTTGACAGGATTTAACCAGACTGAGAAACCTGTAAATGGACTAAGAAAATTGAAATTACCAAAATCAGGAGTTAATATGGAGACATTACTACTGATCCTACAGAAATAAAAATGGTTGTAAAACAGGATAAATGTGTATCGACAAATGAGGTAAACCGGATGAGCCACAGACAAAGGCCAACAAGACTAAACAAAAAATACGTATATTTGCCATCACATTAAATCGGCCGCTTGACTCTCCAGGCAAAACCCTGGAGAAATGGCTTAACATGTGAATTCTACCTAGACATTTAAAGAGCCAATGCCAATTTTTGTTTTGTTTTGGTTTGGTTTTGAGACAGGATTTCTCTGTGTAATATCGCTGGCTGTCCTGGAACTCACTCTGTAGAGCAGGCTGGCTTGGAACTTACTGAAATCCACCTGTCTCTGTCTCCCAAAGTGCTGAGATTAAAGGTATGTACCACCACTGCCTGGCATGCCAATATTTCTTAAACTTTCATGAAAAATTGAAGGGGAGAGAGCAATTACTAACTTGAAAAGCCAGCATCAAAAAAACAAACAAACAAACAAACAAACAAAAAACACCTAGAAGAATATCTTATGATAAATAAACATTGATGAAAAAATCTTCAAAATCAGGTGGCTTAGCAGGTGAAGGTGTTCAGTGTGCAATCCTGGTAGCCAGAATTTGATTTTCAGAGCTCATGTAAAGTAGAAACAAAGAACAAACTCCACGGAATTTTCCTCTAGCCTCCACATGCATTGCCCCCTCCCCATGTGATGCTGCTGCTGACAACAGTGAGGTGTTCTCAAGGAGATGCCAGCTAAATCTAGAATATTCAAAGATTATTTGCCAATGCAAGGATGTTTCAGTGAAAACCTGATCCTGAGATTATAGGTATGTGCCATTATGCCCCTGAATTTTTTTTTTCTCTCGGTGTAAGTATATGTGTGTTTCCACATGTGATCAGGTACACGTATGACATACAGAATTCAGCCTCAAGTGTCCTTCCTTATGAGACATCCATTTTGTTTTGTAAGATAAGATCTCTTTTGGGGACATGGGGCTTGCCAACTGCACAAGCTGGGTGCTGGTCTACCCACCTCTGAACCGGTGCTCTGCTCTGGTGCTGAGTAGAGAGAGCCTGGGACCCAATGCGTGCCCGGGTTGTAAATGATAGCTCAGCCAGCTTCGGAGGAGTGAGCTCCGGAGGAGAAGCTGGGCAGCCGGTGGCTGGATGCTCAGATAACTCCCTCTAAGCCATCTTAGGAGCTAACAGGTGGTGGTAGCCACAGACTTAGGCATCAGGCTGCCCCATTTTGTCTCCTGATCCTGCCGCTTGCCACCTTCCCCAGGGGTTCTCTGATCCTTGGACGTATCAATTATTGGACTGTACAGGGCTGCTGGGGGCGTCACTTGAAATGTGAAAATCTCAAATGGAAAAATCTCCTGTGCCCAGTGCTGCTCAGAATGTAACTTGGCATCAGATCAACACTGGCTCCTCTCCTGGGGACAGCTAGTGGGCATGCAGGGGGACTGTGTCCCAAGAGGCTGGGTAGAAGGAAGGAGGGACAAGACAGAAGAATAAACAGAAGACCATCAGCAGTGTAGATGAGTGACATGAAGGGAGCAGTTGGGTTGAGGGCTTCAAGCAGGGCAGATGTGACCTCTGGATAAACATCAGCCATCTGTCACTGTTCCTCCCAGCAGAGATAAGAACTCCACCCAGGAAGGAAAGGTTCAGTAAACCCTCCCCAGTGGGCAGCACGGCCCCAGTTCAGCGTTACTTACAGTTTGCCGATGTTTTACAGCTAGGGCTGGGGCTCAGTTGGTAAAGTGCTTGCCTATTGTGCAGGACGTCCTGGCCTCGTCCCTAGTGCTGTGCGCACAGTGCATGTGGTGGTGCGCTCCCAGAATCCCAGCACTCAGGGGGCAGAGGCATACGGATCAGAGGCGCATTGAGTTTGAGACCAGCTTGAGATATGAGACCGAGAGCTCACTCGCGCGCGCGCACGTGTGTGTGTGTGTGTGTGTGTGTGTGTGTGTGTGTGTGTGCATGCGTGTGTTACTGGAGATTGAACTCAGGACCTCACTTGTGCAAGGAAGTTGCTCCACCATTGCCTTGTGTCCTAGTCGTAGGCAGCTCTGGTGGTTTTGTCATTGTGTATCACATTCCTCAATTTATTCCTCTTCTTGCACCACCAGTATAATATTATTTTTCTTTAAATTAATCTTCAATTAAAACCTATTGCAGCCAGGTTTGGTAGTGCACACCTATAATCCCAGCACTTGGAAGGCTCAGGCAGGAGAATTGAGAGTTTGAAACCAGAATGAACTACATAGTGAGACCTTGTCTCAAAACAAAACAAACAAACAAATAAAAAACAACCCTGAACATACTATTTACTATATACTTTGGCTAACCTCAGAACCCTGTTCTAGAAACTTAACAAGTCCTTTCCCAACTTCCTTTCTGTTTACCTTTTTTTTTCCTTCTTGAGACAAGATCTCATGAAGTAGCCCTGGCTGGCCCTGAACTCACAGAGATCCACTTGCCTCTGCCTCCCGAGTGCTGGGACTAAAGGCCTGAGCCACCTTCCCCTCCTAGTTTATTTATTTGTTTACTTACTTATTTTTGAGACAGGGTTCCATAGTAGCCCAAGCTAGCTACACTTCCCATGTATTCAAGGCTGTCCTTGAACTCTCTGACTTCCTGATCTTCCTGCCCACACCTCCCAAATGCCCATATTATAAGTATCACCACATCCACAAATACCCAAAATACCTTTTTAAGCAGCAGGCTAGAGGGACTGGCGTGGCTAACCTTTTATAGATTATGTGGCTGTTTTATACAAACTCAGTTTGGGGGGCTGGGAGGAGCTTAGACAAGTCTTGGCAGCTCTGAGCTTTAACTACATACACAAAGTTTTTTGTTTTGTTTCGTTTTTCTGAGACAGGGTTTTTCTGTGTAACTTTGTAAACCAGGCTGGTCTTGAACTCACAGAGACCCACCTGCCTCTTTAATCCCAAGTGCTGGGATTAAAGGTATGTGCCACAATTGCCTGGCCCTCATACACAAAGTTTACCTCAACAAGTTTCTATGCAAAGCACCTAACGTGGGCCCTTCCCGTAGACGGACTGTGCTTCTCTCCAACAATTATAACTCAGCAGTCCAGGTTCACTCCTGCCCAAAGCTAAGGACATTGAGTTTAAAGTGTCTTTCCGGAATTTAGGTTTGTTCCTTTTGTTCTCAATTAAAATCTTTTTGCATACTTACAAATGTGCATGAATGTGTTCATATGTGTATGTGTGCATGCATGCATGTGATTATGTATATGTATATATATGTGTTTTTGAGTGCATGTGTGTATATATGTATGTGTGTATATACACTTATGTGTGCATGTGTATGTATATGTGTGTATATGTATATATCTGTGTGTGTCTATGTGTGTGAATGGATATGTATGTATATGTTGTGTACATGTGTGTGTATTTATGCATATGTGTGTAGGTGTGTATGCATGTATGTATGTATGTGGGTATGAAATGTGTATATATGTGTGTGTATATATGTGTTGTTAATCCCACTGGACAAGAATAAGATTGCTACCACAATTTTTGAGCCAAGTTTGAAACAAGCTTTATTTGGCCATGACTGTAGACACTGACCAGATCCATACTTGGAATTCCCAGGGAATGGCCACGAATTGTGTTAGTCTGGGGTTTATAAAGGCAAAACTTACAAGACTATGTACTTCCTGCCTTTGTCTAATCAGGGGAGAGTATACATCCTAATGTATTTCCTGCCAGTGTACCTTCTGCCTACATGCAATCAAGTACATCTTGTGCAGATAGGGCAACTAAGTTCATTTACAGAAGTGAAAAAACATGGCTTGTTGCCTTACATGGACAATAGCCCCCAGCATTCCAGGAAGCTGTCTGTCTTTGGGAAATTGGGGCTTACAGGTTAGAGGCATTCTTGCTTTATAGATCTCTTAAGTATAGTAATTAAAACTTAAAACATAACTTTAGCCCTCCTCACACCCCTCCTTGAGTTGTATCCTGAGTCAAATTGTTGACTATCTAGTGGGTACCTGTTCATATTGGGACCTAATAACCGTCATCTTAATGGTACCCAGATGGGAATTTATGTATCTAGTTAAGGCATTACCCATTTTGTCCTCTATGCTGGAGAGTTTCCTTTTGACCTACCATTGCAATCTGTTGAGGATAAGGGTGACTGTTGGGAAATTTAAGTACTTGTCCCTTACAGCTCTCTTTCTCCCCACCCAGCTGTAGAACTTCTGTGCAAACAAGGTTGAGCAAACAAAGTTGTTTTCAGAACTTTCCGGTGCGCAGTGCAGGTGTGCTTGACCCCAGGTGTGGGTGGTGCATGACTTCCTCCCATGCTTAGCCAATGCCCTGGCTCGGGTATATAAGCCCATTAATCTCTGTAATAAACAGTGGTGGCAGCAGCTTCTTCTTGACTTCTCATGGTGGTCTGTTAAGTGTTTCTATCCCGACACCCTCTGCCAAGCTGTGCAGGCACAGCAGGTGACACATTCTCTTCAGTAACTACTTCCTGCTGAAACTAGGGTATTTTTGTCAGGGCCCAGCAAGACTGATATGCTAGTCAAAGGCCAGGAGTAGATGCAGGCAATGGGGCATTCATCAGAAGCATCTGGTTCACTGACCCAGCTGAAGAGACAGGGAGCAATCACATCAGCTGGACTGGTTTGCATCAGCTTTTAGCAAGTCGTGGCTCATGCTCATCTGGAGCAGTTTGTAGTCAGCAGCTGATGCTTAGATGGTGTCTGTCAGTCAAGTGGAAATCTGCTGAGACAGATATAGATCAGGGACAGAAGTTATACAGTTTAGGGAATTAAAGGAAAATATTATATTTGGAATATTCAGGCCCATTATCCTGGTAGTTGGGGAGGGAAGGAATCCCAATACCAGGGCAAAGAGAGAGAAAACACACCGCAGGAATAGGAAGGTGGGGAAATTTAGGCTGTGTGTATCTGGAGTTCATTTGACTTGTAGGAGGTGGATCCTAGTCTTATAACTTCCTAACTTCTCTGAAGCTCACATGAATTTTTTTAATTAACAAAAAGAGGTGAAAATTTTAGGTGTAACCATTGCTTTTTTTTATTTGGTTTGGTTTGGTTTGGTTTTTCCAGACAAGAGTTTCTCTGTGAAACAGCCCTGGCTGTCCTGGAACTCACTCTGTAGACCAGGCTGGCCTCAAACTCACCATCTGCTTCTGCCTCCCAAGTGCTGGGATTAAAGGTGTGCCCTACCCCACTACCACTGTTTTTAATCTGTACTATAATCCACATTGTAGAAAAAGCTGCTAACAGGTTTCTGTAAAACAGCTGGAGTAGACTCACAACTTCAGGTCATAGCAAAAGCTATAATTTGGGGTTTAAAAGCATGAGCATTATTTTCATTGTCCAGAGGACTGGATGCATATAGACTAGACAGAGAAGTTTTCAACCTGCTGAGGAGCACCATGGAATCTATATTTAGCAACTAAAGGAAATTTAAAATCTTGAGCTTGTGACCAGTGACAGTAGCCAGTACTTTATGAGCTTTATCAGAACTCCATTGACCAATGTTAAAACTCTGAACTTTTGAAATCTTAGAATGACAATAGCATAGAGGCAGGAAAGAAACCAAAACGTTTTTTTTTTTTTTTTCATTACTCGAAATCACTTTCTTATACCTTTACAACTTGCATTTATATACCTTAAAACACTTTCTTAGCCCCCCCCAGAACTTACATAAACTTAAAACCTTTTTCTTTCCATCTAATCATTTACCGAGGGCACGAGTAGTTATTACTGAGAGCAGTCATTGCAAAGCAAGTTCTTTTAAATAAAGGGAGCAGAACTTACACCTGTTTATCCTTTTAAAACATTAATTAATTTTAAGTGTATCCTTTAATATCAAGCCTGTTAGCAAGGCAAGCCTTTCTCAGCAGGAGACCTAGTAGCTCCAGGAAAAGCAAGGCCTGATTTTCACATATGAAATGAGCTAACAAGGTGGCCGAACCCTTGCGGAGGGAGTGGTTGCCTGCTGCTGTTGAACAACAAAGCTACAGCTAGCCTAGCCATCAATGCCACCAGAGGTCTGAGGAGGACAGATTATAGCAGAAATATAATCCAAGTGGCCTACATATCAATTAAATGACAGATTTACCCACTACTAGACAGTTTTCCTAGGCTCCTGAGGTCTCGAAGCTTTCATTGTGGGCAGGGCACAGTCTTTGGCTGTCAAATGAGACAGCATTTAATCTTCACCTGCCACACAGAGCAGCATCGGCCTTCGGGTGCCAGACCCAGATCTGAGAGATTTTTCTGTAGAGGAGGAACCGGGGGTTGACCTACTTTGACCAGGCAGAGTGGCACAGTCAAGCTAGCAGTGTCCTCAGCTTGAGCAGAGCCCTGATGGCAGGCAAGGCATGGGGCAGTTTTCCCAGTGGTTAGTGTTACCACAGTCCATGTGGAGTAGTTGGTGCCCTATTTTCTTTGGAGACTTTAGGATTCCCTCTAGGAGCTGGCATTTCTCTCTATTATGGGAAGCTTTTTCCATTAAACTTTTTGTTTGTTTTTGCTTTTGGAGACAGGGTTTCTCTGTGGCTTTAGAGCTTGTCCTGGAACTAGCTCTTGTAGACCAGGCTGGTCTCAAGCACGCAGAGATCCGCTTGACTCTGCCTTCTGAGTGCTGGTATTAAAGTCATGCACCACCAATGGCCTGCATTCCATTAAACATTTTAAATGCTATATTCAGCAGATCTCTGAAGAGTTAGAGGATCACTATCTATTAAGTATATCTGATTTTAAACAAACTTTTCTTTATTAACTTGTTTTAGGCTTAACCTTGAAAACACATACAGGAGGCTAAATAAAGCTTGTCTGTAGCGTGTATGTTTCTGCCAGCCCACCAACCCGCCAGTCTGGGCCCACAGCCGGGCCAGCCCCAAATAACACTCTGAGACTCTGTATTTGATACAATCCTGTTGGCCAATTACCATTATTGTTTATGGGCTAGCTCTGTCTTAATTATTAACCCATTTCTACTTATCTAAGTATTTCCACGTGGTCATCTTATCGGAGAGCCGAAGCTGGCGTCCTGCTTCTTCCCTGGGCTACATCTCAACCCCGACTTCTACTTCCTCTTTCCTCCTCCTAGTCTCCTAGCCCCGCCTATCTAGTTTTCTATTGGCCACAGTGCTTTATTAACCAGTATGAGAAACATATATACAGAATAACATCTCCCATCACTTGTCATTATAAATGAATTGTATTTGAACTTAGCCTACAGGCATAGTTCTGAGAACAAAGTGACTGACTATTAACTTGTATGTCTTAATTATCTTTAATAGTATACAATAAGTTAGTAGCTTTTATAAGATTAGGATTTGCAGCTTTATCTCTATTAAGTCTGAGCCTCAAAAAAAAAAATAATTTCTGAATGGATGCTCTTTTACCATCAAAATAAAATGTTAGATTATAGATACATCAATGGGAAGACTGGAAACTTTACTTTCCTGGTAGAGGAAAAGTAATTCACCATTACAGAATGTTAATTTCTTCTATGATTCAGTTAATCAAAATAGCTGAAGTTAGCAAAGACAAAGAGATTAGATGTGGTGGTGTTTTAAATGAAAATGCTCCCCACAGGCTCATAGGGAGAGGACTATTAGGAGGTGTGGCCTTGCTGGAGGATGAGCATCAAGGTTTCAAAAGCTCAAGCCAGGCCCATTGCCTCTTTCTTCCTGCTGCCTGCTGATGCAGGTGTAGAACTCTCAGCCACCTCTCCAGCACCGTGTCTGCCTGCACGCTGCCATGCTTCCAGTAGACACTGGACTAAACCTCTGAACTATAATTCAGCCCCAGTTAAATGTTTGCCTTTATAAGAGTTGCCATGGTCATAGTGTCTCTTCATAGCAATAGAAACCCTAAGATAGACCTACATTCTCAAGTCAGTCTCTGTTAGCTTGAAGAGCCCTTAGATAAGGAGAGAGTCTTTGCCAGACTGCTTAGGTCATTGTCTCTCTGCATCATGAGATAGGAACATCCCAGTTTCTGGTGTTTAGTGTTTGATGCTCATAGATGTGGCCCTAATTTTTTATTCTTTAAAAATATTTTTTAAGATTGCATATGAATTATAATATAAAAAACATCATAATACAAAACATTTTATAGACTTAGAATGCCCCATAACCTTATAAATTTAAACATTTAAAGAAAATATCGAGATTTTTTTTTAAATTTAAATTTTCATAAACTTTGTGTTTATGACTTTGTTTACAGGGAGGGACTTATACAAAAATCTATCCTAATCCAAAATATCTTAGATGTTGGGCAGTGATGGTGAATGCCTTTAATCTCAGCACTCAGGAGACAGAGGCAGGCAGCTCTCTATGAGTTCAAGGCCAGCCTGGTCTATACAGCAAGTTCCAGGATAGCTACAGCTACACAAAGAAACCCTGTCTCAAAAACCAAAACAAACAAACGAACAAACAAAAATATCTTGGGGACCTGTTGTTGCCTCCTTCATTGGTTCATATCATGTGGTCACCTTTAATCAAGATGGTGGCAAAGTAACATGACATGTCTCCATCTTGATGGGGTCAGAAGCTAAGATTTCAGCAAGTCACATGTTACTTATATCCCAAGATGGCATCATACCACTTGGTTCCTTTAAGATTACCTATATGGGGGTTTTTAACTACGAACCCCCTATGTTATGAGTTTTAAGCTAACTCTTCTGTTACAGATTTTAGATTTTTAACCATATCCAATAAACTTACAAATCCTAAGGTACAGAAAGTTCACTTAATAGTCATATAAATCTTGACATAAGATTTATATCTTAGCAAAAGTTGTAGGCAGTTAAAGAAGACTAATAGTTTAATGATAATAATTATTATTGTTGTCATTGTTATTGTTATTATTATTTGGGCTATTTTGCTTTGCTGTCTTGTCTCTGTCACAGAGTCAGGTGTGTCTCCTGACACAGGACATAGAGGAAGCTTTTAAATAAGCATGCTAGAAAAGGAAGGGCCATAATCCAACTCCAGAGCCAGCTTTTTCAGTAATGTAGAACAGCATAAAACAACTTTAATATTCTCCACACCCAAAAGACTTTTGAATCCCTACTAAACTAAATCCAGTGACCAGAAAGCTCAGAAATAAACTCTGAGCTCTGACCATCAAAGCAGCTATGGAAAATGGTATTAGTGGTGTTGGTTGGAGGCTGGCAGTGGCAAAGATATAAAAAACGAAACAAAGCCGGGCATTGGTGGCACATGCCTTTAGTCCCAGCACTTGGGAGACCAGTCAGAAGCAAAACATGCAGGGGCCAGTACAACTTTTACATTTGACTGAGTATGACTCATATCTATCTCCACTCCCATGTTTACAACAAAACTTAGGTACACCAGAAAACACAGACCCATGGACACACACACACAACAAACAAAAACTTTCCAAATATCCAGAACCAGAAGGGTGGAGGACATCTTCCTTCTTGTCTTGGAAAGGAGAGTACTTGGGCTGCCTCAGACCCATCCACATCCCAGATTGGGATCCCGCAGAACAGAAACAGGCTATGACTTATGGGGGAAGGCCTGCTGCTTTTCTTAGCATAGCAGTTCACTCCCATAGTCTGTGGAACCGAAGGCGTGCTTATGAGCCTTGAAACATCTCCAGGTATGGGCATCCTGAGGCAACCCTTCAGCCCGGGAGTCCTGTAGTGAAGGTTCAGCTCACGCATTTGTGTGGGTGGTCTCATCTCACTGGGAGCCTCTAGAAAATGTTACTTGAGAGAGCAGGGTAAGCTAGAGGAGATAGAGTTAACCCCATCCTGTGAAAACGCATCTTTGAGAAATTCCCTGCCTGGCATGAGGCTAACTCAGCTCCAGCCAAGGAGCCATAAACAATTATAAGGGGGAAAAAAAAAAAAACAACAACAACAACAAAAACCCACCATAAACTGGGGGCTGGAGAGGCGGCTCAGAGGTTAAGAGCACTGGCTGCTGTTCCAGAGGTCCTGAGTTCAATTCCCAGCAACCACATGATGGCTCATCACCATCTGTAATGAGATCCGGTACCTTCTTCTGGTGTACAGGTATACGTGCAGACAGAACATTGTATACATAATAAATAATAAATCTTAAAAAAACAAAAAGCCACAAACTGTTCCTGCCCCAGTCCAAAAAAATCAAAACAATGGTTAATTCTGCTAACCAACTCTGCTCCTCACAAATGTCCTTGTAGGCAACAGTTAGTAGCAATTTTGAAATTCCCCTAGACCCCAGTCAATGAACCCAAAGGTCACCTGCTCTCACTCAACCCTGAAACGCCAAGGCAGGAACCACCCTACTTGCAATTTTTCCCTTTATAAACTCCTTGTAATTGAGGCCAGGCACCCCTTTTCTTACAGCTGTTGTGCCAGTTTGCTGGACAGGGTTTCTGCCTAGGCTTGTAGTTTAACAATAAACCTTGTTCATTTGCATCAGTGAGTCGGTCCTTGGTGGTCTTTTGGGAATCTCTAGAACTAGACATAACATTAATCCCACCAGGTAAGAATAAGTACACTACAACAATTTCTGGACCATTTTGAAGCAAGCTTTATTAAATATTGGCCACTGTCAATGGACACTGTCTATACTTGGGATTCCCAGAGAATGACCATGAATTATATTAGTCTGGTGCTTATAAAGGTAAACCCCACAAGGCTATGTCCTTTCCATTGTCATCCAATCAGGGCAAGCATACATCCTGACATACTTCTTGCCTCCATAATTCCTACCTATGTGTGATCAAACATATCCTGTGTAGTTAGGGTAACCAAGCTTATTTATAGAAGTAAAATCATGTGGCTTGTTATCTTATATGAACATCCCCCAGCATTCCAGGAAGCTATCTGTCCTTGGGCAAGTGGAGCATACAGGTTAGAGGCATTTTGTTTTTATAGATCTCTTAAGCATGGTAATTAATACTTAAAACATAACTTTAGCCTTCATAGTATATGTATGCATGTGTGTGTACTGTGTATGTATGTGGTATATATATATATGTATGTATGTGATATGTATGTATGTGTGTGTATATGTATGTGTATGCATTTGTATTATGTGTGTGTGTCATTGTATCAGGTATCAGTCCTCATCTTCCACCTTGTTTGACCTGAGATCTCTTTGTTGGTTTTCTGCTACACACACACCAGGACAGCTGGTCTCTGTGCTCCTGGGAACTCTCCTGTCTTCACTTTGCAACTCCCCATAGGAGTGTTGCAATTACAGATGCTCGTGACACAGTTCTGGCTTTTATCTGCGTTCTTGGGATTCAAACTCAGATCCTCATGACAAGGTGGCCTTTGAGCTATCTCCCCAGACTACCTTTGTTCCTTAAAAGGAAGAATATTGCCTGGGAATAGTAGTGCACATCTGTGATTCTAGAACTTGGGAATAGAGTTTGGTGGATCATTGGGTGTTTTCGGCCATCCTGGGCTGTACTGCAAGCTACATACTAGTTGTGGCTATATAGTGAGACCCTGAGTCAAAACAAAACAACACAAAACAAATCCACAAAGAATATCTAGTGCATACTCATTGGGTCTATATTGGGAACATCTGGATGCTGTCTAGACCATCTGTCCCCACCAGCATGCCCCCAAATTTCTGTTGGCTACCTCAGGGACACACACCTCCCATTTATAATTGGCCAGTAATAATCAATAGTATGTGCTTAGAGACAGGACTCTGGGTCCAATGGCTGCCAGGCAGACTGGATATCTGCCCTGATCCGGTTTCATATCTCACATGCTATGTCCGTGCAGTTAATATTGTACCATGACCTTCTCCCCTGCAGCACTGCTTTCCATGCTCCACACACCTGTAAACCACACCTTCCCCTAACACAGAGCACCTCTGTGCCCAGAAATCGATAGGACACAGCTTGATGCACAGACTTTGTCTCAGCCTGTCCCAGCCTTTCAATCCCTCCTCTTTGTCACCTGGGGAATCTCTCTAAACATACCTCTTCTTTCTTTGCTATTTGTGACTCCTCCCAGCTCCTTAGTCTAAACCCTGGTGCTGCTAGACTGACCCTGGACCTGGCCATGTACTTTGTTCTCCATGCAGTCCCTGGGAGCTTCCTTGCTGCCTGTCATAAGTGTGCATACACGTGAACAGACAGAGCCCCTCTGCTCATCACCATCTTACTCTACTCTCCATGGCAGGCACTGTCTGTGCTCAGCAGACCCGTCCCCTCTCAGAAGTGCACACTGGACTTACCACCAGGGCAAGAGCAGGAAAAACAGAAGACAGAGCCAGCAGAATGTTTATCCTGACAGTCCGAGCCTTGACAACCACCAGCTCAGTCACTCCCAGTCCCCTTATGAAGCAGGCCTGCCACCAGCTTTGTTTTATAGGGAGGAAACCGAGACACTGGGAGTGGACCTCTCTGGCCTGGTTTCACCTAGCTGCTATGACCCCACACATAGACCTTTCTCACTCCTGGCTGAGTTGAACTCACTTCCTTCATGACAGGTTTACAGGTGGCAGCTTACATAACCACCAATCCTAATGACTTTGATTGTTTTAATACCCTTTGGAAGTCAAGGTTTGGTACCATGGTCCCTTTAACCTAAGGTTGGGGTAACCATGCTCTTCTGCTGGCATGAGAACCATGCTCCTGCCCTGGAATGAGAACTGTCTCTCCCCTGGCATATGCAGGTGCTCAGGAGATGCCCTAAGACTCATCAGCATCGTCAGGGAGTTGCTCTTTCCTCAAGAATCCTCAGGGGTCAGATAGACTCCCCAGAGCTTGTAAGGTTCAGGAACTGGTCTTCTCCCTGACTGGGCCCCAAGAGGGGACCCAGCACGGGCACCATGTGCCTGTGGTTATACATGCTGGTAAATCAAGGCGTTCTTTCTCTTTAAGATGCATCCTAAATGTGCAGCCTTAGGGGAACAATGGTTGGAAAAATGCCAGTTTCCAGCCACATTCTCCAATCACACAGCCCTGCTGAAACTGCTGACTCACCCTCTTTGGAGCTTCATAATGCTAGCTGCCCCTCCCTAGTCACGACTAGCTTATTTTCATGAGGCTTAGTAGAGCCTGAAGGGGGGGGGGGTGGCTGGCACCGCTGTTATCTGCTTTCTCCACCCACACACAGTTTCTGGAAACCAGCTATTGCCTTGAAGTTCTCCTAGCATCAGGCCCTCCCTGTAGGCCTGTCCCTACAGGAGGGAGACTTGGAGAGGGATGTAAGGACAGGCTGGGGCATCCCAAGACTTATCTCTGTTCTGCGTCATAGAGGGATTCTGGGTCCCTTCTCCATACACTTTCATGTCAATTTTAGGGCCTCAATTGGAACCAGCTGATCAGCCTCAGGTCTGTTCCTGAGTCAGGGAGTGAGGTCGAGGGAAAGACTATCAATGATGAAAGGAAGACAGAGACATAATATGATGTCAGGAAGGCAAATTCAGTCCATACCGAAATGCTCCACTTTGTTCATACACCAAACTTAAGTAGTCAACCAAAGGTGGGTCACTGGCAGAGGACTTCTGTTATCATGCATAAAGGGCAAATAGCAATTATTTCCCCTAACCCTAAAGGCAGTCCATAACTGTAAGTACACTCTGCTTTCAAGGAGAGTGTAAACCTGTCTAGGCCCAAATCTATTGTTATTTCCATAGGAGCCATTCACCCAGGCATCCTGTAGCCAGTAAGCTTAAGGACAGTAGGAGTTATTTGAGCTCTCTGAACTCTGACAAGGTGGAATGGATTCCCATATATGGTCCTGACACTTTCAGATGTGTGCTTCTCACCTGGTCAGTTTCAATTCCCCTAACTGAGAATGATGACTCAGCAGCTGCCCAGAGCAGGAAAGGAGGTATTGGATATTGATTGCTGTTTCAGGCACTATGTGTCCTGGAGTCCCATCCCCCCCCCAAAAAAAACACTGCTGCCCTTTGATATCCCTGTCCATGAGCGGTGAGAGTTCCCATGAGACTCTGCCCAGTGTTTACAAAGCATAGATGTAAACACTGGAAGAGGCAGCAGCTGGGAGACTGGGAAAGAGGGATTGCTGTTAGTATGAGGCCAACCTGGGTTACAGAGTAACACCCTGTCCCTACAAATGAAAAGCAAAACCAAACAAACCAAAAACCAGAAAAGGAGCTTCTATGGGACAGTGGGAAGGTGTCCTAGTGATGCACTTAACCTAATGAGTACATTAATCATCCTAGAACCTCTTTTTCTGTCTGTCAGCCTGCCAGAGATCTGGTCCCTAGGATGATCTCTGAGGAGTATGGTCACTCTCTTCCCTAATGGTCCCTTGGAGGTGAGAATCTACAGATCCTGGAGGAGCCCATCTGAGATGAAGGGTGACACTAAGAATTATAACAGCTCAAGGTCTGTGAGAGCCAAAGTTACGTTCTAAGTTTTAATGATTGTGCCTAAGAGATCCATAAAACAAAAATACCTCTAACCTTTAAGCCCCTTGCCCAAGGACAGATACTTCCTGAGATGCTGGAGGCTGTTATTCATATAAGATAACAAGTCACATGTTTTTACTTTCCTAAACAACTTTGGTTGACCCAACTGTTGCTCTTGATACAATCTCTCAAACCCAACAGAGTACAAAGGCATACTACCTCATGAAATGGCACAGGACTACATGATGAAATGCCCGCTACATCATCTCCTTTGTTCTCCTTTTAACCAATCAGAGAGAGCTATCCCCGCTCTCTCCAGGGAAGGAACACCCCCTTTCTCCTTTCCCATGCTAAAGCCCTTATAATGGCCTTGTGCCTGTTGGTCATGGCTGTCTCTGCTCTACCCCTCTGAATAATAAAATCTCCTTTGTGCTGGGTATGTTCTGTGCCAACTCTGAGGCCCTAGCACAAACTACGCTGGATGTGCTTGATCACACATAGATGGGAGGCACATAAGCAGGAAGTATGTCAAGGTATATGCTTGCTTCTGATTGAATCAAGTCCAGGGTTTGCCTTTATAAGCACCTGGTCAATATAACTCATGACTATTTTCTGGGAACCCCAGAATGGACCTTGTCAGAGTCCATCCTGGCCAGTACTCAAAACTTGCTTCAAATTTAGCTCAAAATGTTGGTAGTAGTCTTATTCATTGACAGTGGGATTAACATTTTCTGGAAGCCCCAGTGAGATTCATACCACCCACCCAAATTCTAAAGCCACATCTTCACTCCTGAATTGTAGGGCTAAGGGGCTGCCCCAGGAGGTACCTGTCTTTGGATGTTCCAAGGCTCTGAGGCATGCCTTCAGTTTTGTGGACTATCAGAATCAACTTTGGTGCTGAGAAAAGCAGCATCTACTGAGGGAAGCCTCCTGATAAGTCATGATCTGTTTCTGTTCTGTGGGATCCTGATCTGTGACCTGGAGGGAGCTTGACAGGGCCCCAAGTACTCTCCCATCCAGAGCAAGAAGTGTGATGTCACCCAGCCACCTGGTTCTGGTTGTTTAAAGTTTGTCTGTTTTGTGTGTGCGAATGGGTCTGTATTTTCTGGTGTGTCTATAAGTTTTGTTGTAAACATGGAGCCAAGATAGAAATCAGTCAGGCTCAGCTGAATATATGAATGATTGTGGCTACCACATGTTAGTTTCTGACTGGTCTCCTCTGCGTGTGTGAGCTTTCTGTGTTTTTTTGGCTTTGTTTTTTTTTTTTGTTTTTTTTTTTTTTTCTGTATCTGCCTATGCCAGCTACCAGTCACCACCAGAAAGACTGCTACCATGGCTGCTTTAATGGCCAGGGCTCAGAATTTATTTCTGAGCTTTCTGGTCACTGTGTTCAGTTTAGCAGGCATTCAAATATCTTTTGGGTGTGGATAATATTAAAGTTGTTTTATGCTTTATTGAAAAGCTAGCTCTGGAACTGGGTTATGGCTCTCTATTTCCTAGATCCAGACATGCTTTTCTTATGTTCTATGTCAGGCAAGCTACCTGACTCTGGTAGAGAGAGGAGAGCAAAGCAGAACAGCAAAAAACCAACAACAACAAACAAACAAACACGAAAAGCAAACAAAGAAGCAAAACAAAACAATTAGTTTATATGAACTTTCTGTATGTCAAGATTTGTAAGTTTGTGGGTGTACTATGAAAGGACCAGGAAAGTAAAGTTGCCAGTGTCCCTAGGACTGAGTCTATGACTAAAAGTTATATTTTGATACTAAAAGAACTTCAGTTCAGAAATTATTATTTTTTTAAGGCTCAACCTAATGGGGTTAAAGTTATAAAATAGCTTATAAAAGCTATTAACTTATTTTAAACTGTTAAAGATGATTAAGACATGCAAGTCATTGATCAGTCACCTTATAAATGATCCAATTCTTTAATGTGTTCAGAACTATACTTATAGTCATGCAAAGAACTAATGTAATTGATTACATGAAAAGCTTTATTTAGTCTCCTGTTTGTGTTTTCAAGGGAAAGCCTAAAATAAGTAACTAAAAACAAGCAAAGTTTGTTTAGCTCATATTTACTTAACAGATGGTGGTCTTCAAATTCTTCAGAGATCTGCTGAATATAGAATTTAAAGTGTGTAATGGATTGTGATTGGTATGCCCTGTCCACAAGACACCCAAAGAGACCACCACTTGGAGCCAACTCTCTGAATGCAAGCACAAGGTTTATTGAATTCCAGCCTAGGCAGGGACCTCCTCCCACAGACTGACACAGCAGCCACAGGAGGAGGTCTGGAGCCTCATAAGTGAGGGGTTTATAAAGACAGAGATACAGAATAGGGTTAGGGGTACGAGTTCAAAGCTGATCGCCTGCAGAGTCCAGGGGGATTGGGGACTTTCTAGGGGTTTATCTCTTGTACCCTTTGTGCCCATAAAAATTGTTTCTCAACTTTTCAGGTTGGTTGCCTTGGGGTCAGAGCCATTTGTCTCCCCTTCCTACCTGTCAGGGCCGTTTATAGTTACCTTACCTTCCTGCTTGGTCGGGCCATTTGTAGTTATCTCGCCTTCCTGCCTGCCAGCTTTTCCGGGTGGATGGTGTAAGCCGTCTGCACAGGTCATGGAGTCAGGTTCTCACATAATGCTGTTTTGGGCCCTTTTTCTCTAGGATGGCTCCAGTTTAGCCTTTCAGTGATAAGACAGAAATGCCCCTCCTAGTGCGGACCCTAAGGACTCCAGAGGAAAACAGATGGGGCACTGATGACTCCCACCTAGATTGCGGTAATGCTAACCACTGGTCATAACTGCCCCAATGTTTTGACCACCACCAGGGCCTCACCCAACTATGAGCAAGCAGACACTGGAGAGTTGCTTGCCCCAATTTGCCTACACAAGGCAAGGTCAGTCCCCCAAGTTCCTCCTGCACAGGAAAGCCTCTCAGAGCTCCTGGGCCTCGTGGCTGAACACTGATGCTGCCCTGAGACCTCCACTTCCAACGAAGCCATCAAGACCATGAGAGCCTAGGCTAACTGTCTAGGTAGTGGATAAGTCTCTGTCGTTTTAACTAATACATAGGCCATTTGGATTATTCTTCCCGATAAAATTTATCCTTCTCAGATCTCTGATGGCATTGATGGCTAGACTAACAGTAGATTTGTCCCTTAACAGCAGAAGGTAACCAGCTCCTCCCTCAAGGCAGCAGTCACCTCCTTCATTTCATATGTAAAAATCAGGACTTACTTTTTCTAGAGCTACTAAGTCTCCTGCTGAGGAAGGCAGACAGGTTTGCCTTGCTAACAGGCTTCATATTAAGGGATAAGCGGGTTTCAGATGGAACTTTTTGCTATTTCTTTACGTAAAGGGACTTGCTCTGCAATGACTGATCTCAGTAATCAACCACTTGTGTCTCATGGTAGATGAGTAAACAGAAAGAAAAGGATTAGAAGTCTATTCAAGTTCTGAGGGTCTAAGAACGTGTTCTAAGATCTAGAAAGATCTGAGGATATGGATGCTTAAGTACATTCTTCAGGTATAAGAAAATAATTTAAGATATGTAAATATGAGTTGTAAAGGCATAAGAAAGTGACTCAAGGTATGGGAAAAATAGGAAATGTTTCAGATTTCTTTCCCCCTCCTGGGCTGTTATTATACGAAGATTTCAAAGGTTCAGAGCATTGATCAGTGGCGATCTGAGAAGCTGGTAGAGCACTGACTACTATTCAGGGACAAGCTCAAGATTTGAAATTTCATTTAGTTGTTTTCTAAGTATAGACTTAAAGATGCTTCTCTTTGGGCTAAGAACATCTGTCTAATCTATATAACTGTCTCTCTGCACAGAGGAAAAAATGGACATGTTTTTTCACCTAAACATGTCCATAGCTTTTGTTATTACTCCGAGGTGTGAGTCTACTTCAGCTGTTTCATAGACACCTGTTAATTATTTTTTCTACAGTATGGATTTCAGTACAGATTACAAACAATGGTAATGCTTATATATCTAAAACTTTTGTCACTTTTTGTAAAATAGAATTCATGTAAGCTTCAGAGAATTAAGAGAGTCATAAGACTTGGATCCATCCAAAGACCTCAACATAAGACCAACCACACTGAGCCTCATAGAAGAGAAAGTGTGCGTCGCCTTGAATGCAGTGGCACAGGAGACCACTTTCTAAATTTAAAGCCAGTATCGAGACACTGAGAGCAATAATTAATAAATGGGAACTCCTGAAACTGAGAAACGTCTGTAAGGCAAATAATATGGTCAACAAGGCAAAACAGCTCCCTTCAGAATTTGAGAAGATCTTTACCAATCCCACATCTGACAAAGGACTGATCTCCAAAATATACAAAGAACTCACAAAAACAAACCTAGATATCAAAAGACCAAATAATCCAATAAAAATAATGGGGTGCAGATCTAAACAGAGAACTTGAACACAGAGGATTCTCAAATGGCCAAAAGACACTTTAAGAAATGTTCAACATCCTTAGTCACCAGAGAAATGCAAATCGAAACAAATCTGAGATATCATAATACACCTGTCAGAATGGCCAAGATCAAAAACTCTGATGACAGATTATGCTGGAGAGGATGTGGAATAAGGAAGGGGAACACTCCTCCATTGCTCATGGGAGTGCAAACTTGTACGGCAGCTCTAGAAATCAGTATGGTGGTTACTCAGAAAATGGGGAATAAATCTATCTCAAGACTCAGCTATACCCAAAGGATACTCAGTCATACCACAAGGACATTTGCTCAACTATGCTCATAGCAGTATTATTCATAATAGCCAGAACATGGAAATAACCTAGATGGCCCTCAACCAAAGAATTGATAAGGAAAATTTGATACATTTATACAATCTCAGCGGTAAAAACAATGACAGCTTGAAATTTGCAGTCAAACGGACAGAACTAGAGAACACCATCCTGAGCGAGGTAACCCAGAAAGTACTCATAAGTGGATATTAGACATAAGGCAAAGGGGAACCATCCTACAGGCCATAACACCAGAGAACCTAGATAGCAAAGAGGACCCTAAGAGAGACAGACATGGATCTGCCTAGGAAAGAAAGGGAAAAAGACAAGATCTCCTGAGTAAATCGGGAGTGTGGGGAACCGAGGGAGGCTGGAAGAGAAGAATGGAAAAAATGTAAAGCTCAATAAAAACATAAAACATAAAATAAAATAATAAAAAAATTACAAAAATAAAAAGACTTGGATCCATCTCTCAAGGGTCAAATGGACTCCAGATAAGTACAGCCTAAGTCTCCCCACCTGCCTGTTCCTGAGGATGGGATCTCTCTCTCTCTCTCTCTCTCTCTCTCTCTCTCTCTTGCCCTGGTCTTAGGACTCCTCCCCTCCCACAACTACCAGAATAATGGGCCTGAAGATTCCAAATGTATTATTTTCCTTTAAGTTTTTAAGCATTGACTTCTTCCTCTAGTCTATATGTCTCCCCAGATTTCCAGGAATTCGCTGCTGATGACCTTGAGCCCTGGACTTGCTGAAAGCTGATGTGAACCAGTCCAGCTGAGGTGATTGTTCCCTGTCTCTTCAGCGGGGTCAGTGAAGCAGATGCTGCTGATGAATGCCCCATTGCCTGAATCCCCCTCCCAAGCTTTGATTAACATAGCAGCTTTCCTGAGCCCTGACAACAATGTCCTAGTTTCAGCAGGAAATAGTTACAGAAGAAAATGCATCCCCTTTTATCTTCAACAGGCTGGAATGGTAGGTCACAAGGAAAATCCCAGGCATAGGGGACAAAGTGTTTACCTATAGCGCCTACTGGTAAACCAGAAAAGGTACCTGTTAAAACCAAATAGGCCCAGATCTATTAGCAGGTAGATTCATTAGCTGAAGTAGTTCTACAATATGATAGGACACTCAATCTACATGAATAAGGAGGTATGGCTTTAAGAGAAGATTGTTTCCATCCAAATCATTTGGGAATCATTAGAAGTAATCTGGTGGTTGTTGTTTTGCTGCAGCTGCAGGTGATGAAACACGAACCACAAAACTCAACAAAACCCACGTGGAATTTATTGGGGAAAAGGAGCAAAGGGAAGGGTTGGAATTGGACACTGGGAATAGGGATGGGAGGGAAGGGGAAGGAACAGAGATGGAAGGGGAAAGGAAAAGGGGGTGAACAGAGATGGAAGGGGAAAGGAAAAGGGGTGAACAGAGATGGAAGGGGAAAGGAAAAGGGGGTGAACAGAGATGGAAGGGGAAAGGAAAAGGGGTGAACAGAGATGGAAGGGGAAAGGAAAAGGGGTGAACAGAGATGGAAGGGGAAAGGAAAAGGGGTGAACAGAGATGGAAGGGGAAAGGAAAAGGGGTGAACAGAGATGGAAGGGGAAGACTGAGCAAACAGGTGGGAGGCACTCACGCCTAAAAGGGCAAGCTTGCACATGCACACTGAGTCCTTATAGAGTCCTTACGCAGCCATGTAACATATGATGTAGCCATGAAACAGAGAGCCCTTTGAACTGTCTAAGTATGTGCCTGAATGCTGTTGCACACTTCCTGCCTATTGTCAGAGGGTGGGGTCAGCATAATGCCTGAATCCTTACACTGGCTATTCTAAACAAAACACACACACACACACACACACACACACACACACACACACGAAGGAAGGAAGGGAGGAAGGAAAAGAAAAAAGACAACCTACCACCACCAACAACAACAAAAAGACCAAACTTGCAAAGAGAAGGGGACCTGAGATGAAATGAATGACCGGTGCCCATTCTCATCCCCAGGCTCCTCCTAGATAGTAACTCTGATGTTAGTCATCTCAGGGCCTTTGACCTTTCTGTTTCTGCTAATTACTGTTGGCCCTTGCATCACTGGTGTATTAACTGGATGATAATTCCTGTTTGGGTACAGTTAAGCTGATAGTTATTTGATACCAATATAAGCAGGTGCCCATCACAAAGTCAAGGATTTGACTCAGGATACAGCTCAAGGGAGGAATATGAGAGCCAAAGTTCATTTTAAGTTGTAATGACTGCCGAAGAGACCATAAAACAAAAATGCCTCTAACCAGTAAGGCCCTTTGCCCAAGGACAGGTATTTCCTGAGATGCTGGAGGCTGTAGTTCATATAAGATAACAACATGTTTTTACTTCCCTAAACAAGTTTGGTTGATATTGCGGTTTAATAAGGATCAGGATAAACAAATAGGCCGAATAGATGTTTATTTAAGGAGAAACAACTCAACACAAACAGATGAACACAGCATTTGGAACCCGATGCTCCTCTCCCTGGGTACCACAAGCAAGAGAGAGTTCCCCGGCTCCTCCTCAGACCTAGTTCCACAGGTCACTTCCGCTCCTGGCTCCACCCCCAATGGGTGTGGTTAGTGCCACAGAAGCAGACACAGTGAATATCCCACTACAGGTTGACTGAACTGCAGGGATGTGCTTGATCATATGTAGGTAGGAGGTACATAGACAGAAAGTGTGTCAAGATGTATGCTTGCTCCTGACTGAACACAGGTGGGAAGTATGTAGCCCTGTGGGTTTGCCCTTATAAACACCCGGTCAATGTAGCTCATGGCCATTTTCTGGGAACCCAGGAATGGACCTAGCCAGAGTCCATCATAATGGCCAGGACTTAAAGCTTGCTTCAAACTTGCCTCAAAATTGTGGTAGTGGTCTTATTGTCACATGGTAGGATTAACAATTCCTTGCTGTTTCTGCTCATATACAGAAAGGCACGAGCTTTGCTTTTTTGTGTTGTTGGAGAGAGGGGCAAGATCTTTAAAGCGTATGTATATATTAGAGCTGGAGAGATGGCTCAGCAGTTAAAAGAACTTGCTGCAGTTGCAGAAGACCTGGGTTTGATTCCTGCACCCACATGGTTACTCACAAAGGGCTACAATTCAAGTTCCAGACTGTCCAGCACCCTCTCTGGCCCCCTGGCTTTGTACAAACAATTGCACTTACATATCTGCAGACAACACACAAATAAAAATAAATAAACCTTTTTTGAATTTAAAATAGGCAGGAGTTGAATGCCCCTTTTCTCTTTTTAAAGCTTCGTTGCAGTTTATCTATGAATGAAAAACACAAACTCAGCCAGTGTGGTGACTCATACCTGTAATCACACCACTTGGAGTATTTGGGAATTTAAGGCTACATAGTGAGCTCAAAGACATACTAGATTACATGACACCCTGTCCTCGAAGCAAAACAAAGACGGGAAATAAAGAAAAGCACAAAACTTTTGTGCTTAGAAACTATAGATTTTGTTGGCTTATTTTGGTAGGGCTGGGATAGGCCCCAGGGCTACCTCTCGACAGGCCAGCCCCATCCCCAGGGCAAGAGCGTACTTAAGGTGAGTTTTGGGTATATGTGTCTACTGTACCTTTCTCAATACTGCGAACCATCACCCCACAAGTTTCCTTGTACCACTTCCCAGTCAACTTTCCTTCTTCTCAGCTGTAACTAATGCTCCATATCTCTCATGGCAGGACTCAGAAGAGGCCATAGCACAGGGCGGCAGGATGACTCAGTGCGTAAAGACATTTGCTGCCCGGAGTTCCATCCCTAGGACTCACACGATAGAAGGAAAGAACAGACCCGCACAAACTGCCCCAAACTCCCCATGTGCACTGTAGCCTACATAAGCCCCTGCGCACAAAATAAACAAGTTAATAAAGTTTTAAAGGAAGCAGAATATAAATCTCTGCCATTTTTACGTTGATAGAAAATACTGTATTCTAGTAGCTGAGAAACTCTTAAAGTAAAATTTTCTTTTATTAAATAGTAAACCCTTGCATCTATCACCAATCTAAGTAAAAGACTTCTACATTTATTTAGAAATATAGGTGGAGAAAAATTCTATTAAAAGTCTGGACTGAGAGAAGTTTTACAGGTTTAACCTGCACGTTGCTTAGAGATGGAGGCTCTTAAATACTGTATGGAGAAGGTTCCATTTTAGTCCCTTTAGTTGCTAAAAAATGAAAACTTGGGGACTGACAAACTCAGTGTAGAAAAGTTTTCAGTGCAAGCCTGAGTTCTAGTCCTGGACCCCACAATGGAAGGAAAATGCTGGTATAAACTAATGACATGGCCACTCCAGAGTATGGCCGAAGGCAAGGTTTTTATTGTGGATCTGAGAGAGAACAGGCAGAGGCATCTGGAAGAATGAAGAACAGAGAGAGAGAGAGAAAGTAGATTGAACATGGCCAGGAGGCTGGGTGTGGCCAGGGCGGTCCATGAGAGAGGGGAGAAAGTGGGAGGTGGAGAATAGAGAAAACAAACATAGCTAGAGAAGCAGGAACAGAGCAGACACACCACAGACAGACAGAGACAGAGAGAATGCATATAGAGATTGCAGGCTCATGAAGACAGTGAGTAGTTGTGGGAGGGAAGCCTGTGAGCTGGAGGGAGTTTGAGGCAGGGGAGGAGGTGAGAAGGGCCGGGAGGCAAACAGGGACTCTGAGATGTGTAGCAGGTACTTGTGATACTTAGGGAACCTGGAGGCCAGCATGGATTTTGACAGCTGATAGGCACTGCAGGCTTGTGTTAAAGGGAGAGACATATGTCCCTTTTGCCAGAAACCTGGCTCCTTTTGTCAAATGGGAACCAATTTCACAAGTTTCTGAGGAATGCTGGCTTCTATCTAATTGACAGAAATCCTCCTATAGTGCAGGCCAAGCTAATTTCTGGACATTTGGACTACCTTTTGGAGTTTCCGTTTGGTCTTGAGTGTACTGACTCCCCCAAATTGTCCTCTGACTTCTTCATGCACACTGTGCACTGTGGCACCAGAGTACCCCCCAGTAAAACTACTAATACAAATAAAATTTTAAATAGACATATTCAGTTCAATTAATTATTTATAATAAAGACCATAGTTTTCAAAGAATATATCTGTTGTAGTATAAACTGGAGAAATGAGAATATCCACATAATCTTTTGATTACCATGAACTTTTAATGTTACATACATACATAACTTTTTTTTTTTTTTTGAGACAGCCTTCAGAACCTTTAGAAACCCTAGCTCTAGGGGATCTGATGTCCTCTTCTTATCTCTGAGGGCACCAGGCATTCTTATAGTGTACATACATTTGTTCAGACAAATACCATACACATATAATAAAAATAAACCTAGGCAAAATGTTATGTGTGAGAGTGGGGTGTTGGTGGCACACACCTTTAATCCCAGCACTTGGGAGGCAGAGGCAGGCCGGTCTCTGTAAGTTCCAGGACAGCCAAGGTTACGTAATGAGACCCTGTCTGGAAAGTAAATAAATGCATAAATAAACTTGATAGTTAACATCCAATAGAACTTTGTTGCTGGTAGTTCTGGAGACTGGGAAATAACTCAGCTGATTCTAAATATTACATGGAAAGGCAAAGAGGGCTCAGTGGGTAGCTCACTAAGACTACTTGCCTGGCACACACAGGCCTTGAGTTTGGGCCCAGCAACCCTCCCCCACCACACACAAGACACAGTATCTAGGTGACTTAGAATTATCGTTTGTTTGAGATATGGTCTCCTGGGGCCCAGGATGACCTTAAGAGTTTACCATCTAGCTGAGGATGACCCTGAACTCTGGGTTTTTTGTTTTGTTTTGTTTTTTGGTTTTGTTTGTTGGTTGGTTGGTTGGTTGGTTGGTTGGTTTTGAGAAAAGGTCTCATGTAGTCCTGGTTGATCTTGAACTGGAAATTTACCTGATAACTTTGATTCTCCTGTCTCGACTTCTCAAATGCTATGCTTATAGGTACATGTCATAACACCCAGTTTCAAAATGATCTTTATAAAGAACAAAAGTGTATTTTTCACACCATGATGGTTTCATGACTAACTATAATGCTGGTATAATCAGGACATCAGGGTAGCTAGATAAACACATCGGTGGAACAGAACATAAAATGAGGGAATACATCTACAATCAATGCTCAACATGGCAGCAGTGATGTGGAGTGTTTAACTATGTAAAGATGTGTTACATTTGTTTATGCTGCATTTGTTTATTGATGTAGGATGTGTGTTTAACTATGTAAAGATGTGTTACATTTGTTTATGCTGCATTTGTTTATTGATGTAGGATGTGTGTTTAATTATGTAAAGATATGTTGCATTTGTTTCACTTCGCCTGCCTAAGGCATCTGATTGCTCTAATAAAAAGATGAATGGCCAATAGCTAAGCAGAGGAGGGATAGACGAGGCTGGTGGGCAGAGCAAATAAAGAGAAGAAGAGAGAAGAGAATGTGGGAGAAAGAAAGGGAGATGCCCTATCCCACTTCACTCCCTACCCCTGGGGCCAGCCAGGCAGTCGCCAGCCAGATGCCCAGGAAGCAGGAAACGCAGGACACACAGAAAGAAAGGGCAAAAACTGGGAGAAGCATAAACTAAGGCAGAGCATCCATAACTCATATTAAGCAGGGCACTGGTAGCACACGCCTTTAATCCCAGCACTCAGGAAGCAGAGGCAGGCAGATCTCTGAGTTCAAGACCAGCCTGGTCTACAAGAGCTAGTTCCAGGACAGACTCCAAAGCCACAGAGAAATCCTGTCTCGAAAAACCAAACAAACAAAAAATAACTAATATTAAGTCTCCATGGCATGATTTGGGAGCTGGTTTGTGCACAGCAATAAAGAAAGGGAAAAACATATTAGTAGCTTAGACTGGCTTTGAACTCACAATGCAGCCCTGGTTGGCCGCTAACCTTTGATTGTCTTGCCTCAGCTTTCAGAGTGCTAGGAATATAGACAAGAGCCACCATACTTGGGGGGGGGGAATCTTCCTAAAAAAACAACAGTATTTAGGGAAAAAACAAACAACAACAACAATAAAACGTGTATAGTAGATTTCACTTATCAAAAGAAAAAAAGGAAGAAAGAAAGGATTTTAGATCTCCTGATATAAACTAAAACTCTTAAAGCATTTAGAATCGGATTATAGGAGGGTCTCTGTCTCCAAGTTAGGCATAGACTTTTTCGTACCAAGCCTTAACATAAAATAGACTTCATCAGACTTGAAAGCTTTGGACTGTGAATATAGCATACCGAGCTAGCATGTAAGAGGCTGCTGGTATATGATCTCCAACACTTTCTATTTTTAGCCTGCTAAAAGCAGAGACCAGCCACACTCAGTACTGGCAAGACCAGGCAACAAATGGTCCTTCTTTCCATTGCTGTTGAGATCACATGCTGCTCACCCATTGAGAAACTGTCCCAGTAGTTTCTCATCCATATACCTTCCTTATGACCTAAAAATTCTATTTATAGGTATTACTCAAAGCAAATAACAGCCTATATCCAGAGGCTGGGTAACCATCCAGTTGAGAGTACTTGATAACAAACAGTGCATAAAGCCCTTGAAACACACAAAACCTTAGCACCCTGTAGGTAGAGGCAGTCATTCTTAGGTCATTGAGAGTTCAAGGCCAGTCTGGGCTATATGAGGATCTGTTTGTTAAAAATCGTAGGTCCACATAAAGATATGTACAAAAAATTAAGAAATTTGTTGGGCATGAGGCACACAATTTTAATCCCAAATTTAATCTTCTCAGGAGGTAGAAGCGGGTGCATCTCAGTGAGTTCAAGGCCAGCCTAATCTATATAGGGAGTTCCAGGACAGCCAGAGATATACAGTGAAACCCTGTCCTTAAAAAAAAGAAAAAGAAATTCATAGCAGCTTTAAACATAATAGCCCCAAATAGAGTGAGATCCAGTACCCATCAAAAAGTAAACAGGGCCTGTGAAATGGCTCAGGCAGTGAAGGCACTTCCCTCCAGGCTTGTAACATGAGTTCGAATCTCCCCACACACATGGCAAAAAGAATCAACTCTTACAAGTTGTCCTCTGACTGCCACACACACACATCATGGCGCACACACACTGATACCCACCCATGCACCCCATAAACAAGTGTAAATAATACAAAAGGTTTTAAGCAAATGCATGAATGCACAGAGCCATATGCTAGGGAGCTAGTCTGTCATAAAAGGGATTGACCAACACAGCAAAAACAAACCTCAAAAAGATGTCGAGGGAAGACACAAAGCCCACCACACTCCAGAATTCTGTTTCTGTTGGCTCTGGGGAGTGTGGAGAACTTGAAAATAATAGGGGAAAGACCACCCAAGTCCATAAAACCAGAAGCAAACTTGTCAGCTTGACAAGAGGCTTGTCAACTATATAGCTGAGACCACAGCCAGAGTTTGGGCTTCTGAGACTGTGGCAATCCTGGTGGGTTCCAAGCTTCCCTTTAATAGTAAGAAGTAAGCATTAGTCATGGACAAAAGAAGTTTTACAATATTGAGATTAAACTAGAGACATATTACACCTTACAATTCCTGCTAACAAGGTTTCAGCTGAACTAGATTGTGCTTTAGTCTGCTCTTTTTTCTTGAATCTCTAGTGGTGTTTACAGGAACTCTGCACTTCCCTGACACTGTCTGTTTCCCATATCAGGGAAGGATGGGGAAACAATGCAAAGTTAAGACTCACATAGGGGCATTTAAAGTTTATAGGGTGGGAGGAATACCAGGAGTCACGGACGAACCATTAAAAGTTAATTAAAAATTAATTTTAGTTCATGGCAATTGTCGGTTGCAAGTGGCAGGGGGTTTATCTGAAAGCTAACCTTTAGCTGCAGAGAGCCATTATAAAATGCTAACCTTTGGTCACAGAGAGCCATTGTTAAAAGTTAATCCCTAGCTGCTGAAAGGTCAGCTCCTATTTCTTGTAATCTATAAACTTAATTTTTATATTTCTATATTCCTATTTCTGAATCCTTTATTTCTATATTTCTATTTCCAGACCCTTCAGTTTCCTTTTCTAGAGCAGGTGGGGGAGACCAAGGATTCTAACTTCTTTCTTGTGTGGGGGTGACTGGTGGCCTCGTGATGCTTAAATTATTCTTATTATAAGGCCAAGGTAAATTATACATGTCAAAATAGAAATTTAAAACATAAAAATACCACGGTTAACAATAATAATGTAAAATCTCTCTTTCTACCCTATTGCCTTTAATAATCATCTATACTTTTCCTCCCTTTATACAGACAGCTTTTAATGTAATGAAAGAGCTTTCTTGTTTATCAAAAAGCAAGCAGTCTCCCTGACTTTCTGTGTGTGAGTGACCTGGGGTAACATCCATGAGAATGGTTCACTCCTTGACTGACCCAGAAAATTATACAATAAAGAGATTTACATCTTTAGGTTCCTTTTGGGACACCCATGAAGCTGTCACGCCATCAGGCATGTGCAATTCCCAACGCTGTGAAGGGTGTCATTTTACAGAAGCATTGTACACCACTCCCAGGGCACATGGTGTGATGAGGCCAGGCCAAGCAGTAGTACTGGGCACTGAATCTGCAGCCCAAAATTTTAGTGCTGATTTTTTTTTTTTGCTGCCCCCAAATGTAGACTTCCTGGGCCTGGGGACATACCTTAGTGTTAGAGTTCTCACCTAGCTAGTTTGCACAAGGCTTCGCAGTGCTCAGTTTCAGGACCGCCACACAAAAAAGTACCTTGCTTCGATGTAGATTCTCTGGTCATCCAGCACTTCCAAGTGAACAAAGCCCCAAGATGCACTTGGTTGGTAATTTAAGATGCTGTATGTAGGCTGGGCGTGGTGATACATATGTAGATGGACTTTCTTTTCTGCTTCCAGCCCCAAATACTGATGCTGAGACTTCTTATTAATTATGAAAGCTCAGCCTATAACTTAAGCTTGTTCCTAACTAGCTCTTTTAACTCAAATTAACCCATTTATGCTAATATACATTCTATCATGTGATGTTACCTGTGTTCCATCTCGCACCTCCTTTTTCCATATCTCTAGGCATCTCTCCCTCCCCTTCCTTTCTCTCCCAGAAAATCCCACCTATACTTCCTACCTAGCTATTGGCCATTCAGCTTTTTATTACATCAATCATAGCAACACATTTTCACACAGTGTATAAATATCCTACGACATACATACCTGTAAATCTAGCACTTGGTAAGAAAAAGTGGGAAAAAAAATTATCAGAAGTTCAAGGTTAGCCTGGTCTATATCATGAGTTCCCAGTATCCACAAGGGGTAGCTCACAACTGCCTGTAATTCCAGCTCCCAGAAATCCAACAACCTCCCTCTTTGCCTCAGGTACCAAATGTTCATATACATGCTCGACTCCCCCACCACACATATACACATAAATAAAATAATACAATAAATCTCATTTGGTTCACTTTTTAAATCAGAAGAGTAGCTGGAGAGACGGCTCAGCAAATGTAAGAATCTGAGCTTGGATCCCAGCACCTATGTAAAAAGTCAGCACACATCTGTACACCCAGAACTGGGGAGGAAGAGATGGGGGGCAGTGGGGAGAGTGGTGGGGGCACAGATTCCGGGAGACTGATGGCCTGGACATTAGTCCAGCGAGAACAACCTTTTATTAACCCCTGGCCTCCACATATATGCACACATGTGTGAGCGTACACAGATATGTACACCCATACTACACACACACACACACACACACACAAACCCAGAAAAATGTTATTTACAGATTCATATGATATACTGTAAATAGTGTACCTTGCTGTATAAAATGCAGTTTGGGGGTATCAGTTTTCCCATCCATCTTTCTTTCCTTTTTTTTTTTTTTTTTTTCTTTTCAGGATGGGGTGTTTTGGTTATGTAGCCAGGCTGGCCTGGAACGAACTGAACTCACAGAAATCAGCCTGCCCGTGCCTCCCGAATGCTGGAATTGAAGGCGTGCACCACCACCACCACCTCCTCTTCCATCTTTCACTCTGAGGATAAAACTCAGGTCATCATGCTATCCACAGCAAGTGCATTATCCACTAAGTCATCTCACCAGCTCATAGAGGGCAGCTTTTTGCATGTTATAAAATAAGAATTCTCTGAAGACTGGCACAGTGCTTTGAATATATTTTCCTGCTTCAATAATTACTCTAAACATACATTAGCCTAGCCAGGAGGAGGTGGTACATGCCTTTAATCCCGGCACGTTGGAGGTGGATCTCTGTGAGTTCGAGGCCAGCCTGTTCTACAAAGCAAGTTCCAGGACAGCCAGAGCTGTTACACAGAGGAAACCCTGTCTTGCAAAACCAAATAAAATACATTATCCTATGGAGTTGTCAGTGGGCCCTCCCTATGGAGCAAAGGACCCTGGGTCTCTCTTCTGGGGACTGATACATTAGTAAGACAGCTGACTGTGACTCACTTCCACATCAAACACCACCCTAGGGGCTTGCTTTCCTGAGCTCAGCTGGGCCTGTGTCCTCCAGGGCTCTAGGAGATTTGTCCTCCTAGCTGTGATTTATTGAAGTATTATACCTAGAGGGGAACATATAGACACTGTTCAATAGAAGAATTTTGTGTAATTAGCAGGGACCATTTCGCAATCCAAAATCGGGAGCATTTAATGCCATCAGATGGCCTTGCCTCTTCCAGGCAGTAACCCCAAGACTAACCTGTTGAATTTGATGTGCATAGAGCTGCCACAGTGCAGCCTTGTCTGGATGTATCCCCTATTCCCTAGATCCTCCATGGAGCTAAGGGCTCTTCAGATGCATGAATACTCTGATGTCTCTCTCATGCCCTGTGCATTGCTCCCAATTTGGAGCCGTGATGCACAAAGCTGTTCTAAACAGGCATCCATGGTTTTCCCTTGGGAAAATGCTCAGGCATGGAATGGCTGGGGTGTAGAAGAAGCAGGTTCTGAAGAGGCAGCCCTGCCCGGGTTCTTTTCCATCCCAGCCGCAGAGAACAGGGGTTCCAATTGCTCCAAATCCCTATCTGTTGGTAGGTACCTGCCATAACAAAAGTATCCCTGGTGTCCGTGATAGCCAAAGGACTTTGAAGAATTTCCCTCCTGCTTTGCTCCAACAGGTTAGTTAATCTGCCCTTTAAATACAGTCTGTTCCTGTTGAGTGAGGAACTTAACAGCTAAGACAATGGTGCAAGGAGACCCATGGCCTCTAAGGAAGCATATCCAACAATCAGTCTTCGCAAATTTTGGTTTGTCTAAGCTGAGCACAAGAAGCAAGAGTGTCACAGGCAAGTGACAGCCTGGCAGATAATCAGTTCCCCTTTGGTACCTGGAGGGCCATTTCATGACATTGTAACAGAATGTTGCAGGCTAATTAGTTCACAAGGAAGTCATGTTTCTTTCTCACTATCCTGGAGGCTGGGAAGAATAAACTAAGATACCATCTGATGAAGGCCTTCCAACTGCATAGCTCTATAGTTGAAGGTGGAAGGCAGAAATACAGACAAAAGATCAAATCTGCAGTCACAAGTCTTTTACTAAGTCACAACCATTCATGTAAGAGGACCAGTCCCCAAACCACATCAGCTCCCATGGGGGAGGGAAGGGGTCATGCACTTCCCAACACTGATGCAGTGGGAATAAGTTTGCAGCCCATGCTTCTCTGGGAATAATGACATAGCTGCTCACCACAACCTTGCTTCAGGTCAACCTCCTCGTTAGCAGTGCAATAGCAGGGACATGAATGACTCCAGATAAGCCTGTTGTCCTGGCTCTCCTCCCCCTGACAACTCTATCCTGAGTCCTTTGCTTCATCCAATTATTTCCCCCTAATTCATAACCTAAACCACAAAAGCAGGGTTTTGTGTTTGGGGCTGGGAAAGACTGGTAATGTAGCTCAGTTGGTGGAGTGGTTGCCTAGCACCTAGGAAAACCCAGGTCTGATCCCTAACACCATTGGTGCAGATGGCTCACACCTATATTCCCAGCACTTTGGAGGTTCAGAAGTTCAAGGTCATCCTTGGTTATATACTAAGTTCAAAGCCAGCCTGACCTACGTGACCGTGTTGGAAGAAGAGGAAGAGGAGGAAGGCGGGAGAGAGGAGGGGAGTAGAGATATATGTATTTGGCAAGGCATACTGGGATTGCATGATGTGCCATTATGCCTAGTTTGAAAACTATTTCAAATATTCCCTTGGGTCTTCTTGTCACTTGGGATATTCTACTATATCAGTTACTTTTCCACTTCTCACCTCAAAACAGGAAAGGAGGAGAGAGAGGAGAAAGAAAAGAGAACAAGCATAAACTCACAGGCAAACAGAAATGATGTTCCCAGGGCACCCCCCACATTCCACATTAACATCCCAGTGGTGATGTTTTTTCTTGCAAAATGGTTCTTTTACACAAGGGAGAAATACTTCTTGAAAAGCCTAAATCTTCATAGGGACTTTAGACTGCCCGGGAAGAGTTGAGCAACCTTGCTCACCCTCCTTACACCTGAGCATCACTTTCCCAGCTCACACAACGGGCTGAGCAGGACTTTCCCCTCTGCTCCCTGCGGCACGCGGGATGCATCCCGGCGGCGATGAAAGGCTCAGAAGGAGAGCCACATCCTCTGAGGCTGTCGAGAAACTCCTGGTTACATCACTTTGAAGCTTCAGAAACCGATGTGACTGGCTCTCTGGCAGAGCGGCGAGCACCAAGTATCCTCCCCGAGTTCTCCCTCTCCCTGACATTATCTTTACTTTTCTCCAGACACTTCCTGCAGCCGCTGATTCCTGGCTCCTCCCCGTTGAGTAAGTGCCCAGTGGCTTTGGTTTCTGTTTCCTCCTCCAGCCCCGCCCAGTGCAGAGGTCTGTCAGCGATCGAGGAGGAGAGTGGTGTTTCCCAGAGACAGGAGAGATGGCTTTCTTCAGCTCCCAAGCTCCCTACATAAACCCGGTGAGTTGCGGGTTGCAGAGAAAGTTGCTTTGGGACTCTTCAGCAGACAACTGAGTGGCATGGGTAGTGGTGAGGTGTCCCCGCAGGCAACACATGGGGACAGGCATACCAGGCAGAGTCATCCTGACTGATGCAACTCTTGAGCTGTTAGGCTCTCTGTGTCTCTGGGGACCCCACGGTTCCACTCACCATGATCATGTGGTAGACTAATATATGCCTGTTCCACGATACCTAGTACTTTTTCCTCCCTGGGCCTCAGTTTCCATATCTGTAAAATGGGAATCTCCTGAAGCTGGGGTAAGGAGGAAGCAGATAGTTAGTACACGTGGGTGTTAAACAGCACGGGGAATGTGGTAGGTGTTTTGGGAGTAGTCTGGGAGAAGCTGGGAAGCTGTCCCAAAGAAATGTCTGTCCTCCCAGGGTCTTGTCAGAACTTACCCAAGAACACCTCCAGAACGTGTGTGGAAGGGCAAGGAGGTTGGGCCTGTCCTTCAGTGTGGTGTGCAGAGGGCTGCCTTCTGTTCATGTCTGTGCTGTCTGCAGGTAGCCTTGTTTACACACTAGGAAGTTAGGCAGCCCTAAGGTGTGTGGAGAAACTGAGGCTTTGATAGGTTGGGGTCTTGCTACATGTCCCCAGATGGTAAGTGACAGTGAATTAAAGTGCTTTGATTTATTCCCAGAAAGGGGGTGCTCCTAGGGAGATGGCAGTGAACACAGAAGTGAGTGCTCCCAGCGCAGTGCTCCCAGCGCAGTGCTCCCAGGGGCCCCTGCAGTGTGCCCGCTTATGTATGCAGGGCAGGAGACAGCAGGTTCCTGTAGGTGAGCTGGCCGCCAGGAACTAGTAGCAGAGCTTACTCCAGCACGAGCCCTGGACTTTCCCTGGGGGCTCGGAAGTTGCCAGTGTCCCAGCCACTCTGTCCACTTGGGACGGGCCCTGGAAGGAAACTGGAAGGGCTGTCCAGTGCCTCTGTGGGGCCTTCAAGAGCAGAACGTGGCAGAAGGGACATGATACTCCCATTCTAGTTTCCCGTCAGACGGGGCTAACGTTTCAAAGCCCGGGAACTGTGCTCCGTGTTCAGAAGGCAGACTTTTCAACTCTTGGGAGGCTAGGGCAAGAGGGTCTCCACGCGCTTTTGGCCTGCCAGAACTACATAATGGGTTCAAGGTTAGCCTGGGCCACACTACACAATGAAACCTTTTTAGAACACCATCAAACAAAGAAGATGAAGGAGGAAGCAATATTTTCAAATATGGAGGGAAATCCTCCCGCAGAGAAGGAAGAAGCTGAGCAGGTCCTGGTGGTTGCGTGTGAAGTCCCATGTCCCCATAACACCGGGATCACTCTTCCCCTGGTTCCTCTCACTCAGTGACCCACTGACTTCTGCAGCTGTGACCCACACGTCTACTGAAATGCTGGTGGCTATGAACACCATGTGACTTCTGGCTTGCAGAGGAATACCATAGCCTGAGGGCCACTCTTGGTTGTTCTCTCTCCCGTCTAAGGAGACTCCTCTGAGGGCCCAGAAGAAGGCGGAGCTGGTCAGCATGGCCCCCTTGTGTGACCCTGGAGAGCCAGGACCAAAGACCTATATGTGCTTCTCACAGACAGAAGCCTATGCCACCTATGGCCTAGAACAAGAGATCTAGTGTTCAAATCCCAGGCTTGATGTTAATCAGCTGTGCAGCTTTGGGCAAGTTACTGAAGTTTCCACATTTCCATTTCCTCATCCACAAAAACACTAATAAAACTGAGGCTGCTGGGATGCTTAGGACAGTGACACTGGCGGTTTAACGGCAGCCATTGGCAGGGTCTTTGAACTTCTGAAATAGCTGGGCCTTTTGGCTTGAGAGCATTACCAAATTGGTGTTCCATTGCTGGTGCTGGACTGTGTGTGGGGTGGACCCTCTTGTAATGAGCTCTGTTTTCTGCATATCCCAATAGGGAATGGAAGCCAAAGGCCCTAGTCTCTGAGTGGAAGACAGGCCTGCCCAGGGAGGAGGGTACATTCTTCTTAGGGCAAACATTTGCTCAGTGAGGGCCCCTCTGGGCCCCTCTGGACCAAGGACTTCCCATCCCCAGCATCTGGTCTCATATTTTCAGGGATGCCTCAGGCCGTGGTTGGCGCCACTAACCCCAGGAGGGACTAGGGCATACATAGATAAGTGACTTGCCTGGGGTCAGGACGAGCACAGGGAGATGGGAGCCAAGATCTGTGAGATCATAAATCCTGAGAAAAAAAAAAACAGCAGGGAAAATACCTGGCCCCTCTCCAGCAGCAGCAGGGACCATGTTTCCTGCTAAGATCCCTCACCAACTCACTGAATCTCTGAATTCCACAGTAATCTGCATCCCCAGGTTTAACTCAGCACCTTGTTCTGTCACTGTTCAGGGGGGACAGAAGTCTCAAAACTAAGAGTTCAAGTTCTGGTTTTGTGATTTAGGGTTGCTTCCTCATCGTGTGCAAGGCCCTTGGTTTAATGCCCAACAACAAACATGACCCCACTCCCACCATCCCACACTTTAAAAAAAATTATCATTTGTTTGTTTATTATGTGTGTATATGGCAGAGGTCAGAGGGCAATGTTGGGGACTCAGTCTTTCCCAACCACCATAGGGTCCTGAGGGTCTAAACTCAGATCGTCAGGCTTGGTAGTAAGTTCCTTCATCCCCTGGTCTACCCCACCAGATCAGGCCTCTTCTTTTGTGCCGTCCATTTCAGAGCTTATACTCTTATAAGGGTAGTGGTCATTATGTAGGGCCTGCCTGGGTAATTCAGCAGCCTCCCCATCTCCAGAGACTTCAGCACATCTGCAGAGTCATTTCTGACACTTCAGGTTCCGGGTCATTTCTGAGGGTAGAGGTGAGTGAGGTGTGCCACTCAGCCCTTCCCTGCAGCCTCTCCTGCCATCAGAGTCTTTGAGAATTTCACCAGAGATAATTTATCTACAAGTTAGTAACTGAGTACATATAGCTGCCCCTCCCACTTCCTACACAAATGACCTCACTCGGGCCCAGTTGCTGAGGGCTCTTGCCACCAAGGCTGGTGACCTGAGTTCTGTCCCTGGAACCCACAAGGCAGAAGGAGACAGCTGTCTCCTACAGGTTCTGACTTCCATGACCACACAAAAGGAATGAATAAATGCAGATGCTGTCACTCTGCATCCTTGCTCAGAGCCCCCACCTTCATCCTTTCTTCACTGGATGCCTTAGATTGCAGACCGCATTATTTATTTGACACTTCCCTTTTAGGGTACTTTTAAGTTCTTTCCAGTCTTTTGCAATCTATGCTGAGACATGAACAACCTTGCTTGTAAGATCCACTCATGTTAAAATAATGTTTCAGAATTTGGGCACATCACTTAAGATATTAGAATCTAAGCTGGGGATGGTGGCACATCAGTTATCCCAACACGTCGGAGGTTGAGGCAGGAGATCCAAGATCAGCCTCAGCTAAGTTGGCCTGGGCTACAGGAGAGTCAAAGACTCTGAAATCTCCCAAAGCTTGAAAATTCACATGTCAGAGAGCAATCTGTGCTGCCCTGCCCCTTCGACCGTGTTCATTCTTCCTCTACTGTAGCACAAATAATAAAAACCCAGAGGTAGATATTGGGGTTCAAGCTGAAGATCAGAAAATCAAGGCAGCCAGCCACTAGCTCTTACCTCTACCTCTGGCTGAAAGGGGCGTCCTGTCCTCAGCGTGGCTGGAGAATAATCTCTGAGAGAATATAGAATGCCCCACTCCTATCTTATATACCTCTCTAGATCTGGGATTAAAGGTGCGGGATCCCAAGTGCTAGAATCTCCTTTATGTGAGCTGTTTTGCTTCTAGACAGGAGTCTAATATAACCCTGGTGGCCTTGAACTCATAGAGATCCATCTGCCTGTCTCCTGAGTCCTGAGATTAAAGGTGTGTGCCACCACTGCTCGGCTTCTATGGTTTGTAGCTGGCTTTGCATTCTGAACCCTCAGGCAAGCTTTATTAAATCATAAATAATACATCACCGCACTCTGCCTCTGTCTTTCTGTGCAATATGGTCTGCAGCCATCTCACCTGCTTCCTGATCGTCACATTCCGTGGCTTCCAGGAGTGTTGACTAGATACGCATCAAGTCTTCAGATGCCAGCAGAAGCTCTGAGGAAAATTTCAGGATGAGGGAGGAGTTTTGTTTCTTTTTAAGGTGATTTATTTGTGTGCATGTGGAGGGTGGGGTGGGTGTATACCGCATGCGTTAGGTGCCCCAGGAGGCCAGAGGAATGCATCAGATCCTCTGGCGCTGGAGTGAGAAGTGGTTGTGAGCTGCCTGATGTGGATTCTGGGATCTGCATTTGGGTCCTCTGGAAGAGCAGGCTGTGCTCTTAAGGCTCCTCCAGCCCCCAGGAGGAGTAAGTCCCCTTATAATCATCTCTCATGTCAAGCTGGAGATACCAGCAAATCTGAGACCTTAAATTTAATCCCTAGCATCATAGAAGCAAGACAACAACAAAACATTTCCTGCCATGCCAATGTACAATTCCCTCAGGCTGACTTTTCTCCTAGGTACCACAGGTGGGGATGAGGGTGAGAACAAAGCAATTCAGACTTGGGCAAGCTGTGATTTGCTCCAGGTTACCGAAACACTCAGTGACAGAGCCAACATGAGATGTGAGAAGATATCACCCCGAAATGATGACAGTGGGACTGGTCTGAACGAGACTCCGCACAGGCTTCCATAGGTTCTGGTAGCCAGACAACTCAAGAGCCTGGCTGGGTGTTGGTTAGCTATAGACAGGAGCTGACACATTTCTGACAATCAAATTCCTTAGTAACACCAGCTATTAACAGCAGGAGAAGCTGGAACATGGTGGAGCTCCAACAGCCAACACAGAATAAAGGACAGCAAGCCACAGGACAATGGAAGTTCTTTAAACCTATAGACTTTAGAGGGGAAGTCGCTGATCTTCCCCTAGCAGATTATTAAAGATTCTCAATAGACCGCAAAGCTGTTTCTAGGAAACCGACCCTGTAGTCCCATCTAATTTCCTTGAGAACTGACACATGCTAAAAGTTTAGTATCCTAGAGAAGATCCCTCTACTGGTTCAGCATTTGTGATCTAATAGCCAGAGGTTTGAATTTGGTGGGTGGGTGTTTTCTGTTGGGCAATACCTTAATTTGAGCTGCAAAGAAGTGTCACAATAGCTGGCCATCCCAAGACCTTCCCCTTATCTCCTGTACCTTCCCCTTCTTTCCTTTCCAATCTCAGGTTATTTCAAAACAACGGCAGTCATGTTTCACTGAAAATATTCTCTCATGTATCTCTACAATACAGGTTGTATTTTCAACTAATTAATTTTGAATCCAGATCCCCCAGCATCCACTTTCCAAGTGCTGAGATCATAGGTGTGCGGGAACACACCTGATGAAAATTCTTATACGTTTGTGAGGAGTCCCCAGCACCCCAGAATTAGAACGTAAAATCATTCCATTGCCCAGACTTCTGTGTTCTTGGGAGAGTTTGGCAGCTCCACAACCTGCTAAATAAACAGTGTGTGAGGCCGACTCTGTCCCAGCCCCTAGCACCTTCCTTCTGTGCTTTGTTGGACACTTTATTCAACTCCATCACCTCCCTGGCTACTAGAGTATTTAATTTTTATAGGGCATTGACTCAAAGGAGGTGTTAGAAAGGCCATTAAAAACCTTGGAGTGATGTGGGAATTAGCTAGCAGACAGACCCTGCGGGTGGCAGTCACACTTGGTTTACAAGGCCTTCTGGACGCTGGTAAGTCATCGTTTGGGAACTGGGCTCTGAGAACACAAGGCAAGGCAGGTGGGGGCAAAGGGTACCAGCCTTGTGAAGAAGTGAGCAGGGGAGGTAGTTTATCCCCATTTACAAATGGAGAAACCGAGGCAAAGAAAGACTAAGCTTTGGAAGGCCCACAGATACTGAGCAGTGGCCATGGTCAAACCTGGAATACTACTGGCTCTAAAGCAGTGTGACACTCAGGGGACCCAGAGCTCCTTTAGGACATTTAGGGAGATCAGGCAGAGACCTGACGGATGGAGTGCAGTCAGGGCCTGCGATGGAAGGAACACTGGGACTCAAAAGGGTTCTGGGGCAAGCATGAACAGGAGCCATGAGCTTCAGGGACGAAGCTGCCTCCACCAACCCTTGTGTTGGCCCCTTGGCTGCCATGGTTACATGATGGTAAGGAGGGGCTTCCTCCCCCTCTGCCCTCTCTTAGGAGGAAATGGTTTGCTGTTCAAAACAGAACGGTGGGTCCCTTTGGTCTTCTGGCCTCCTGAGTCCCTAGTCAGGACCCCTGAGGTCTTTTGAGGAACTTGGGGCCAGCAGCCCTCACCACCATTCTAATTCATTACCTTCTAGGCCATTTGCATGCAGTTACCTTCTGGTAGGTTCCACAGCTGTCACTTCCTTCAGATTGTGGAAGGAAGTGACTTGAGGTCTACTGCCAGTCATGCCTCAGAAACCTGCCAAACTTCCAGTACTTAGCTGGATTGGGACTGCTTCTGTGAGGGACCCTACGATCTGGGCAGCTGGGATCCAGCTCCTCGAAGGCCTGCCCACCAGCCCTAAATGGTTACTGCCACACCAGGCAAGTGACAGCCAACTGATACCTCTCCATTTCCCCTCTGCAGACCATCCCATTTTCTGGAATAATCCAAGGAGGACTACAAGAGGGACTTCAGATCACCCTCCAGGGGACCGTCCACTCCTTTGCAAATAAGTATGTAGATGACACTTGTCTTAGGGTTTTATTGCTGTGAAGAGATACCATGGCCACAGCAACTCTTAATTGACTGGCTTACAGTTTCAGAGGTTTGGTTCATTATCGTCATGGCGGGAAGCATGGTGGTGTGCGGGCAGACATGGGGCTGGAAAAGAGCTGAGAGTTCTACATCTGGATCTGCAGGCAGCAGGAGGAGAGAGTGTGCCACACTGGGTATAACTCAAGCATATGAGACCTCAAAGCCTGCCCCCACTGTGACACGCTTTCTAATAGTGCCACTCTGAATGGACCAAACATTCACACACATGAGTCTATGGGGTCATACCTATTCAAATCACCACACTAGTGATGTTAATCTCTAGTCTCAGCAACAGTGGAGGGGCAGGCTATGGAGGGATGGCGCTTCTCACACCTCCTGCCATCCTGGCACCATTGTCAGACTCTGGAGACTCCTGGGCCCTAAGCACACTACTCCCAGGGAGCCCACAGCCTGAGGCGGGTGGTAGCTTGGTCCAGAGCAGCCAGCCATGGGACATTCTCTTGACATTGTGACATGGCTATGCAAAAAGAGAAGTTCTATTAGTTCCCACAGCAGTTTTGTATAGTTTTCTTTTTAGGTGTGTGTGTGTGTGTGTGTGTGTGTGTGTGTGTGTGTGATCCCCTTGGAGCTGGAGTTACTAGCAGTTATGAGCCACCTGATGAGGGTGCAGAGAACTGAGCTAGTGTCTTCTGAAAATGCAGTAAATGTTCTTAACCCCCCAAGCTGTCTCTCCAGTTGCGGTCCTATTGATTCTTGAGTTCTAGGGATTATTTTAAAGTTCCTGTCAAGAGTGATCCCAGGGGTGGAGATGTAGCTCAGTTAGTGGAGTGTTTGCCTAGCATAAACAAAGCCCTCGTTAGATCCCCAGAACTGCATAAATAGAGTATGATGGTCATGTCTGCAATCCAAGCATGGGACAGGGTAATGCAGGAAGACCAGAAGTTCAAAATCACAGAGCAGGTGGATCTCTGAGTTCCAGGACAGCCAGAGCTGCATAGTGAGACCCTTTCTTAAATACAAAACAAGCAAGTTCTGCATAAAGAGTTTAAGGCTAGCCTGGAATACATGCTATCCTATCTTTAAAAAAGCAAGCCCCTGGTGGATCTGTAAACTCAGCTCCTGGGAAGGCTGAGACAGAAGCATCTTAAATTCAAGGCCTTTCTGTGATACTGAGTGAGTTCAAGCACAGCCTAGGCAACTTATCAAGACTCTGTTTCAAAATAAAAAAAAAAAAGCAAAACAAACAAAACAACCCAAAGGTGTGGTGACACACAATCTAACATCAGACCCAGGAGGCAGAAGCAGGAAGAAGAGGAGTTCAAGTTCACTCTCAGCTACACAGCAGGTTCGAGGCCAAGCTGGGCTATGTGAGACATGTCTCAAAAAAGGACTAAGCCTTCAATGTCATGATCCTGTGTTTGCTCAAGCCTCCCAAACACGTGTCTAAGTGGGATAGTCCCTGGTTTAGTATCACGGTAGCTTCTTGTAGGTCCTGATGTCTAAGGCTTTGCCATTGAGGACTTCATCAGCACTCTGCTGTCTAGAGTGTTCCAGAACTCTTTTTCCAACAGAAAACTCATCATTTGAGAGGAACTTGATGGAATGTCTGTCAGGAGTGGCCATTGAGTGTGGCACAGTGTTGAATATTGCGTGGGGTACAGGTGACGGAGCTCTGTGTGAGGGCTAGAGAGACCAGTGAGCAGCTAAGCGGGCACCACCACTTGGGGAGTTCAGGGAAGGCTGGGCTGTGTGACGCCTGTGAGAAGAACCTCAGACTGGAACTTGGATCTTGTATCTGAGCTGGGCTGTGGCACAGAGAAGCAGGGCAGACACTGATGGCTCTCCTTTTGTGAGCCTGCCTCTCTGGAAGTTTCTGTGATTTTAGTTGCTCCTCTTGGAGCCCCAGCTGTACTCCATAGTGGCTATGGCAGAGGCTTCCCCCCGGGAGCCAGGCAGAAATGGGAGTTTTCCACTGCTGGTGAAAAGGAGAACTTACCCCGTTAGTGTGGGTCAAGGGTCACATCAAGTGACACTGTGGCGCTGGGATCAGAGCCTACGCTTGCCTTCCATAGCTCGTGTCTCCCCAACACACCAGTACCCTGTGAAGACCAGATTCAGGCGTGAAGACTTTTCATGCCTGGAGAACAATTCACATGACTTTTGAAAATTTTTAAAATTGTGTGTGTGTGTGTGTGTGTGTGTGTGTGTGTGTGTGTGTGTGTGTGTGTGTCTACACTCTTGCCATGGTATATATATGTGGATGTTGAAGGACAATTTGCAGGAGTTAGTTCTTTCCTGACGCTATGAGGATCTCAGGGCTAAGCATTCAAACACATGAGTTCGTCGTGCGGGCCATTCCTACCATCACATACGTCTCGCCTGGCCAGATGAAGTTGTATTAGTTTGCCTCTCTGTTGCTGTGATAACGCATTCCAACCAAAAGCAACTTGGGGAAAAAAGGGTTTATTTGGTGTCATTGGAAGGAGGAACTGATACAGAGACCCCAGAGGGATACGGCTTACTGGCTTCTAGCTTCCTCAGCTAACTTTTTTTTTTTTTTTTTTTATGCAGCCCCAGTACACCTGCCCAGATATGCACCACCCACAGTGGGTGGGGCACTCCTACATAACCAACAACCAAGGAAAACGCCCCATAGACATGCCCGTAGGTCAGCCCTTGGAGGCAATTCCCTGGTCGAGGTTTCCCTTCCCAGCCGAAACCAACTGTGACAGAGGCGCTGCACAGGATACGCAGCCGGCTAAGATGTTGATGACAATTCTCCCGAAGCCTGCATAGCACCTTCTGAGCACTAAGTGGCAACTACCAAGGTCCAGCCCAATTCCAGTGTGGTTTCTCTATGTCTGTGACCAGAGGCTGGGGCAGAAGATGTGTGGTTGTGGTTGTGGTTGTGGTTGTTGATAATGTCGTCATTTTTCCTTACTAACTGCCTACTTAACTTTTTAAGAAAAGAACACAGGAAGGGCAAAATGCAATAACTACACAGAATACATTAGGTCTAAATTAGATGAACCCTAAACGTGCTAACAGACGAAGCTGTCAGAGGCGGTTCTGTCCAAGCCTGGCAGTAAGCCAGGATCATCTCTCTGCTTTAGGATTATTGTGAACTTTCAGACTGGCTTCAGTGAAAAGGACATTGCCTTCCACTTCAACCCCCGGTTTGAAGATGGAGGGTATGTGGTCTGTAACACGAAGCAGAATGGACAATGGGGGCCTGAGGAGAGGAAGATGCAGATGCCCTTCCAGAAGGGGAGGCCCTTTGAACTTTGCTTCCTGGTGCAGAGGTCAGACTTCAAGGTGAGTGGGGAAATCCCATCCCCCAAACTGCCCCCCCATTCATTGAGATCAGGCCCCAGCCTAGACAGCCACTGCACAGATGTGACCCCCCCATTCATTGAGATCAGGCCCCAGCCTAGACAGCCACTACACAGATGTGACCCCCCCATTCATTGAGATCAGGCCCCAGCCTAGACAGCCACTGCACAGGTGTGACCCCCCCATTCATTGAGCTCAGGCCCCAGCCTAGACAGCCACTGCACAGATGTGACCCCCCCATTCATTGAGATCAGGCCCCAGCCTAGACAGCCACTACACAGATGTGACCTTTGCTCTTTGCCTTACACACGCCAGCCTGCAGCTACAGATGCAGTCCTTGCTTTTGTTCCTCAGAAAAAAGACCCCAATCTGTCACCATGTTGCTTCTAGACCTCATTTCTAAAAAAAACAAAAAACAAAAAACAAAAAACCAACAAAACAAACAAACAAAAGAAAAAACCCCAAAATCTCTGTATTTGTTCTTAGATAATTTCATATACTTACGGAATGTATTTTGAGCACACACCCTCCCCCACCCTCCCCTCTCATTCCCCTTCCACTCCCTCCCTAACCTTTGTCTTCCACACTCCCCTTCCTGCCTTTATATTTTTTCCCCCCCTCAATAACCCACTGGGTTTTATTAGAGTTGTTTTCTATGCATGGGTGTAGGGTTGTGTGCTGGATTATGGCAACGGCCTTAGAAAGATGACTCCTCCCACACCTCCTGTATCAACTGTCAGTCAAAAACTCCACAAGGGGGAGGGGCCTCACGTGCAGATAGCCTCACTGGTCCCAAAATCCAAGTTAGCTGCGTTCCTCCACTGCAGGTCCCTATTAACAGCTTCTTTCTGTGGTGCTGGGGATCGGGCCTAGCCTCCTGCATACCAAGCAAGTGCTCTGCCACAGTATCAATTTTAAAAAAATGAATTGACATGAATGAAGTTTGAACCGATAAACCCGGGGACTGGAGAGGGGGCTCGGTGGGTAACAGAACTTGCTGCTCTTGCAGAGATCCAGAGTTCGCTTCCCCACACCCACATGGCAGCTCACAACCATCTGTAATCCAGTTCTAGGGGATTAGACACTCTCTTCTGGCACCACGGGCATGCATGTGGCGGGCGTACATACAGGCAAAGCATCTATACACATAAAATTAAATAGCTCCAAAAAACCCTCTAAGAAGGAACAATAAGCCTGGAGTACTAGGAGAATGGTGGTCAGAACTGAAGGCCAGCCAGAAACGGGAGAGTAGTGGACAATGGGTCTGAGTGCAGCGACTCATACGCTCTGTCCTTGGCACCCACTGAAGATGATGTACCTGCCTGGAAGGGCTGGGCACGAGGAGCAGGCTCAGGTCTTCATCTCTGAACATATAGCTCGGGTGTGGCCTGGCCCCACAGCAGCTTTCTTCTGCAGGTGATGGTGAACAAGAACATCTTTGTGCAGTACTCACACCGTGTGCCCTACCACCTTGTGGACACCATCGCTGTCTCCGGCTCCGTGCACCTGTCCTTCATCACCTTCCAGGTCAGCAGTGGCTGGCACCTGTCCCGGGTTTGAAGGATGGTGACCGGCTGGGCTTTTGCAAGTACCTTCCCCAGGTGGCTTTGGGGCTGCACTGGTTCTCTGGTTTGGTGTCTGTCTGCCTTTCGTCTGTCTCTCTGTTCCTCTTGGGGTTGCTTTCTCTGCAATGAACAATCTGCCTTGGTCTCCAAGATGACAAAGCTACTCCTTCCCTGCAGCTGTCTATTGCTAGATGATCAGGGAGTTCAAGGAGGGATTGTGTTTGGGAAACCAAATGGAATCCCAATCAGAGGGCAGAGCATGGCACTGAGAACCCAGACCAGGTTTGACCTCTGTGTTAAAAACAGAAAGGAAGGAAGGAAGGAAGGGAGGGAGGGAGGGAGGGAGGGAGGGAGGAAGGGAGGGAGGGAGAAAGGAAAGAAGGAAGGAAGGAAAGAAGGAAGGAAGGGAAGAAGGAAGGAGGGAGGGAGGGAGGAGGGAAGGAGGGAGGGAGGGAGGGAGGGAGGGAGAAGGAAAAAGGAAAGAAGGAAGGAAGGGAAGGAAGGAGGGAGGGAGGGAGGGAGGAGGGAGGGAGGGAGGGGGAGGGAGGGAGGGAGGAAGGAAAGAAGGAAGGAAGGGAAGAAGGAAGGTGGGAGGGAGGGGGGGAGGGAGGGAGGGAGGGAGGGAAGAGAAAACCAAAGCCAAAACAAACACTAAAAAACACTTTTTGTGTGTGCTTTTTTTGTTGTAGTTTGTGTCAGGATCAACCTTTGTAGCCCAGGTTGGCCTTTAACTTGTGACCCTTCTGCCTCAGCCTCTTGAGTGCTGGGATTACAGATATATAGTATCAGGCCCAGCTCTGAAAACAAATTATTTTATTTATTTATTTGAAGACAGCACCTCATGATATAGCATTGGCTGGCCTTGAACTTGAGTCAATTCTTATGCCTCAGATCCACAGTGCTGTCATTACAGGTGTGTAACACCAGGCCCAGTTCAAAAAATGCATTTTTTTTTCTTTTAAAGACAGATTCTTACTATATAGCTTAGGCTGGCCTTGAATTCTGTGTAACCCAGAATGGCTCTACCTTGTAATCCCCCTGCCTCAGTATTCAGTTGTGTTTTATAAAAAAATGAGACAGGGTTTCTCTATGTAGTTTAGCTGTTCTAGAGTTTGCTATGTACACCAGACTGCCTCAAACTCACAGAGAGATCCACCTGACTCTGCCTCCCAAGTGCTGGGATTAAAGGTGTGTGCCACCACTCAACTTTTTTTAAAATTCTTAATGTATTGCCAAGATCTGAAAGTCTAGCTGGACGTACTATCTCAGGCCTATAATTCCAACAGCAGAGAGGTTAGGAGTTCAATGTCATCTTCATCCTCTTCTACATAGTGAGTTTAGAGCTAGCCGGAGCTACAGGAGACCCTGTCACAAAAATACCAAACACAGTAAATAAACAAATGTATAGACATACTCTTGTGAAAAACTGGAAAGCAGGGTATGCTGGGCCTCCTTCCCTCTGGCATTATGCTCGCCCCCTACCCCATTTCCTGACCTTCTCCCTGCCGGAGCAAAAGCAAGAGGAAGAGAGTAAAGGGTACCGTGATCTCGTTCATGCCAACTAACCTTCCCTTGGCCTCATTCTGCCAGGCCAGGAGCCAGCCCTGGATCTTTGCCTGCCCTTGCTTCGGCCTTGCCTCTTGCTTCCTGTCACCCAGACATACTTTTGTTTTTAACAGAACTCCTCTGCAGCCCCTGTCCAGCCTGTCTTCTCCACAGTGCAATTCTCTCAGCCTGTCCAGGTCCCACGGAACCCCAGGGGGCGCAAGCCAAAAGTGAGTTAAGTGTTTGGCCCTGGAGGTCCATCAGTAGCAAAAAGAGAATCTAGAGGCAGGGCCTTCTGCGACCCCCCCTCCGCCCCCATCAACACAGGCTGCATTTACCTTTGCTGCTCCCCCATACACCCTCATCTCTCCCTCCCCAAAGCCACTGTGTGAGTCCAAGGTTGGTTCCTTTCACCCCCTCCAAACCCACTACTGCACAGAGACCTCACCCAGGACATTCCATCTGACACTCTCCCATTGTAAAAATTGTTAGGGTTGGGTCCTAAAGTCTCTCTAAACGGGGTCCAACGCTTGATGGATACCTATAGTCCTAATACTTTGGGGGCAGAGTCTGAAAGGATCAGAAAAAGTTCAAGATCACCCTCAGCCTAGACTATGTGAGACCCTGTTCCAAACAAAACAAAACAAAATATAACAACAACAAAACAAAACCCTAAATAACAAATGAGCACAAGCTCAAATTCCCTCACAAGATGTAACAGAACACTCCCTCATCTGGCCCCGCTCACCACCTCGGCTCAGTCATGCCACCCCGCCACTACTCACTCCGGTCACCTCTCTTTTGTATAGGCTGTGCCTTCTGTCTGCCTGGCCCGTGGCAAACTAATAATTACACTATAATTCTTTGTTTGAATGCCACTCAAGAGTTTTCTCTAACCCACCCCATGTCACTGTGGACTTTGTACTTGTCTGTGCTTGGTAGGTCACAACACTGTTTGATGTGTCTTCGTCATGCCACCCACCTTCCCCATGCCCAGGAACCCCTGGAAGGCTAGCAGCATGGCCTGTTTGTTCACTTGTGTATTTCTAGACCCTCACAAAGCGCTGGCATGCAATAGAGACTGAGCACATGATTTTATCATTACCATTATTGTTATTATGCACAGCCAGGGAGAACAGTAAGCGAATGAAGGAGGGAGGGGTATGCTGGGGTGGGGGTGGGTCGGGGGCAGGAGGGAAAGGCCAGCAGCTAGCTCTCTCTGTGGTCACTCAGGCAGTTGGGGTTAGGGAAAGGGTGTCATAGGCACTAGCCTTTCTGTGGTTCATGATGGTCCAGGCATCAAAGCCACACTAACCTTAGGCCTGGCAGAGCACCTGGAAGCCTTTGCCGGGCAGCCCCAGGGTTGACCCTGGCCTGGGGAGGATATAGGATGTGGTGGATACAATATGACCGAGCTAGGCTCTATTTGGAATCTTCTCGCTTACTCAATCACTCACCACCTGTGCTAGCCTGGACACGTTGCTTAAGGTAACTCCATGAGCCTTGGGCCTAACCAGAGGGATGGGAGTGAAGGATGCTGGCCTCCGTGGAAAGTACCGGGCCTGAGCACTGATGCTAACTTTCACCTGGCAGGTGAAGGGGAGCTGGGGGGTGGTGCTCCTGCCTCTGGGGCCTCAGAGAAGAGACATGGTCGGGTAGACGGAGTTCCTTTCTCAGGAAGCCAGGAGATGGTCTCCCTCCCTTAACCCTGACACCCTGTGCACATGAGGGTAAGAACTCAGGGTTCTCACATGAGGGGGCAACACGCTCAGGAAGGAGGTGAGCGTGACTACGAAGGTGCAGCTGACCACAAGAACCACACCTGGAGTTTGAAGTCACCTCTCACCCCACATGACCCCAGAGATAACATCTCTCTCTTCCACCCCCTCCATCCATTGCAGCTTCAGGGCATTCGGCCTGTCCACCAGGCACCCATGGTAAGTCCTTGATCCTTTTATATGAGGGCTCCTGTTGAGGGTTAAAAGGTCCAGCCTCCCCCATGAGGGCAGATAAGGCTACTCACACTCCCCACCCACCAGGCCTTAGCGATGCTGGTGGGGAAGGGTTGTAGGTGTGCTTGGCTGGCTATGATCAAAAAGAAAACGGGGCTGGGGGACAAATTCTGACCGTGGAGGGCTTGCCCAGTGCTTGCTCCCAAAGCCCCAGTCTATTCCAGCACCAGGGAGGCAGAGCCAGGACAGAAAATCCAAATGGGTTTGTTTGCCACACAGTCACCCCTCCCTCCCACAAACCAAGGCTGGAGGAGCGGAACTCTAGTCAATCCATCTTCCCCTCCAGGAGAGAAATGCCTTTCCCCACCCCTAGTGTACATTGGTGTCTTGGGGAGGGGGGCTGGGGCAAATCACCTCCCTGGTTACAGGTCAAGGTTCAGGCTTAAGAGTGGATATCAAGTAGCGCCCTTTGGGGACAGGTAGTAGTCTTCGCAATGACGAGAGCTTGTTAAGACCCATTTCTTTTTCCCAGGCTCAAACTATCATCCACACAGTTCACACTGCCCCTGGACAGATGTTTCCTGTAAGTCTAAAATGTTTTGGTTATCTCACAGCCCCACTGCTTTCCTTTAATCAAAACCAGAATTCCCTAGAGTCCCATAGTTGGAACCGAAGTGCATAGGAAAGAAGATGGAGAAAGCTGGGCATGGGCCCTGTGCTAAGAAGATGGCCCAGCTCAGGCTCTCCCTGGGGACATCCTAGATTCAGAGGAGCAGGACTGGCAGACACACTGGGCCTCCCGCTGCCCAGGCTGGAGTGTGGTGGTCCCAGCCTCTAGCTTGCTTACTAAGCTCAAGCTCATGCTAAGGCACTAAGGGTGGCCAGTCTAACTCTCCTTCCCCCAGCCCGGTGCAGGTGGGGGCCCCGAGTTGGTGAGACTGCATGGGGAGTGGCCGAAGAGCAGGGGACCATAATGGGCTCCAGGAAAATAGCAGGAAGTTTCAGAAATGCTGGTGTGAGAGAGGAAGGGAATGGCAGGTCTCCAGGGCTGGATATTGAGGGTCCCCTGAAGTATGTGTTACTTGTATGCATTGTGATTCTATATGGAACCCTGTCTCTCCCACAGACTCCTGGAATCCAGCCTGTGGCATACCCCACTTCAGCCTATGTAAGTGGTTTCCTACAGAGAGCCCGAGCTGTGGCTTGTGCTAGGCAGGGTTCCTGCATCCAGCTGAACAGTTAAAAATACCCATGTAAATTAGTAGAATACTGAAGGCTTTCAACTTCAGAATGATCCCTTCAGCATGAGCAAACTGTACACCTGCCTTAGTTACTTTCCTATTGATGTGACAAAGACTGTGACCATGGCAACTTATAGAAGAAAGAGTTTAATTTGGGGCTTAAGTGTTCATGACCATCACGGCAGGGAGCACTGCAGCAGACAGGCAGGCATGGTACTGGAGCAGCAGCTGGGAGCTCATATTTTGTAGGAGGGAGTGGGAGAGTGAGGGGGGGGAGAAAGAGAGAAAGAGAGAGACTGGGAATGATGCAGGCCATTTGAAACCTCAAAGCTTATTCCCAGTGACATTTTCTCCAACAAGACCACACCTCCCAGTCATTCCCAAACAGTTCCACCAGCTAGGGAGCAACTGTTCAAATATATGAGCATCTCGGGGAGGGCGTTCTCATTCAAACCACAGTACCCCAACAAGCCATTTGTGCCCTGCCAAGGTCCCTCCCATGATAGTTGAAATGTATTTTGGGAGACACTGGAGGCTTTCTTTTAATATTTAATGACCAAGTATAGTATAGGAACCCTGAGTTCCTTCCAGAAGATGCAGGTCCCTTGGGCATGACTTCAGAGTCTGCAGCCCTTGTGCTGAGTCCCTGCTGCAGCAGTCCAGCTGCTGATGAGCTGTTTTCATCCTCCCAACAGCCTGTACCTTTCTTCACCTCCATCCCAAATGGGCTTTACCCGTCCAAGTCAATCATCATAGCAGGCATGGTCCTGCCTGATGCTAAGAGGTAAGACAGGATCCCAGGGCTCTTGGGACAAGGGAGGCTCACAGTGCCTTTGGCTCTGAGCTACTTGGGGGTGGGTGATGGGTAGGAGCTGGGCCCAGAGCTCAGTGGTCAGAAAGGGTCTATGTGAACTGCCCATCCCAGGTTCCACATCAACCTTCGATCTGGGATGGACATTGCTTTTCACCTGAATCCCCGTTTCAATGAGAAAGCTGTGGTCCGAAACACCCAGATCAACAACTCCTGGGGGCCTGAGGAACGAAGTCTACCTGGGAGAATGCCCTTCAATCGTGGCCAGAGCTTTTCAGTAAGATGCCGGGATGCAAGAGGAGGGTGCAAGGGTCTGTGATGGGATAGCAGCAGATACCTGGGATATGAGGGCTGCATGCCAAAGGAGGGAGAATGTTGTACAAATTGGTATCATTTCATGGCTACCATCCCTGCCAAAGTACGGATTTGTGTCTGCTATGCCCCCTTCCCCTTGTTCTGGAGACTGATCTACAGTCTCATGTATGCTAGGCAAGTACAATACCACTGAGCTACATCTCCAGCCCTCTGTTTTGTTCTGTTTTGTTTTGTTTCGTTTCGTTTTAGGAAGGGACTCACTTTAGCTCAGGCTTACCTGCAACCCACTTTGTAGGGTGGCTGGTCTAGAGCTCAGGTGATCCATCTACCTCAGCCAGCCAAGAGCTGAGATTACAGGCCTGAGCCACACATCCATTTCCCAGCCATCCTTTAATTTCTTTTCTTTTCTTTCCTTTGCCCTCCCTCCCTCCCTTCTTTTCTTTCTTCTATTTTAAGGCAGTGTCTTGATAAGGTTAGTCTTGAACCCAGCCAGGCCTTGAACTTTCAATGCTGCCTCAGCTTCCTGAATAGATCAGAGTACAGCCCTGCACTACAGGGCTTCGTTGTTCCTGCTTTCTACAGGGGGCAAATAAACTCACAAGGATGGGGCCCTTGCATGAGGTCACGCCAGCCAGTTTGCACCAATCAAACCCAAGAGTGAATTGTCATTCACTCATTTGCTTATGCGTCGCCTAGGAGGAAACAAGCTGAGAGCTATATGTGCCAGTGCTGCAGCTGGAAGCCTGACACCCTAATCAGGCCTTATCTACCCTGATTATGATATCAAATCACCCCGTAAACTTAAATAAGGAAAATCAATGCCTGGGCCCCACTCCAGAGCAATGTGCAGCCACCATTTGAAAATGTCACGGCAGCATTCTCTGCCACCCACAGGTTGAGAATATAGGGCTGTATGGGTCATGAAAAGGGCTTGCATTCTGTTACTGTTGTTGAGACATGTAGCCCAGGCTGGCTATGTATTCAAGGCTGACCTTGAACTCCCGGTCCTCCTTCTCCTCAAGTAATGGCATTAATTACAGACATGCAGCAAGCCTGGCTCTTTCCCACTGCTAGGATTATAGATGTGAGCTGCTATGCCCTGCTGAGGTTTTTATGGTTTCTGTTTGTTTGTTTTGTTTTGTTTTTAAATGTGTACGAGTGTTTTCCTGTATGGATATATGTGCACCCTGTGCATGCCTGAGGCCCTCAGAAGTCAGAAGAAGGCATCAGATCCTTGGAACTGGAATTTACAGACGGTTGTGAGCTTCCATGGGGGAGGTGGGAAGTGAATCCAGGGCTTCAGGGAGAGCACCAGTCTAACTGCTGAGCCATCCCTCCAGCCTCCTGAGCTTTGGTTTTAATTCAGTGAGAAAAGACCTAACCAGACAATCTCACAGAGCAGAAGGGAGGGAAGAGGCGGAGTCTGCAGCCCACATACAGTGTGACATGAGTGTAGCAGTGGCCACAGATCACGACACTTTAACATTTGTGTAAATTGTCTCATTGAAAATGACTTAGAGGGCTCAGCACCACTGGCTGCTCTTCCAGAGGTCCCGAGTTCAATTCCCAGCAACAACATGGTGGTAGCTCACAACCATCTATAATGAGATCTGGTGCCCTCTCCTGGTGTGCAGGCAGAACACTGTACATAGTAAATAAGTAAATTGTGGTGATATTTTAAAAAAAGAAAATGACTTAGAGGAGACCAGCCATGGAGCACTGGAGACACAGATAGCTGGAGCCTGAATTCCTGTTGCTAGTGGCTTAGAGTTGAGCTGGAAAGTGAGCATGAGGGTGAGGGATATGGTGTCAGTAGACAGTTGGCTGAAATGGATGGGGGTCGAGAGGTGGGAGGAACACGGGAGGTCATTGTAAGGGATGGACCAGACTTATCCCTGTGTGGAAGGTGTTCAGGATGGGGAAAACATTCTAGGCTTGGGAACAGCCTGCATCAATGTACTAGGCAAAGAGAACACTCATATTTGGTGAAGGGCAAACTGCTCAGGTTGGCTAGAGGCCAGGTTTTAGGCTCGCTCCTGAGGAAGGAGAGATAGGGGAGGGAGACCCAAGCCTGGGTTCCCAAGTGCCCTGCAAATGTCTCGGCGTCTCTCCTCAGGTGTGGATCCTATGTGAAGTTCAGTGCTTCAAAGTTGCTGTGGACGGGCAACACCTGTGTGAATATGTCCACCGTCTCAAGCACTTGCCAGCTATCAACAATCTAGAAGTGGCAGGTGATGTCCAGCTGACCCACGTGCAGGCATAGGCAAGGCCTGTAAAGGAGGGCTGGGCCACCTGTGTCTTGTCACCTCTTCTCAGCCTCAGCCCTGGCTCCCCAAATCCTGCCATCATGCGTGCCTCGGGACAGGGGTTCTGGAAGGGGAAACTCCTACTTCACTCCCCTCCTCAAAGTGGGTGTCCTGGGCTATGTGACAGATGGCTTTCAGGCCACAGTTCCATTGTTCTCAAGCTAGTCATACGCTTTGAGAGGTGGCCTTTCTGGCCCTTTTCCTCTATCCCTTCACCCAGCTGCAGGAAGGCCACCCTGATGTCATCCCATTGGCCTCCAACTGACCAGAGTGTCCCCATCAGTTCTTCCCTTCTCTTTCCCAGTGTCCTTAAAATAAATAATACTTGTTTGCACACACATGTGAGGCAGCTCTGTTATTGAATGGGTCTGAAGACATTCTGGAACCTGCTAAAGGGAATGGGAGGAGGCAGGTTGGTGCTCGCACCTGCTCACAGGGGTCCCTCCTCCCGAACCCCACAAGGTGTTAGAGTTAGTGGGTGGGGGCTGGGGCCCAGGGTCTTTGACAGGAATGCTGGCCTCTGTGTAAACAACCTCAGGCCACTGATGTGGGGAGAGGCTGGGCAGAGGCTGTGAAAGCCTGGGCAGCTTGTGCTGGGTGGGAGGGGAGGCAACTGGGTTGGGGAAGTTGATTTGCAGTGGACTTCCCAGCAGTGGGGTTGGGATGGGGACCTGCCACATGAGGACCTGCTAACTCATTGAGGCCCCATCACTTTTGAGATCTCAGGCCAGCAGCACCTGGGAGCTGGTCAGAAATGCAGCAGCTCACCTGGGAGGCTGAGGCAATACCAGCTTGGGATACATAGTGTGACCTTGTCTCACATAAAGACCAAAGGGGGGGAGGGGGAAGCATCACAGGGTCCTTCCCAGACCTACTGAGCCAGTGTGTGTGTGTGTGTGTGTGTGTGTGTGTGTGTGTGTGTGTGTGTGTGTGTGATGTGTACATGTTGCTATGCCCATACAAGAGAGTGAGAATGTATGTACATATGTGTGGAGGCCAGAGGCCAATTCTGATTTTCTTTTTAATTTTTTTCCCCACTGAGACAGGGTTTCTCTGTGTAGTCCTGGCTGACCTGGAACTTGCTCTGTAGACCAGGCTGGTCTCAACAGAGGTCCACCTGCCTCTGCCTCCTGAGTGCTGGGATTAAAGGTGTGTGCCTCCACACCTGGCCTGAGGGTCTTCCTTAATCTCTGTCCACCTTATCTTTGAGACCAGATCTGTCACTGAAGGCAAAGCTCACTAATTAACTAGGCCCTGTGGCCAGTGAGCTCCAGGGGTCTGCCTGTCTCTACCTTCCCAGGGTTGGGATGACAGGACCACACCTAGCTTAGTTTATGTGGGTGCTAGGGATCCAAACATATGACAAATACTTTACCAACAGAGCCATCTCCCCAGTCCCCAGTCTGCATGTTAACTAGATTCCCAGGTGACTCAGGATACCTGGTCAAAGTGTGTTCACAAGCATTACTGCCAGGAACAGGTGGTGGGGGCTTCCAGGGCAATGAGAGACTGGTGGGCTCCTTTCTCCTGCCTCCTGCTCCATCTGACGCAGCTATGGGAGGACCTCTAGTAGGACCCCCAGCTCAGCTCGATGCTGGTGCAGGGCAGGGACAGCAATGCCACAGTCTGGTAAGCAGCTCTGCTGGTGCTGCAAACAGGAGCTCACGGCCTGGCAGGCAGGTGCAGACGGCGGTGCTCTTCACATCAAAGTTTCTCATGCAGAGAACGTCACCTGTTTTGCTCCAGGTGCCAGATCATGGCTGGCCAAAGTAAACAGGTCATGGAGTGCAACCAGCACGTTCTCTCTTTCTTTTTAGATGCTCTCAGTTTCACTATGTAGCTGAGGATGACCTTAAATTTCAAATCTTCCTGTCTCCACCTCCTCAGTGCACATCATTTTTAAAGATAGGGCGAGGGCCAAAGTCTTCAGGAAACCCCTGCCATTATGAAAAACCCCAGGGCTCACCACAACCTGCAGATGGTGCCTTGTGTGTGAAGCTATAGCTCCAGAACCTGTCTGAGATGCCTTGCCATTACCAAAGGGTTTCAGACAAACACAAGCTTCATCTGCTGTCCCCTGGGGACAGGATTAGCATGCTCCCTCATGTGAGCATCATTATCCAGGCTGTGGTACCCACCAACCTTAACCCATACATTACTTGAGAATGCTTTCACTACAAAACTCAATCGCACACGGTGATTAAAATAAAATGAATTTCATAATCAATATTTTCATCGAGAAATTATACAGGAAAGGCCCAAGAGGTCCTTGGTTATAGACAAAGGTATTTGGTTTCTTAAATACAAAGTATAAATAACTGTACACGATGCCACTAAATATTAGAGCGGTGGCATGGAGCCTCCTGGTGGTCATACAAAGTGCTTCAATCAGGAGGTTCGTTTTTTTGCTGCTCCAAGGGTCCAGGGAAGCATGAGAGGGGAAGGAAGGATGAGAAGAGGGAGGAAGAGAGAGGGAGGGAGAGATTCAAGTAGTCCACAATGCTCCCTGGTAGCGTGCGCTAGGGAGGAGGGGTTGTGACGTGAGGGGTTTGGGTAAAATCGAAGTTCTGTCTTGCCAGGCCTCTGAGCAGCTGGGAAGTTTAGTCCATCACTCAATTCTGCGCCAGAAGCTGTGACTCCTAGAGTCTTGTGCTTGTGGGCTGCTCCAATGCGCTGCCTGTTTTCGGCCCATAGGAGAAGACTGCGCCGAAGATATCTTCATGATAACGTTTCTGGTTCTATGAAGGGAAACAGAGGCCAAGGAGTCAACTCTGCTGGAGCAGCCACCTCTTAGTTCCGATGTCTAGGCTGCATAAAACCCCAGGGCTGCCAGAGCTTCCTGGTGACGCAGGCACTCACTGTAGCCCTGTGCCTTCCTGCTTGCCTGGTTCACTGCCATCATACCTAGGTTCAGTTTCTCCTCGGCACTGTGTGTGGCCCACCTCAGCCTCTTCATACATGGATGGCAGTCCCACGACCTGCCTAGTGTTCACCCACACTATGCCAACGGATGTGAGCTTTGAGATCAGCATGTGTGGGGCAGGCTGTGCATGCCTCCCTTTCTTAAGCTATTGAAGTCAGAGCACAGAGCAGCAGTGAGGAGCGGAGGGCTCAGAAATAACTTTTTTTTTTTTTTTTTTTTTTTTTGAGAAATCTTACAGTAAAGCCATCTTTGTTCTTTGTGGACCTGGACATGTGTTCCAAATTATCTGACCTTAGAATCTATTTTTCCTTGGTGCTAAAGATCAAGGAAGGGCAGAAGGGGTCTCTCATATGCTAGGAAAGGACTGAGCTACACCTCCAGCTCTTGTTTACTCTTTTTAAATTGATATATATGTATATATGTGTATATACATATATTAATATATATGTATACACACACACACACACACACACACACACACATACACACATACACAATTTCCTGCTTCTGACTCTTGAGTGCTGGAATTAAAAGTGTCCATGTGCCACTATGTGTGGCTACAATTCTGTTTTCAAGTGTGTGTGTGTGTGTGTGTGTGTGTGTGTGTGTGTATACACGAGTGCCCTCAAAGGCCAGAAGAGGGTATCAGATCCCCTGGAACTGAAGTTACACGCAGGTTGTCCTCTGCAAGAACAGTATATAGTTTTAACTGTTGAGCCATCTCTGCAGCCCTAGATACCCCATACTGACTTGCCCTGATCACTCTCCTGCCTTGGCTTCCCCAAAGCCTTGGGGTTTACAGGTATGCAGTGCCTCTGCCCCACCTGCTTCTTATAACCCTTTTGATGTCAAAAATCCAGGAACACAGGTGATACACACTGAACACATTTTGGGAAGCATCCATGATGTCCTTGCTGGTCATTACGTGTCAGAATAATCTGTACCCCAGGACCTTTGTACATGATGCTACCCCAACAGAATAGTCTAGACCTCTGTCTCTAGTATGCACAAGGCTTTGCCCTGTGGGTACTTTCTGCAGGGGTGGGGAGAGCAGAGCCTGCTACTCTCATCCCAGGGATAGAGAAAAGGGACACACCACCTGGACTTCTCAGCTACTGGGCGCTAGTGTGAAACAGGATGTCCCGCCTCCAGCCAGCCAGTCAGTGCTCCGCAGTAATATTGAGGGTCTCAGGACACCTCCAGTTCTGCTGTTCTGGTCCTGATTCCAATGACCCAATGACATGTGACCTTCCCCTACACCCTTCTCTGGGGTCCCACCCCAATTTCCATACCTTGAGTTGGAAGAAATAGTCCTCAACCTGCTCCTCACTCAAGTTCAGCTTGGTGGCCAGCAGCTTCTTCAAGGTGGTAGCCACATCCCGAGCCATGCGCACATCTCCACAAACATAGAGGTGGCCCTGCTCCCCATGGAGCACGCTGAGTGCCTCGTTGGCTAGCTGCTTCTGTAGGATGTCTTGTACATAGACCTAAAAGCAGGGGACATGGGATGAGCCCTGGATGCTGACATCCCTGTCAGGCACACTGGCCATGGGGATGGGGGGGGGGATATCGAGGGCTTGTCAGGACCTCAGCTCAGGATACACAAGTACCCTGTCCAATCCTGGCCAATGGAACCCACAGGTCTTCCCTGAGTTCACCACACTTCAGAGATGTTCCATCGAGCCTAATGACCCTACCCAGAGCTCTGAGGTCTGCCTGCCTATACCCCAGGAAGAAGGGGCTTCCCAGCATGTAGCAGTCCCAGCTCTGATTTAGGGTGGGGTATAGGCTCCCCGGGTCCCCATTTATAGAGAAGGTCCTTGAGTCAGTCAGGATTACGCCCTTTTCTCACAGAAGATGGCCAGTGGCCCAGCAATTGGACCCAAGGGGCCTTCCAGCAACAAGGTTCTGAGCTGAGTCTATACTGAGTGCTCATGCCCCTGGAGCATAGGGCCCACTTGAGGGTACTGGTGGGATCAGCTCCTCATTCCAGTCTTGCTGAGCTGAGCACAAAGTCAACCTGTTCAAGACATCTCCCTGAAGCCGGGCGTTGGTGGCACATGCCTTTAATTCCAGCACTCAGGAGGCAGAGGCAGGAGGATCTCTGTGAGTTTGAAGCCAGCCTGCTCTACAGAGTGAGTTCCAGGACAGGCTCCAAAGCTACACAGAGAAACCCTATCTCGGAAAAACAAAAACAACAAAAACCCATCTCCCTGCACAGCCCTGCATCCCAGCTGACAGCTGGCTGCATTGGGGAGATTAAGCTACAGTGTGAGTCTCAAACCATTCTGGGCTTGATCTTCTCATCCTGTCTCTTCATATCACTTGAGTCTGTGCAACTGTCTCCACTTAGGGGTAGAGGAGACAAAGGTTCAGAGAGGGAGGGCTGTGTAGCCCAGGCAGTGGCCATCATGCATACTGCGGGCTTGCTGGGTGGCTGCACTTACCTTGGGCTTGCCTGGCAGCCGGGAGTAGGCTGTATGCACCTGGTGCAGCACTCCTTTGTGGGCCATCTCCTGCATCTCTTCTCGATAGAGGTGATCCTCCTCTGGGTGCCGGCACCCAAACAGCAAAGTCATGCGGCCTCCTTTAAGCCCTTTGAAGACCCAGAAGATTGCAGTTACCAACAAGGCCACCAGAGGGCGAAACATGACCACCAGTCGCCCAACATGTAAGTTTCTTATCTGGTATTATCCCCATTTATATTAATAGAGGCGCTCTTCAAGAACACAGTTCAGTATCAGTTATGATCACGTCAACACATAGATCTTTCTTTTACTTGTCACACTGCATTTTAATTTTACCTTTTCCTTTTAAAATATCACTATGGTCAGTACTTGGAAAGTAAGGGCAGGAGAATTGCTGCAAATTCAAGACCAGCCTTGTCCAGGGAGCAAGACCCTGTCTCAAATGTGCGTGTGTGCGTGCGTGCGTGCGTGCGTGCGTGCGTGCGTGCGTGTGTGTGTGTGTTTGTGTGTGTGTGTTTAACATGCCAAGGCATTATTTTTGTGAAACATCAGAAATTCTGTGGCCTTATTTTGTGAAAATCATTTCTCCTGACACAGTTGCTACATCAAATGCAGGTGGTAAGGCCTCGGGTGTCCAGGGCATCCCAAACAAGCTCCTGAATGCTCTTGACTATGCCGGACTTCACATTCACAGTCTTAAGTGTCAAACATTGTTAAAGGTTCTACACAAGCCTCCTTCGGAGAGTTTCAGGCATAGAGATGTCCCGTCTTTGGGGCTATCTCTCAAATGAAAGGAAAACATCTGTATCTAAAATCTATTCCTTTCGTCTCTTAGCTTTGAAGACCTCTTCACAGGCTCACTCTATGGGGTTACTCCAAAGTCAAGGCCAGCTTTAAACAAACAAAAAACCCAAACCAAACTCCAGCAAAACAGGCTGGTGAGATGGCTCAGCAGACAGAGGTGTTTGCCATTGAGCCTGACAAATTGAGTTTTGACCCCTTGAACTTAAACTGTGGAAGAGGAGAAGCAAGTTGACCTCTGACCTCCACATGTGCATCCAGACATATGTGCTTCTAAATACATTTACAAAAAATCAAGGAGACATGAAGTGGGCACCATACAAACCTTCCAAATCTGTGTGCCTACTTATGGAGTACAGGGTAATAATTAGATGTGCATGTGTAATGATCAGATCACAGTGACTAGCACGCTCCGTTCCTGTACCTCTGTGCTGGGAGTCATAGAGTCGCTGTTGCCAGAAACTGCGGAAGGGAGCGATGCCCGTGCCAGGCCCAATGAGGATGCAAGGTAGGGAGGGGTCTTCGGGGAGCTGGAAGCCACTGACACTGCAAGGAAACAGAAGGAAGGAGACCTCAGTCTTCAGACACCCTAACCAGAAGCGCACACAGGATAGGGAGGGGGCTAAGCACCTGGTAGGATGGTACCGTCAGGGATGCAGGGAAACATCAATTCCCAAGCCCTGTGCAGAGCTTTATCCTCCCTGCCCAGGCACGGGCTCTCCCCACACTCGAGTCTTCTGGTGAAAGGGCCAGTCTCACTATACTCTGGACCCCACCACAGTCATCCCCACTGCCCGCACCATGGACTTCACTATATCTTGTAGCCAGATGGAAAATGAAGAGACCCAGAATCACCGCCCCTCCCAACCTTTATGGGCCAAGGGGAGCACTTGGTCCTAAACCCTTCCTTTGTATTGCAGAATCTCAGGGGCTCCAAAGGGCCCTGGGTGTGTGCTTACCTTCGCACAAAGCAGGGCACTGGGTCCTGGGGCTTCAGGCTACTTAACCAAGTGCTGCAGACACCATGGTGCAGGGGGCCCTGACCATCTGCAAGGACAGCATAGACCTAACCAACAACTCCCATGGCCTTCACGAAACCAAGCTGGGTGCTCTTTCTACACTGCCAAGCCCCCTTGGGTGCCTAGTTCCTAAATGAGTCACCTTCTCTCCCAACTCTCCACACAGAGCAGGGAAGGCTGAAAGGGACCCAATGAGCAATTTCTCCCTTTGTAGTCATAGGTGACTAAAGTTATGGTGGACTCAGGTCCATGCTCAGGTCCCTCACTCTTAATCTAGAGCAGTGGTTCTCAACCTGTGAGTTACAACCCCTTAAAGAGTCAAATGACTCTATCATAGTGGTTGTATATCAGATATTAACATTAAGATTCATAACAGTAGCATGTCCCTCAGCATGAAGGTAGGACATGGCCATCACAGAATGAGAACATCATCGGAGAAAACAATCCATACAAAAGCTCCCTGTCCTGGGCTGCATCATTAGGATGGCCAGGAATAACTGGGTTCTCCGAGAGTTCAAGGCTCTTCACATCTGAGCCTATTCAACAGCCAGAGACTGGAACAGTGGTCCAGCACTTAGCTTCAGAGCTAGACTCCCTGTCTCTGATCTCCAGTTATTAACAGGGTGACTCGGAACAAGTGGGTTAACCACTCCATGCCTCTTTTTCCTCCCATGTAAAGTGTACTTGGAAGTCATCTCCCACAGCTATGGATGGCAAACAAAGGGGTGAGCTTCATGCAAAATGTGCCCTACACAGCTTCCCACACTACTGGTAACTCCTGCAGGTGGCTGTCACTGGCACCATGTAGCAGACCAAAGCTCCAAGGTGTTGAATGGCTGCCAGGATGGTTGATCTTGGCCATCAACTTGACACATCCAGGAAGAGGGACCCTCAATTGAGGAATTGCCAGACTGGCCCATAGGCATGTCTGTGGGGGCATTTTCTTGATTGCTAATTGATGGAGGACAGTCTAGCCCATGGTGGGTCATGCTGTCCCTGGGCAGGTGGTCCTTAGTTGTATAAAGAAGGTAATTGAGCAAGCCAAAGGGGACAAGCCAGTTAGCAACGTCCCTCCATGGCTTCTTCTTCAAGCTCATGCCTTGGTTTCCCTTAAAGGCAGACTGGAACCAGTAAGCTAAACAAACCCTTTCCTCTCCTAACTTGTAGCAGAGGTGCCTGTCTGTCACAGCAACCGAAAGCAATCTAGCCCAGCTGCCCTGGAAGTAACAGGTGCAGATGACATCAGAGTCTGCCTGACTCACCTTGGGTCCGATAGGTGACCACAGCCACAGTGAGGTGGACTTCTGATGGGGTGTGGTCCTGGGAGGAGCTGATGGAGTAGTAGCGGGGCTTCAGAGTAGGGAGCTGTGACAGCAGGAAGGCAGCAGGCACGTGCAGCGACGGGAACTCTTCCAGCACCTCCAGGAATGTGGGGTTGTTTCGGAACTTCCAATCATTGTATTCTGAAGGCTGAAAGCCAAGAGCAATGTGAGAGAGAGGTTGGGGGACCCGCCATGTGTAGGGGAAGGAGCTATCCCATTCTGTATTCATTCAACAAACGTGGGCCATGACTGGCGCTGTCCAGGGTGCTGAGGCCACTATCTTGGGAGAGGAAATAAGGTCCTGGGGCAGCCAGTATATGCTTAGAAATATATTATGGGTAGGATAAAGATGGTGGTGAGGCAATACTGCAACCCAAGATAGTCAGAAGGCTTGGGTAGGAAGATTCTAGGCTCAAGACCAGCATGGGCCACAGACTGAGTTGAGGACAGTCTAGCCTGGCTAACTTAGCTGAGACCCTGCCCCAGAATAAAAGAGGCGAGTTGGGAGTTTGCCTCAGTGGTAGAGCACTTGCCTGGCATGTGTAAAGACCTGAGGCCACCCCTAATGCCCATAAGATAAGGACATAAACAAAACTAAGACCAAGCAACAAAACTCAAAAACCTCCCCAATATTAGCACCTCATGGGCAGGGCTCAATGCCCGGTCTCTTTGGGGGAGGGGAATGGAGGTATGATCAGTCTTTCTATATAACCCAGATTAGCCTTGGATGCTTTCGTTGGCCCAGACTGGTTTCTGACTCACTATCCTCCTGCCTCAGCAGCCTGAGTGCTGGGATCATAGGCATGTACCACCATGCCCAGCTCAGCTCGCTTCCTTATTATACTATAATTTGGAACCAGTTGTATCTGTGTTCAAATCATGTCTAGATGTCCCTCCTAGCTTAGCCTTAGTCCTGGTGGAGTGAGGGTGATACAGCTTTCACACAGGGCTGTTGAGGTGGTAGCAATGTGTCCAGTGCCTCTGACAAAGATAACCGTGTCACTTCACTAGCTCACAAACTCAGCTCCCCATCTGCATCACATCCACTGATCCACTGTTAAGTTTGTTGCACATTTGGGAAGGCCCACCCATGGAGCTGCCCCTCCACGGGGCAGGGTCCAGGGAAGTGCACTTTGTGTATTAACTACTTTGTGAACAGGATCGGATTTAGGATCACCATGGAAACACACCTCTGTGTGGGCCTTTCTAGAGGTTTAACTGGAAAAGGCCCACCAGGAATTCCCATGGGTTGAGGTCCCAGACTAAATGAAAAGGAGAAAGTGAGTGGGATATCTGCATCCACCTCTCTCTGCTTCCTCTCTCTCTGGAAGTGGAGTGACCAACCACCCACCCTCCTGCTATCACTTCCCCACTATGATGGACTGGACCCTCTTTTCCTTAAGTAGCTTCTGTCAAGTATTTTGTCACAGAATACAGGACACCTCATACTGACTCCCAGAGAAACTCATTCATTTGGTACTACTGTGGAATAGAGATGGGCAGCAGAGGATTCCAGCCCTCACCAGACATGGACAGGTCACACTAGGGACTCAGGAGGATGGTCTCAGAGATCCCTCCACTCTAGGAAATGCCCCTGCCTCGCCCACCAGTAAGATCCTCACCTGACACAGGGCCTCCAGCCTCTGCCTTTCAGCCTCATCTGTGGCCAGGCGGGCCAGTTTATGGAGCTGCAGCTGGGTGGGAGGGGTAGTGATATCCAGGAAGTAAGTGAGGGCTTGGCTGAGCGTGCAGGGGGGCAGCCTCTTGTCCTTGACCCAGTAGCTGCCTGAATGGAAGGAGGGAGGCATCAGGATGGGCAAAGGCCAAATTTGGGTCTCTTAGAAGACTCCTAACCTCCAGCTTCAAGGACAAGAAGGATCTGACATCTTGGTCCCAAAAAGAGCAAAGATCAGGCATTAGTGCTGAGACAGGGCTGCCAGGGCAGGCTGATTAATTGTTCCCACATGGGTATCTATATTATCATTGTCCTGACAAACTAACCACATTTTTCTGTGGCCCCTAGTGTCTCTGACGCCCTCAAGTGAACTACAAACTCATAGTGACTAAGTCCACTGGAGACTGACATATGCCCCAGAGGCTTGTTGCTCATTTAGAGAAAGGTTTATGGCTACATTCCCCTAAGGTATTAAATCAAGAGGCTCTGGGTGGTTAGATCAGTATAAATCGAGGTGGCCAGGCTTCAGGAGTCCCAAGAGACAGCTTGCAGAACAGTCACAGCACGATCTGAGGCCAGCAGACCCCGGTTCAAACCAGCTCCCCACTTCCCAGTTCAGTGTCTGAACCCTGTGGCCCCCAGCTGTTTCTTTGAGAACCAGATATGATGACAAAGACTGGGCTGGCACCAACAGTGGGGAAAACCACACTTGGGAAATGAAATGGTTGGCATGATGCCTGGTCCACAGGTGTTTGCTGCCTGTAAGCACATTATTTCTATTTTTCTCCTCTCCCCTCACTTCCTTCTAGAGAAAAAGATTATATTATTAGTAGTGTCTCATCTGGACCACATCTGCCTCCTTACAACCCCAAGGATGCCTCAAGTCTCTTGTCAATAAGTTTCAGGCTGACTCAGTTTCTCCAGGGTGGTAGTGAACACATTCCCCCCAGGTGGTAGTGGACACTGCTGGGTTTTGCTTCTCTGATGCCTCCTCTGAGGCAGGGGCATACTCATGGAGGCCTCACTACCAGTGGAGTTCAGGGAGTTTCTCCCATAAGCTGGAACCAGAGTACACCAGGGCAGACAGCCCCAGTTCTCAGGGACGGGAGTGAGGGGAGCAGGTTTTCCTAGGGGCCAGGGACTCACCGCTCTCATCCAGTACCTCCAGGCACACAGTTTGGTGGGGCGAAGGACAATCCACAACTCGCTCCAAGATTCCCTGGACCAAGGCCACCTGGTTACCTGGGAAAATCCCAAGGTGTTCCCCAGGGAGGTAGCTGGGGCCTTGCTTATCCTCGAAGGAAAGTTGGACAAGGAGGGTGGTTCGGCTACAGAAGAAAAAGGAGTCCTGGGTAACTGCCAGCTTCCCCAGGATAGGTGCTCTCCTGCCACCTTCCTGCTGGCTTCCTCCAGCCTCAGTTGGGGACCCTCGGAGCTCCACAGTCTCCCAGAGGAGTTTGGCCACAGCTCTCCCTAGCAGAGGACCAAGCTCAGAGGGCTTGGCCACAACTCTGCCACAAGAATCATCTCACCCAGGGTGTGTGGGCATTAGAAGTAGCTTTTTCTTGCCTCCAGAATAAATCCTGTTTTCATTAGAACCGAGGACAGTTTCCCCAGTAGATAGGAGTGAGGGAGAGGGAGACCAACATAGAGTCAATCTACATATCACCCATGACCCTCATCTACCGGGCTGGGATTTTCCATCCTCAAATATTCTCACAAAAGGTCTGAAGACTCAAATGGTCTGGTCACTCCCTTTAGTGGAAGTTAAAAGAGGAAGAAAAGCCAGTAAGGCAGATACCTGGTTCCCAAACTGGGCAAAGGCAGAGGTGCCAAGGACTAGCAGAGAAGCTGGTCCCAAAGATGGCATCCTTAGCAGGCACGTCCCCACTCCCCATGTACTGACTGACTTGTTCCAGAGCAGTCTTGGAATACCAGCCCAGTACCCTGCCCATCCACCAGCCCAGTACCCTGCCCATCCACCAGCCAGGCATCCCTGCCCATCCACCAGCCCAGTACCCTGCCCATCCACCAGCCCAGTACCCTGCCCATCCACCAGCCAGCCATCCCTGCCCATCCACCATCCAGGCATCCCTGCACATCCTTACCTGGACTTCCCACTCTGCAGATTCTGCTGGGATTTCAACCTCATGGTGAACACGTTCTTGGCATGTATACTGCTGAGAGCTGGGTAGACAGAGATGGCATGGGACTCCTGTGCTGTGGGGCAGCAGGGGAGCCCCTGTGCTATGGTGGGGGAAGCCCTGTATGCTGAGTAGATTATCCCTGCAGGCTACCCCTGCTTTTGCTGTTCTGAGGCTGGACTGTTAGGTTTCCCTTCTCCACTATTTTTGAATAACAGTAAAGAAAGACCCCGGGCCTGGCTGGATTTGGTGACACAAGTCTGTGATGCCCGCACTTGGAGGTGGAGGGAGGAAGATGAAGAGTCCAAGGCCACTCTTGGTCACTCATTTTGACCAGTCTAGGCTACATGAGACCCTATCTCAGCTACCTGCCTCCACATACCCACAAAGAGGTGGGGGGGGGGACAAAAGATCCCAGATGAACAGTGGCTTTGAGGTTGGGAAGTACTGGGACATTCAGTTTAGATGTTAAAATACACAGTCTCAGGGCACCTAGGTGGTTTAGGGATTTGGGATTCACAGACCACAGCAGGGGTAAAGCTACACAGGTCCTAACAGGCAGATACCTTTATGATGTCTGGACTCCGGGAACTGAGTTTGTCACCCAGGATGGACAGAGCCACTGACTGCTGCCCTTCTTCATGGCATGTGGTTCTCTTTGGAAGGCTGACTCCAACTCCCTATCCCCACAAGCTACCACTCCATTCATCTCCTTGAGCTGTAACTTCTCTGGGTTTGTCATAGGTCAAGTGGCAGGACTGTTCATGTGAATCAAGAGGCTGGCACAGTGCCTGCAAGAGTTGCCCGCACACCCTTCCCTCTGGTGCTGGCTCCCTGCTCTCACCACCACTCTCTTGAGGCTTCTTTCTGACACGCTTTTCCTCAGAGTCTGAAGCCCTCCCTGTACCAACAGGAACTATAGCCAGGGAGACAGACAGCTAGCAGTTCCAGCTGACAGTCTTTGTTCAGAAGACCATGGTTAGTTCCTTGACTACTGGTTCAGAGCTCAGATAGTCTTAACCCGGGAAGAAAAGACCAGTAGGGTGCAGAGGGGCTGGTACCTTTGTTGAGTACTAAGGGCTCTGGGCTCTGGGTGAGCCTGTATTGCCGTGGCTCCCAGACTGCGTTGGAAGTGTAGCACTTCGGGATCTGAATGTGATGTTTGCTTCGGACATCAAACGTCTCACAGGCTGCCTGGGAAGTTAGGCAGAGTAACATTCATCATCACCATCATCACCATCACTGTGGGTCAAATACTGAATGGATGCATCCCAAAACTCCTAAGTGTGTCATTTGATGGGGACTGAAGGAGCTCGGAGAAGCCCAGGCTTGGTACTCAGTGGTCATTGCTATTATCATGAATATTAAAGCTGCCATCATACTCTTACCCTCTTCCTGCACAGACAGGGAGGTCCAGGGCTTCCCTACCATGACAAAAACCTCATGGAGGAGGCCCAAGACTTGGAACCAAGTCTTCAAGGCTTCCAATTTCTGTCCCTTCACTTCAGAGGTAAGTTCCCTCCATCAGCAGGGCAGAGTCACAAAAGTAAAGATTTGAGGAGATAGCATCCGGATCATAAGAGGTCAGCAGTATGGTCCCTGTCCCTACCTCTGTAGAGCTGGGAGACTGAAGTGAGACACCACTGTTAAGAGGTGGCTAAGTAGCAAAGCCCGAAGCCACAAGTTCAAGACAGAGAGTTGATAAGCCACCCTCTCCCACCTGGAGCAACACGCCAAGAGTGACACTCTTCTTGGTGGGATGGGGGTTAGGGAGAGCCACTTTGACCTGAGACATCAGGCCCTTAGCCCTAGTTTACACTTGGCAGAGGGCATGGTCCCTGGGAGGTCATGTGTTTGGCGTGAACGTATTACATCCTGTCTGCCTGGGAACTGACCTGGAAAGTTTGCACGGCCCAGCTGCGGAAGGCATCCTCTTGCCCGCTGAGTTCGTCCCCTTCTCCTGTCAGGGCAAGCTGAGAGGCTCCCAGCTGGGACAGTTTCTGGTCGATGTCATGAGCAAAGGCACAGAACTGAGGGTACATGCTGGAGCCAAGGCCAAACACGGCATACCTGCCATGGAGGACACATATGGATTCTCAGGATGTGTGGCCGTAGTAGCTATGGTCTGCAGGGACAGCTCTGCTCTCCCACGCCCACTGGGTCACACCACAATCTGTCCTTCCTTGGTCATGTGACTAATGCCCTCTTGGCCTGCAGACCTGCAAGAGGGACCTGGTTCCTGTGTCTTGATCTTCAACTCACTTAGAAGACAAACCTCAAACAGGACTCTGCTCTTGAACATCTCTGAGAAGGCATCATGTGTACACCCAGATCCCACAGGGCTCAGAAGGCAAGACTGGGATAGTGCCTCACCTGAAGGTGTGGGTGAGCTCTCTCAGCATGAACAAAGCTTTCTTCAGAGTCTACAATGACAAAGAACCAGAGTTCTCAAGCCAGGATCCACACAAACACTGCTTGCCCTCCCTCACGGTGGTTCATTTAAACCCTGGCCACAATAAGCAGAAAAAAATCCAGGTCCCTGGGGCAAGCCACTGGACAAGTCCAGATTGCCCCCCACCCAACTGAAACAGCTCACATGGGCCCTCCCCCCCCCCAGTGGGAGACCCAGACGTGTCACCATTTAGTTCTGGAAGGGCATAGGCTCCCTCAAAAAGAAAATGAACCTCCCTTCTTGCTTAGAACTTGGCAGGAACAACGTATTCTCTAAAATAACTTTGGTTTTAGGGAGCACTTTAGGGAACATCACACTTGGGAAGCAATGCCTTCTGGAATCTCTTCTCATGAAGATTATTTTCAATGGCCTTTTCTTCCTTCCAAGCACTAGAGAGGCAAGCTCAAATCGCTGCCGACTAAGCCTTGGCGTCTCACTCATTCTTGCCTCTGCTCAAAACACAAGGCCAAGCAGGCCTGGGTGAGGCTGGCTAGACAAAATTCATACTTTGGATCCATTTTACCTTCACCTTTGAGTTCTTTTTAAAGAGAGATTTGTGTCTGAGAGTGTGTCTGGGTACATGAGTGTGGGTACTGAGGGAGGCCAGAAGACAAGTTTGGGTTCCCCTGGAGCTGAGTTACAGGAGGTTGTGAGCTACCTCATGCAGGGGCTGGGAATGAACTCTGGTCCTTTGGACATGCAGCAAGTGCTCTTACTGCTGAGTCATCTCTCCAGTCCCTAAATGTGAATTCTTGTTGAAGGGAAATTTGAAATGAGATTTCCTACGGCGTCCAGGCCGGGACCAAATCCTCCTGCCTCTACCTCCCAAGTGCTAGGATTACAAGTGTGCATCACTATGCCCGGTTAAATAAGAATTTCTGAATTTTACAAGAAGGTGGGTTGTGGCTGCTGTAAGTGGATAGCTCAGCAAGTAAAAGTGCCACCAGGCCCAAGAACCTAGGGGACCCACATTGTGGAAGCTGAGAATGGCCTCCTGCAAGTTCCTCCACATGCAAGCTGTGACACTTGTGCACGCACATGTGTGTGCACACACATACACACACAAAATAATAAATGTAATAAAGTTAGCCTCCTCAAATAATCTAAAAATATGAACAAAGGCTGGTCAATTCACAAGAAGGCATTGTGTGCCTTTGGGAAAGTGGCACAAGAGGGACCCAGAGTGGCCTGAGTGAGTGCGTACCCCCAGTGCCATGTTCAGGTCATGCTGCATCCCCTGGACCCTTTTCTTGGTCCCCAAACCTCTCTTTCCCCTAAATGAGCAGGGCCACCCACCTGCCCATTGCTGGGGCAGTCTCCATTCCCAAACGTGCTTGTCACCACCAGCAGTAGTTGCTCATCCTCCAAGGTGCTTGCCTTGTACTGGCTCATGCAGACAACCTGTGTGGCACACAGGGGACATCAGCCCTCAGCTCCCAGGAGGCCCTCTGCACTCACCCCAGACTCCTTCCACCTAAGTGTGTACCTTGGTGTTGAAGGCATAGCTGAACAAGGCGGCCAGGTCCCGGGCTAGCACTTCAGACTTCCCTGTCTCAGTGGCAAAGAGTACTGTGGCTCTGACTCGGGAAGCCATGACCTTGCGCATCAACACGGAAGCAAAGAGCACTGCTCTGTGGGGATGGACAGATGGACAGATGCTGTGCTGAGTCAGCTTCCAGAAGAGAATAGAAAAGGGACAACACCAGGGGTGGTAAGGAGAAACATCCTCCACTTCTCGTTGTTTGACTGGTGGCCCCTGTACACTCTGACTCAGGAACATTCTCCATATGCCCCGCCCTTTATGGTGGACATAGGGACAGCACAGACAGCAACACTGCCCATTTCCACGTACTTCACCAAGACTCTGAATTGGATCTCTCTCCTCCTGGGCCTCAGTTTCCCATCCTGCCAGATGTGGGTCTTCCATGGCTCAACCTGCAGGAAAGAAGAGAGATATGATGGTGAGGGATGGCTGGGCTCAGGCTGGGGGATGCTGGACAGGCAGAGGACCTCTGTAGCACTCATGGAAGCCCATCACACCCACGTCAACAAACCTCAACAAAAGCTCAGAGTGGCACCTTCTGTGCCCACATAGGGCCACACAGCAGTGGGCACTTGGTTTTCTTTGATAATGTCCCAGAAGGCAGAGGCACACCTGCTTTCAGTATCTCTTTATTGGGCACACTAGATAATGTATAGTCTCATCTGGGCACCTTACAGAGGACAAGGTAGCCCTCAGCTGGCTTGTGCTACCCCGGTAGTCACAGTACATAGTTTCCACAGCGGAGCTGCAATAGGGAGAAGGTGGGGAGGTTTCTCCCTGACCTGATAGTAGTAGAATGGAGATAGAACATAGTTCAGCATCTCCTGGTGGAACACAGGGGTGATGCTCCCAGACATTGGAGGGACCAGCCAAATCCAGTCTGCAGGGCAGCCTCCTCGGGCCCGGTACTCATTCTGCATGTGCTTCATGAAGGACTCTGAGGCTGTGTGGTGGTCCATGATGGTCACATTCTGCTTCTGAAGGAGAAGATGGAGTGGGCTGAGATAAGGGCAGCAGAGCAGAGTTGGCGAGCGACTGAATTGGAAAGCAGGCGATCTATGTGATGGCTCTGACACTGCTGCTCCTGGTCCTCTACTGATTGCCACAGAAATATACACAGACTTAGAGACCTAGGTCATCATCACAGCCTCTCACATGACAGGCCGCCTCAGTCACACAATAGCTCCCCTCCATACCCTTTAGGAGCAGCTAGAATCTCCATGCATTGCCAGCAAACACCAAACCTCAGAAGGGGCTGCTCACACAGCACCACCTTGTTTCAGGTAAAGAAAACAGGAACGCAAAGGCGGCTCACTTGGTGGAGTGCTTGCCTGGCATTTACCAAGCCCTACAGTATGTCTATAATCTCGGCACTCCAGTGGTACAGGGGATCAGGAGTTCAAAGTCATCCACAGTGACACAGGGAGTTCCAGGCTAGCCTAGGCTACAAGAGACCACCCTGGGCACCTGTGGGGACAGGGAGGACCAGAATGTAGGGGGAACAAGCCACTCACATCTTAAAATTAGAGGACATGGGGTCTGAACTAGCCTGGAGTAATCCAATAAAAGCAACTGCGCCCCCAAAGGCTGGGGATCCATTAAACCAAGAGAAATGTATTTACGGCTGTGGAGGTGGCTAAGTGGGCAAGGCTTTTGTTGTTGAGCCAGATCTGAGTCCCATCCCAGGAATCCACACAGTGCAAGGAAAGTTGTTCTACAACCTCCGCACTAAGTAAAGACATGTTTAAAAATTTTTTGAAAAAGAAATATGTTTAACATAATGGTCAAAACTCTTTCCTCTCATTAGTCACGTGACTTCGAGCTACAAGTTTCTTAACCTTGACAAGTCTTAGTTTCCTCATCTGTGAAATGGGAGGCAACACTTCCTGTATCAGTTCCTACATTGTGAGGTTGTTGAAAGAATATGAAAAATTATATGCTCTCAGTGGGTGTTATCTGCCCGGCCGCCGGGTACTGTGAAAGGCTGTAGGCAAAGGAGAGACGGCACAAGGCTCCATGCATTGCCAGCAAACAGCAAGCCTCTTGGGGAGGCTGAAGGAGTCAGCCATTTCCATAAGGCAGAGTCAGCCATTTCCATAAGGCCTGGTGGGATTTGTGATGGAGGTAAGCAAAGACTTGGGAAGGATAGCAGAGAAAGCCTAGTGTCAGGGATAGGCCCAGGGAGAGATGGGAGTCAGGACAGCTGCAAAGAGAAGGCAAGTCTTGAGAGATGGATTCAAGTTGGCCAAGCGAGGCGCATTCCTGGGGCAGAATGCTGTATGAGCCAAGGCTCGATACTTGGCTCTTGAGTCTAGCCACACTTAAAACTCTATACAGCTGCTGCTTGCCTCATGATAGGCCTCTGTGCTGGTGGGTCCGTCACAAGATGAAAAGATCCTCAGCCAAGAATACACTGAGGCAGGTGTATTTAACCCCAGCACTTGGGAGGCAGAGGCAGGAGGATCTCTGTGAGTTTGAGGTCAGCCTGGTCTACAGAGCTACACAGAGAAACCCTGTCTTGAAAGAAACAAAAACAAAACAATGACAACAACAACAAAAGAATATACCGAATGGATACTGGGGTGTAACTCAGCTGCCTACCATGCGCCAAACCCTGGGTTCAGTCCCTAGCGCCACATTAAAAACCAAATAACTCAGATGTGGCAGCTGACCCTGTAATCCCACCACTCTGGAGGTGGATGCAAGAAGATCAGAAGTTACACAGTGAGTTTGAAGCCAGCCCAGGGTACATGACACTCCACCTCAAATCTTTTTTAAAAGCACCTTGTCTGCCAGCCATCTTAGCTTGACCACACAGCACACTGAGTGACAGCTGCTAGCCCTTCTCATTTGCTTCTGCTGCCCAGCTTTAAAAGAGCACCCAGCCACCATCATTAGTCCAGGAAAAATCAAAATTCAAAATCCTTACATGGTTAGCTGTACACGTCTGCAAACAAGACATTCTGGAGGCTTGCACAAGTTTAAGGCCTGCCTAGACAACAGAGCGATTCAAGGCTAGCCGGGGTAACCTTGCCTCAAAATAAAAAGTAAAAAGTAAAAAGGGGACTGGAGAGAAATCAAGATCTCAGAGTTATTCTCCAGTACTGTTAAAATCAAACGACAACAAACCCAAGTAGGGAGCTGGAGAGATGGCTCAGAAGTTAAGAGCACTGGCTGCTCTTCCAGAGATCCTGGGTTCAATTCCCAGCACCCACATGGCACTGTCTGTGACTCCAGTCCCAAGGGACTGGTGCCCTCTTCTGGCCAGGCACTGCACACATGTGGTGCACAGGTATACATGCAGGCAAAACATCCATACACATAAAATAAAATAACATATAATAGTAAAAGGTTAAAAAGATTTTTAAAACCCCAAGTAGAGTAGCTCTGAATTCACAGTGCCTTCACATCCAGTGGAGCCATAGTGACCCAGGGACTTTCTGTGCACACGTACAGTGCTCTTGGATGTCTGAACAGGGCCAGTGGAACAGATGATGGCTACAACAAGCATAGATACACCACCCGTGTACCACGAGTGACCCTGGGGGCCAAGAGAGCTGCCAAATGTGCCTTGTAAATTGTCAGCTAATCCAGCAATGGTTTGGTGAGGGAAGTACTATCCCCATTTTGTTTGTTTGTTGCACTCTTTGAGAAATAACTCCTGGAGTTTTCCAGCATGGCCTTGAATTCACCACCCTCCTTTGGCCTCCCAAATGCTGGACTTACAGGCATGCTCCGTAATTCCTGGCTACTGTCCCCAGATCCCTGTCCCCAGTGCACAGGAACAAAGCTGAGGAGGGACTGCAGAGTGCAGGCTCATCCCACACAGGAACCAATTGCTGTGTTGACCCTTGTACAGCGTGAGTGGCCCTGCTCGTGTCGGTGGGGGCTCACGTCCATTTGTCCAGCCATTCCTTAAGTTCCCATTCTCTGCCATGGGCTAGACTAGCAGTGTAACAGGGAAGTCAGTCAAGATCCCAGCCCCAGGGTATACCCAGCAGCTCACATTTCCAGTGGAGGGAAGAAACAACAAAGATAGAGGTTGACCTATGACCTGATGCTGGAAACTACCTGAACAAAGTTAAAGGAAGTAGAAGGAAAAGGGGTGGGACCATTGGGGGCGAGCACCACCCAAGGTGGCATGGCCCGGGAAGAGTTCTTCAAGAAAATAGGCGGCTGAGGTTTACACGAATGGTTTCTCATAGAAAGAAGATTCTATGAGGAAGAAAAGATGGGTGGAAGTGGGGTGCAGCAGGATGGCTCAGGGTATAAAGGTGCCTCCTGCCAAGCTGAGTTTGAATCCTTGGACCCACAGAGTGAAGCAGGGAACAGATTCCTGTTAGTTCTCCTCTGAACTTTACACACACAGAAGTGCTAAGGTCCTGTGGTAGGATCTCAGATGACCCGGGGAGACAGAAGCCAGGCTACAAGGGCCGAGGAAAACACAGCAGGAGGAGACGGGCCTTGCTGGCTGTAACAGGGGCAGGGGAATGAGAGGGAGCCCAGGGGCTGGCAGGGACTGTTGGCTAGCTGTCCCCTCCTGTCCTTCAGCCTGCAGCTGGCACAGCCTACTTGTGCTCTATGGGGATGGTGCAGCAGGAAGGAGCAGTCTCTAAGTGACATCCTTGAGCAATGGAAGCAGAGCCGCACACACTGCTCAAGTGCAGGGACAGGCAGGCGGGGGAGGAAAGGAGATGCCAGGGCTAGAGTAGCAGGAATGCAGGAAGCATGCATGCATGCATGCCTGATGGACCATGCTGCAAGGGGATATCAAGAAACAGATAAGTAGCTGGGTCAGATGACCTTCTTACCAAAGCCTCTGCCCATCCACAAGATGCCCGGCATACCTGGAAACTATGGAGCACAGCCACGTTGATCTCCGTGACAGCCCGGTCTTTCCACAGGGAGGCCAGTGTGTGGGTCTCCAGGCCCATCCTTCTGCCCACTTCCTATAGAAGCCAAGTGATGAGAGTGAGGCAGCTTTGGGGACACACCCACCAGCCTGCCCCTCCAGCTGGCCCAGCTAGGGAGCCCTTGTCACCTCCAGGATGTTGTAGCGCTGTGTGTCACAGAAGTCTCGAACGCCAATCTCCGTGCCCATGTACCAACCATTGAAGGGGCAGGCTGGGAATTCAAGGCCACCCACCTCCAGCAGCATGTTGGCTACGGCAGGCAGGGCATACCACTTCAGCCCCAGCTCCTGGAACCAGTCATACCTGGCAGGGAGAGAGAGCCAGCTGCAGTGAGGGTCTTTTTCTTTGTCTGCTCCACTCAACCAAAAAATAATTAACTTCATTCAGTAAAAGAGTCAACCAAAGAAATCCTTTCTCTCTGATTTTTTAGAACAGGGTCTCATATCCCAGACTGGCCTTGATTTTATGTAGCTGAGGATGGCCTTGAACTTCTAATTCTCATGACTCCTATCCCCCAAGTGCTAGAATTACAAGCATGCATCATCAAACCCACTTTATGCAGTGCAAGGATCAAAGCTTGGGCTTCAAGCATGCTAAGCAAGCATGCTCAACTGAGCCATATCCCCAGCACTAAGTCCCCTTTCAGATCTGACCTCAGTCACCCCACCGGGACAGATAACAGGGCACACTAGGAGTCATTCATTAAATAAAACATTTCTTTATTTAGTCATTCATGCAAATGGATCAGGTATATGCCAGGCTAAAGGCTAAGACTCCAGAACAGTGCAGTGAGCAGCTAAGGACTCTGGCATCAGACAGATGGGGCTCAAGCTCTGCCTTAGCAAGGACTAGGGCACTTTTAGTCTCACTGAGCCTTGATATCCCCATCGTCAACTTAGAGCCAATAGCATCAAACTCATGGGTTTGTTACAAACACAATATCATTCACTGGATAGTTAGTCACTCCACAAACATCTAAAACTAAGCACTACTAAGTGCCCTGCACCTCGCAGCCAGACGGATATACTAGTGAAGAGCAAGATTCTATTCCTGAAGACGTTACAGTCCAACATCTAGACTGCAGACCACCGAGAGGTGAGCCAATACACCAGTAAGAAAAGGGGAGACAAAGTGTGATATTAAATTGAAGGTGGGCAGTCAGGCAAAGCTTCTCAGGCGCCATGGTGATAGTATAGGGAACACCTTTTGACAGGAAGACTTGAGCCATGCGCAATTCGAGGAAAGGGCTTATCAGGCAGAGGAATCGGTGTACAGCCTGAGGCATGGCTGCGTTCAGAGTATTCAAGGGACAAGACAGGGAGCCCAGGCCAGCTAGGTGGCAAATCTCCATATATGGAGGGATTTTGCAGAGGTTCATCAATTATGTTCTTAACGTTCTTTCTCTATACTTTCTCAATCTGGGAGGGGTGTCTTTTTTTTTTTTTTTTTTTTAAGAAATCTGGGAGGCCATTGAGATGACTCAGCAGGTAAGGACACTAGCCACTAAGCCTGAGTTCAATTCCCAGGACCTCTATGTTAGGAAATCAGGTGACTCCTGCAAATGACCTGACACCACACCCACACACACACTCATAAACATATATACATACACACAAAACACATAAAAACACACACCACATATACCATACACACAGTACACATACCACACATACAACACCTACACTATATATACAACTACACACACATCACACAACAAACGTGCAAGCACACCACACACACACACACATAAAGCATAAATACATACCACATACATGACATGTACCACATATTTTTTACACACACACCATACACACAAACACACACACAAACCACACAATCACATACCGCACACACTATTCATACAAACATGCACACGTACCACACATACAATCACATGCACTCGCATACACATTCATGCACACACACTAAATCAATGTAAGAAAAAAATTAAAGTGTTAGGAGTGTTGGGAGAGCTGAGCAGTGGGGTGCATGCCTTTAATCCAAGCTCTTGGGAGAAAAAGGAGATCTCTGAGTTCAAGGCCAGCCTGGTCTACAGAGTGAGTTCCAAAGCAGCCAGGGCTGCACAGAGAAACCCTGTCTTGAAAAACAAAACCAAGTGTTGGGAGGAGTGCAAAAGGCCTAGCCGCTCAGAGGGAAGCTCAAGGGTCTCCTCAGGGCACTGCCTCCCAGGCTCCCAGAACCCCAGCAGCTACACTGCTGCTCCCCTCAGTCACCATCAGTGGCTCCTCATAAAGCTGAGGCTGGAGAGGAAAGAGCAAGGCTTCTGCAGAGGGTAAACAAGCTTTGCAACATCTATCCTCTGAGTACAGCTGAAGGCTGGCCTTCCGTGCAGGATAAGCATCTCCTGAGGAGCGATACACGCATGTGCATAACCTATAGTACCCTTGGTGGCTTACTTGGGATGTTCCATGGGCACCTCCAACACAAGGTTAGGAGGGATTTCAAAGACCTCTGGATCTTGGCCATCAGCCTGCAGAATCAGAGGCAGCACATCGAAGCGGCCATAGCGAGGCTTCCAGCCCAGGTCGATGCACAACTGGGGGGAGAGAGGAAAGCATTGAGTCTGCAGGCCCAGGCAAGCGTATGTTCTGGGTTCGGGCCCAGAGGGACCCAGAGACTGGACAGGTACCTGGGTGAACTCCAAGCTGGCGGGGTCCCCTCTGATGGTGCCATCGGGCATCTGATAGCCAGCGTACCTAATGAGCTGCGAATTCCAGATCCGGAAGTCATGCTTCCCATCATTCCGCTGGGGGAACACTGTGATGGCCGACCTTCCCCAAGGCAAAGATATTGCAGGTTACCAACTGTCCCTGGCTGGGGTAGGACAGGGGCTCCCAGAGAGCCCCCCTCCACTCTTCCCACTCTGCAGTCGCTGTACCCCAATCAGACTGAGATAAACCCCTGACAATGAGCCAGCTCCTCTCTATTCCTCAGGACCAAGGAGGGAACCACCACTCTAGGGAGCCCCGTGTCCCTTCCACACCTCTGACTTTCACTACCGATGCTTCTCTTCTCTCTGGTAGTGGCTGCTGGTGGTCATAGGTTTGCAGTTGGCTGGAGCTGCACTCTGGGGTCTCAGTCACCTCTGCATCTCACCCTGCCGCCTCCTTTTCCTTGGTCCCTGTCCTAGTCCCCCATTAGGTATGTACCAAGTGTTTGCCAGACACAAAAATAACAGATTGAGTGCGCTGTTCAGTCCTCGTGTGTGTGAGTGTGTGTGTGTGTGTGTGTGTGTGTGTGTGTGTGTGTGTGTGTTATATGTGTGTGAGAGACAAGGAACATACAATGCCAATGTGACTTTCACATCTAAGAAAAATACCACAGCAAAGGTATAGCCAGGAAATCAGTGTCTCCTTCCCAAACAGGGCAGGAGGACCTTTTATTTGGTTTTTGTATTCAAGATGATAGGGTCACACTATGTAGCCCTGGCTGCCCTGGAACTCACTATGTAGACTAGACTAGCCTCAAACTCACAAAGATCCCCCTGCCTCTGCCTCCTGAGTGAGCTCTTTTTAAAACAAGACAGTCTGTCTATGTGGCCCAGACTGGTCTGAAACTCATGGCAATCCTCCTGTCTCAGCCTACCCACTGCTGAGATTACAGATATGAACCACCATGCCCAGCTAAGAAGATTTTTGTCCTTTGTTTTTGTTTTGTTTAGTTTTTGAGGCAGGAACACATGGAGCCTAGGCTAGCCTTGAACATGCTATGTAGGTAGGGATGACTTTGAACTCTCTATCCTCCTGCCTCCACTTTTCCAAGTGCTTGGATAACAGGCATGGGTTACCATGGCCTGCTAGAAGCGGTTTCTTAAAGATGTAACTGCTTCATGTTCTAAGCTAGAAGGAAAAATAGCTGGGCCTGTGACAGAGGCTAATGGGGAGAAGTCACTGTCACCATTGCAGAGCTAACACTTACTCTTTTGTCTCTCCCTAGTTTCTCCCATCAGCCCTCTGGCCTCTGCTGTCTGAGACTGGCAGTGTGGGCCCTGCACAACGGGAAACATGCCTCACCTGATGTTGCCATTGTTGGTGGAATAAAGCAGATGTCTGCAGATATGCTGGAACATGTCCTGGGCAGTGCTACAGCTCCGGGCATCGAAGACCTGCATACAGCCCACCAATGGAAGACACCATGGGAGACAGAGGCTTGGGGCTGATTGAAAGGTCCCAGGGAAAGGAGGCAGCCTGTACACCACCACCCAGCAAACACAGATGGTCATACCCTCCCTTCTGCATCAGCAGCACTCATCTCTAAGCTGCCCTACTCACCGCTGCACTTGAGATGGGGAACAGAGACTCCCACTCAGAAGGCCCCAGTAAAACCAAATCCCCAAGTGTATCTGGCTTTAAGGCACCAAAAGGCAGGGTCTCCACAGCCCCAGCCTGAATCTTTGCCACGGGAGTGTGTGCCATTGTTGAGTCTCCTGGATTTTCTCAGTACAAGTGCACTCAATAGGACCCAACAAAAAATGACCCTCCAAGGAGACGACGGCCTAGGAGGCTAGGATAAATAAAATGTTCTCTAGGAGCCAAGAACGTAAACATTGGAGGTAAACACTCGCAGCACCAAGACCTTGGGAATAGGACATCCAAGGTTGCTGTTTGTTTCATGGTGGCATGTGTTCTCCCACATTTAACTTGGGAGTGGGTCGTCTAGAGCCCCTGGTGCTAAAATAAGATTCCAGGTCCTAGAGAGGGACCTGGGATACCCTGTCCCAGGGACTGGCTGCAGTCTGCGGAGCCCCGGCCACTTGCTCCATCCTGCTTCCTTCTTCTGCTCTGTCCCTGAGGCTCACCTGCAGGTTGGCCCATTGGATCCTGCCGATGCAGCGAGGGGCGTTCCGCCAGGCCAGCTTGGTGGCAAAGATGAGCTCATCCCGTGTCAGCTGGTAGGTTCCTGTTGTTTCTATGTCCTTTGTTACGGCTTCCACCCTGGCCAGATGTTCTTCTATTTTTGCCCTGGGGGATAGGAAGCCATCAGGAAGATCAACAATAGCGGGCCCTTATATGGAGATTAATTCAATCCCCAGAAAGCTGGAACTGAATTTGGACACCAGAAGAGCAAACTGTCCCCTTTGATACACTGTTCCCTGTAGGGCTGGCTTTGTGACCCACTCTTAGTTACTAGGGGCCAATTTTTAATACTCTTCACATCTCCACTCTGAAAGTTGCCATCATTGTCATCATCGTCACCATCACCATCATCATTATCACCATCATCTTGAGACAAGGTCTTGTTATGTAGCCCAGGCCAGCCTAGAACTTCTGATCCTCCATCTCCCAAATACCTGGGATAGCAGATGCATGCCACCACAAGTAAGTTAGGACCTACTGTCATGTTTACTTTGCAAGCAAAGGCCTTAAGGCTTTTGAGTGGAAAATACCAAGCCCAAGAATGCAAGCATGGTAACAGAGAAATGAGGACACAGACCCAGGTGGTCTCGCTGCCAAGGCCAGGCTCCTAACTGTCTGCAGTGGTCAGGACCTTCTACCTCCCCCAAGGGAAAACTCCAGACTTGCTGGTTCCTCAGAAGGCAAGGCAGGCCCAGACAAGACCTGAGGTTAGGACTCAGCCTGAAGGACCCTAGAGCCCACCCAAAGGAGCCATACTCAGTGATTTAAGCATACTTCAAAATTATCCCAAGGGAGAGGAACTTGGTCACAACGACTTTGTAACACACACACACACACACCACAGCAACCTTGAGATTTCCAACCGGCACCACCAAAGGCTTTCGAAATGGCAACAAACAAAATGATTTAAAGAATGAACTTGTGATTAAGGGCAGTGGAGGACTTGGAATGAAAGCCTTCGGGGCAGGTGGAGGAGGGTCTTGGTAACTCCTTTTTGATTACAGAAGACTCTGTGATGTTTGTACCTAGTGATCCCTGTACAAGGCAACTTCTGGGTGAAGATCATCAGAGGAAGTTTCAAGAAACACCTCTCACTCTATACCCAAGCATGAAAACGGCAGTGCTCATGGTATGGTGATGCCATGTAAAAGGAGAAAGATGAACTCTTGGTGTCCTTTACCGGAGTGGAAGATTTGGCCTCGCCTGTTGTAATCTAAGGAGTGGTCCTGAGCAAAGCCGTCCTCTCCGTGTAAAGAACAGCGCGGCAACGATGGTATCGAGAGGAATGAGCAGCCTTTGTCTTAGTCGGTCTTTTACAGGACTCTTTTTCTGGCTTCCCTGACTCAGAACAGCTTATGAAGCCACAGTTATATTTTATCCCTATATACCCACGTGTAACTTCTAGAATACTTTGGATTGGGAAGGGAGGCGTGGCTCTCACACAGTTATAAATGCTCTCAAAGCACAGTGTTAACTCAGTTACAGACTTGTAAAGGCAAACTGAGTTCAAGACCAGCCTGGTCTACAAGAGCTAGTTCCAGAACAGCCTCCAAAACCACAGAGAAACCCTGTCTCAAAAAACAAAAAAACAAACAAAAGAGAATATTTTAAACTTAATTTTTTTGTGTGGATTTTTGTTGTTTGTCTCAGTCAGGGACTCACTCTTAAAAAATTATTTTTCATGTTTTCTCCCAATTTCCTTAGATTCTTTTCATTGTTTTGTTTTGAGACAGAGTCTCACTAGGTAACCTAGGCTGGCTTAGAGTTCACTATATAGACCAGTGTGGCCTCAAACTCACAGAGATCCTCCTGCCTCTGCCTTCTGAGTACTGGGATTAAAGGTGTGAGCCACCACACTCAGTGAATTTTACTTTTAGCGTTTTTTTAAAACCACTTTTCCTTCTCTGTTCTTTTGTGTGTGTGTGGCACCAGGGACTGAACCTAACCAAACTAGGCTTATTCTACCTACATCCTCAGCCCCTGCCTCTGCATGCATGCATGCATGCATTCATTCATTCATTCATTCATTCATTCATTCATTCTACCTACATCCTTAGCCCCTGCCTCTGCATCTATCTATCTATCTATCTATCTATCTATCTATCTATCTATCTATCCTACCTATATCCTCAGCCCCCTGCCTCTGCATTTATTTATTTGTTTGTTTATTTATTCTGCCTACATCCTCAGCCCCCTGCCTCTGCATTTATTTATTTGTTTGTTTGTTTGTCTATATCCTTTTATTTTAAGACAGGTTCTCACTATGTTGCCCAGACTGTCACCTAGGCAGTCCTTGAACTTGGAATCCTCCCACAAGGACCGTAGTCTCCAGGGTAACTGGAACCACAGGCCTGCACCACCAGGCCCACCTGACACACTGTGTGGTTTCTCATGGTCATGTTGCAGTGTCACTAGAAATGCTGTGGAGCCCTTAGTCTTGAAAAGATTTGGATGGTCGCTCTCAGAAAGTCTGGAGCTGAAAAGGTCCCTACTTTCTGCATGTACAGATGTCTGAGTCCACTTTGACGGAAGGCAGCAGCTGCTGGTGTCCCTGCACCCTGGGGACAGGCTGTTGTTCATCATCCCTGGGGGCCAAGATATGAACTTGTGACTATGGAAAATGAGAAGTAAAGGTTTTTGCCCAGGCACTGAGCACAGCCCTGTAGCTTCCCAGGGTTTCCTAAGACCCAACCAGCCGTGTTTGGAATGCCAGCCGGGGATCCCAGCTCCAAGAAGAGTCAGGACCCAGAAGGCCCAAAGGACTCCAAGCTAGGCTCCACACTGAGGCTAACAGCCAGGGTCCCAGCACCAGCACCCCAGGCTCCCAGGGTGCATCTTCAAGGAAGTCCTACCCCCTGATGAGACTGCTGCCCTTGGTCTGCAAGCTCCCAGGTAGGGTTGGGAAGCATTGCTCCAGAAGATGGAGCCTCATGTCAGACACCCTCCCAGCTCTGGCATCCAATAGACAGGGGAAGCAGGTATCACCAAGGACAACAGTTTCTGTTCTGGGTCCCAGATGCCCTTCTGTGTCCCATGCTCAAGGTGGAACTGCTATATGAGACCGGACCACAGAACGACTCTGCCACACTGTATCCAGCTGCAGAGCAGACCCTTCTGTGTCCCATGCTCAAGGTGGAACTGCTATATGAGACCGGACCACAGAACGACTCTGCCACACTGTATCCAGCTGCAGAGCAGACCCTTCTGTGTCCCATGCTCAAGGTGGAACTGCTATATGAGACCGGACCACAGAACGACTCTGCCACACTGTATCCAGCTGCAGAGCAGACATTCGCTCTTGGTGTCAATCATTCTTACAACCACTTGTGTATCTTGGTTAGAAAGTTTGAAGGAGGCTATATTACTTAGTTACATATTATATTGAGACGATCACAGTGTCCTATATTCGGGCATTAGCTTGTGGATCTGTCATCCTAGCACTTGGACAATGGTGGGAAGAAGCCAGCTTCCACTATTGCATGAGATGCTGTCTCAAAAACATACACAGAGGGGCCAGAGAGATGTCTCAGTGTGTAAAGACACTTGTCACTAAGTCTGATGATCTCAGTACAGTCCCAGGAATCCACACTGTGGAAGGAGATGCCCAGCTCCCACAAACTGTCCTCTGACTTTCATGCACTTACTGTGGCTCAGATACCCCATTCTCCAACAAACAAACAAACGAATGCTTAAAATTAAAATATATACAATGATAACTAAGACTTCAGTTCATTACAGGCCAGCACAGTTCTTAGCTCTTTATAGCCTCTAGTTCATTTAAACTTCACACAAACTCCTACAAGATGGGCATATTATAACAGACATTTTCAGGCAAGAAAACCAAGGCACCCCCAGGTTTGAACCTGTGTTGGTGGATGATTGGACCTCAACTCTTAACCGTGTCACACAGCCCCTCCTTGATCACAGTTGTATGCACTGACAACAAAGTTGGCAACTGGCAATGAAGAAAATCTTTGTATTTTAGACTTGACTCGTATTTGTGAACAGAGTGACTGACTGACTGGCTTAAGAATGAAGGAGTCTGGGTAACGGACTCATGTCAGCCTCATGGGGTAAGAAGACAAAAACACTCCAGGAGTGCAGCACCCCGCCAAGTCAGGTGTTCTGGACTCCAGCTAGACTAGGATGATGCCAGCGGTACCTCTGGGAATCTTGTTCACATCTGTAGGAGGAGAGGCCTGAGCATGTGGTCGCTAAACTTCAGTCTACTTCAGGATGAAAAGATCCATTCTGAGACACTGTTTCACAGCCCCTGGGCTAGGACACTTTTCTAAACTTCACAAATCTCATGGCTGTCTAATAAACTATGCTATAAGATCCCCCATTTTACAGATGGGTAAGTTGAGGCCCAATGAATTTCCCCAGGACTTGGGAGTGGTCTGTGGTGGAGCCAGAACCCCAGCCAGTTATACTCTCTCCTACACTGCCAGGCATCATTACAGTGCCTAAGCCTCCACCAGGCTCTGCTCTGGGCCTAGAACCCTGGCAAGTCTGGAGACTGTAGAGTTCAGGGCTTAGCGTGGGACAGCTGGAGACAGGACAGCCCCAGGGAGGAGGGGAAATGTGACCCTGACAGGAGCCACACTTACTCTGTGAAAGAGCCATAATACTGGTTGATGAACTCAATGGCTTGAGGCAGAAGCTCCTCCAGCGAGGTGGGCTTGTCTCTGGGGCCTCGGGTCAAATTCTTGGGGTTCATGATGGACCCCAGGCAAGATTTGGACCTGCAGGTGAACTCCTAGGAGGAGAGACAGGGGGTGAGCAGGCCTCCAATTATCTTCCTGCCTCCCACCCCACCCCCAGGCAGTCACCTGGCCTTCCTCTGTGCTATGCTCTCAGTGATGCTTCAAGGCACCTTCTCCTTGGGGTCTACTGAGATGTCTCCCAGCCTAACTCCCCTTGCCTTTCCTGAGATCCAGTCTGGGAGAGCTGGCTCCTGTGGGTCTCTGTTCTCCAGTCAGCTCAAGACCCAGAGCCAGCCTCAGAGAAAACTCCATAGCTTCCTCCTAGGGGGCTTCTTGCCTGCCCTCCTGTCTAAGAGACCCACTGGCTCCTGTGGGGACATGGCTCCAGTGTCAGCCTACAGAAAATGGATGAGCAGCTGAACATTCCACAGTCAGGGAGGCACTGAAAGAAATGCTAGAAAGATGGATGCCCAGATGTTAACTGTGGCGTTTCTCTGTTTTGCTTTGGTTGGTTTTGGTATTGTTTTTGAGATAAGATCTTACGTGGCTGGGGCTGGCCTCAAATGAACTACATAGCAGGTCACCTTGATCGCCTAACCCCCTGCCTCCATCTCCCAAGTGCTGGGATTACAGACAGTTTGTGGGGGGGGGGTTCGGGAAATCATCCTGCCTCACAATCTTTTTGGTTCTTTCCCAGTTTATAACCACAACAACATGAACTCTTTTTTTTTTTTCCCTTCTTTCTCTCTCTTTTGTTTGTTTTGTTTTGTGTTTTATTGTTTTGAGACAAGGTCTCATTATGTAGTTCTGGCTGTCCCAGAACTCACCATGTAGACCTGGCTAGCCTAAAACTCAGACATCTGCTTGCCTCTTCCAAGTGCTGGAATTAAAGTCATGTACCACCACACTCAGCCTCATAACATGAATCTAGAGCCAGAGTGAGGGCCTTAAAGACAGGAAGGAACCTTAAAGACAATTAGCCCCATTCACTGGCTGCTTGAACACTGTTACCTTGAAACCCTTCCCGTCACAGGGAGCCCAATGATTTCTCTGTCAGTCAGTCCTCTGTCAGTCAGTCAGCTTTGCACAATTCTAATAGAAGACTCTCAGATACTCTTGAAAGCTAAGAAAATACTGGTTCCTGTAGCCTTTCATCTGACCTCCTAGGTTATCTGCTGCCTAATCAGATGGTTAGCAGGAAACAGGCCTTATTAACACTTCCGACTGTAATTTATGAAAACAGTTCCCAGCATCTTTTGTCTGAGAAGATGGCTGTCTATTAAGTTCAGGGAATATGTGATGGACCCACAAAGGGCCCTTATGGCATCCTAGCTAGGACAAAGGTGGTCCTCCCCAGCCCCCAGACTTCTCACCGACATGGCCTTGTGGTGAAGGGTATCTTGCAAAATCTCTCCACTGCCCCAGTTTTTGATCTTCACGTGGTGTGGGCGGGTCGATGGACACACATGCAGCTTGTCCAGGGGCTCTGGACCATTCTGAGATGGGTAAACATCCAGGGTTTTCCAAATGCCCCAAACCCCAACGACCCATAAGTATCCCCCACACCTCTGTTCTCCAGAGCTTTGTGTGGAGACAAATTGGGGCACACACACAGGACCAGTCCTCAGTCCTCCACCCGACCCAGAATTTGGGATAGTGCCAGATGCGTGCTGCAGGTGGCTGGGCCAGAGCCAGGCTTCTGTCCTTACCAAGGCCCAGCCAGTGCTGGCTCATGAGGGGAATTCAAGTTAGGTGGGAAGGCCTCTGCTGCAGCGGGGCCAGCCAAGGACAGAACTGGGAGCTTCGAAGGTAATAGATACTCCACTGTCCTGCTTCCCTGGGGACACCTTTCCCCCTGCCCATCTCTGCCACCTCTCTACAGTCCTCGGGATGGAAAGGGCTTCAGGAAGATGGGATCCATGGCTGGAAGCCAGTCTGGAGGCTCAACAGCTAAGTCTGAGATCATTCTCAATTGTCCCGCCCTTAATTCCAGGAATGGTCTTAAAGGGAAGATACCCATACTCTCAACAACTCAGACAAGTTATCTTGGTGCTGATGCACCTTGGGGACCTGGGACCAACTCTCCTGATCATCAAGACTATTGTTTCCAGCCTCCTTAGCTGCCTCTGTACCCCAGGCCTGGGTTGCTCTACTTACTGCCCAGGCCCTGGCTTCCCGTGCCCTCCATCCCAGTAGCCAAAAGGGCTGTGTAGCCTGAATTTCCCAAGGAGACAGAAGAAGGACCTTCCCATACTATTGTGACCAAACCACTTACCTGCTCTGTCCCAGTGAGGGGCTGCGGGGAACCGTTTTGGTGCTTGGCAGCAGGTCTGTGACCCTTAGGGTCATCCTGTGTTGCTGGGCTGTAAAAAGATGGTTATTGTGAGATGGAGTCTGGGAGAGGAGGGGTCTTGGGAGGCCTCTGTGAGTCCTGTCTGGCAGATGGGGCACTGGGTGCTAGAGGTGGGAATGACCTGCCCCTGGCTTCCCATAAAGGAGGATGAGTGAGCCAGTCTCAGGGACCTGTGTCGTCACCTTCCCTCTTCATCTTTACTTTGAGCACCCAAAGCTAAAATGATACGAGGGGAGCAAAACCATTCAGACAGGAGCACACAGAAGCTCTGGGAATGCCCTTCTCAGAAAGCCAAGTGCAAATGCTCTGACACTTCAGTCCTCCCAGGGTGTAGTTTAAGCCGGGCATGGTAGTGCATGCCTGGAATCCCAGCATCTGGCAGAAGGATCAAGAGTTCAAGGACAGCCTTAGCTACATAGAAAGTTCAAATCCAGTCTAAATCTGTCTACAAAACACACAAACAACCCTCCAAAACACTTAATTTAACTTATTTTACTCTGTATATCATACTGGTTTCCAACTCATGGCAATCCATCTGCCGAGCCTCCTGAATGCTGAGATTACAAGAACAAGCCAAAAATGCCTGGTACTCCAAGTATTTATCTTGTAAAAAAGTGAAAGGAACGAAAGTCAGAGGTAGACAGATTTCAAAGTTCCAGGAAAGTCATGGCTGTACAGAGAAACTCTGGAAAAACAAAAAGGAAGGGAGGGAAGGGAGGAAGAAAGCAAGAAAGGGAGAGAAGGAGGGAGGTAAAGAGGGAGGGAAGCTATGTCTGCTGGTGAAGTTGCAGCCACATTTCTAGCAGGGTTGAAGATAAATTTCTCACACCAGGAAGAAAAAAAAAAAAAATGAAACAAAACAAAAACATGGCTATTGACACGGTCACGGCCTCAACTATCCACACTGAATAATTTCCACTACAACGAACTGTTATGATGACTCTCTGTTATTAGTAGTTACTGTCGGGAATCTCTCACTTTACCTAGTTTATTACTTAAACTTCATCATTGGTAAGTATGGGTAGAGCAAAAAGAGCACACAGGCAGGGTTCATTATTGCTGTGGCTTCAGACATCCCCTGTGGTCCTAGAGTGTGTCCTCACAGATGCAAAGGACAGCAGCAGGCATCACAAAGCAACCTGTATCTGAACTAAGTTATGCACCAACTCTGAAAAGTGTCCTGTATATGAGCCATGAAAAAAATCCCTTGCTTGCTAACACTTTTACCTAGAACCATTCGTGTGCATCCTTGTAAAATCCCGATTTGACTGAATTTGACATCTCTGTGATCCCAGAAGCAAGATGGCAGAGGCAGAGGGATACTCCATGAGTTCCAAGCCAGCCACCCTGTCTCAAAAACAAACAAACAAACCCAAAATCTGAAGCTATGGCTCAGTGTTTAAAAGCACTTGTTTTTCTTGCGGAGGACCTACAGTTTGACTTCCTGCACCCACAGGTGGCTCACAACCGTATAACTTTAGTCCTAAGAGAGCTGACACCCTCTTCTGGCTTACATGAGCACCAGGCATGAACGTGGTACACAAGCATGCCTATACGCAAACATCTATACACATAAAATAAATACACCTTTAAAAAAATGAAACAAAAACCCCAAACTCCAGTTTTAGTTACCTCCCTGCTTAGTCTTTTAGTAGTAAGTCACCCTGGTCCCTCACCCCCTGATGAGGTTTGGTTGCCCCCGTCTTACCTTCGGCAAGAATCTTGTTGGGTCAGCTCAGAGAGAATCTTCCTTATCTTTGGCAGTAATTTGCCCTTACCCTGCTGTGTTTGGGTGGAACCCTACCTCTCCCTTCACTGCAAGACTGCAGTGGTCCCTGTACCCACCCCAGGAACCGTCCTCAGTAAAGTCCTTCTTGTGGTGTGTGAGCAAGTATCACCATGGGGAAAACTGGTGCTCGGAAGGAACCCCAGCACTCAAGGTGAGGCAGGAAAATTGTTTAGCCTGGGCTATATTGTGAGAGGCTATCTCAAAAAAACAAAACAAATATAAAACAACAACAAACACCCCTCCTCCACCCATCCAACTCCCAAAACACTAAACAAGCAAAATCATGGAACATTTCTTTCTTGGTCGCTTGAGACAGTTTCTTGTACCTCTAGCCCTTGAACTCACTATTCAGTTGATGATGTCCTTGAACTCTTGCCTCTACCTCCTGAGGGCTGGGATTACAGGCATGTACTGCCACACCCAACTGAAAAAATTTTCTTAAACATGCTCCCCTGGTCTGGACTGGTAGAGACTTAAGAGAGGAGAAAATCTGAACCCTCTCTCCAGTAAAAATACTTAGATTGATAGAAATGGGTTAATATTTAAGATAGATCTAGCTAATAAAGAATGCTAGTAACAGGCCAACAGCTTTATATCTAATACAGCTTCTCTGTGTGCTATTTGGGGCTGAGGCAGCTGTGGGATCAGGCTGTCAGGAAAACTGCTCGTAATACTTCACCAGAAAGAAAAAAAGGAAGCCAAGATTTGCTTTTTCACCAGCCTCCTTTGACCCATCTTTCGAATCCAGCCCACCCTGGGCTTCACAATTTGGGGAATAGATTTAGATCAGAAACATCCCCTGGGCTGCAATAATAGACTTAAAGACAACATCACTGTCTACATAAGCACTTCACCTAAACATCAAAATATTTTAAATGCTGTCTGAAATGCACTGATGAGATGAGCTACATTTAACCTGGCCCCAGGCTCCAGGGCTGCATATTTAGGTTGCCCCTAATGCCTCAGACTAGATACCTGTTGACTCGTGGTGATAGTCTGCGTAAATGCATGCAGTGTGTGTGTGTGTGTGTGTGTGTGTGTGTGTGTGTGTATGAATGTGGGCTCCAGCAGGCTGAAAACCCCTGGGGGAAATGCCAGTGAAGGTTCACAGTGATTAGCGTAATGTGATAGATAAGTCATGAGCTACTTAAATTTCATTCTTTCTTTTTAACTTTATGCATTTTGAAGGTATTTTTATAATGTTTCAAGTACTTTACAATTAGGATTAAGGACAAAAAAATGTAACAGTGAATAAGCAGAGCTTTGCTCCAGCTACTATGTCTTTCTACCAATTAGCAGATTTCTTCTGGCCACCTGCTAAAGAAAACCAAGGACCAGGCATCAGATGAGCACTTTAAGGCTCGGGACCCTTGGTTCCAAATTACTGCACCCAGAGCCCGCAGACACTCCCAAACCCACAGCCTGGGTAGCCCATTGTAGGCGTAAAGAACTTGCAGGCAGAAGGAACCATGGGGGCTTGCTCAGCCCGTAGAACCATCTGTAGTCATGGTGTGGCCAAGCTAGGTGCTGAGGAGGGAGTACTGAAGCCACACCTAGCTTGTGAAAGGGAGAATGTCTTATTGTAAAAAGGTCATCTTTACCCTTTTCACCACATTTGTCTAGAGCACAGTGAGGAGGGGGAGGGCAACAAGGTGCGTGCGTGTGCGTGCGTGTGCGTGTGTGTGTGTGTGTGTGTGTGTGTGTGTAAGAATACTGTTTAAATGCAGTTCAATTCCCAGTACTGCAAACAAAAACAAAAAACAAGCAAACAAGCAAACAAACAAACAAACAAAAAAAAAACCCACACATTAACTAGTGGCACACGCCTGTAATCCTAGCATTTGGGAAGCCGAGGCAGGAGGATTTCCAGGCCTGATAGCCAGAACCGTCTCAAAGCAACGCAGCACATAAGTTCCTTGGTGCAGAAGCAGCCACTGGAAAGCACGCGTGGGCGCTCAGCCCTGCCTCTCTTGCGTCCTGGCAGGGTAACCCGGGTGCCCATCGCCCTCGCTGCTCCCCAGGCCCCGCGCGCTGTACCTGGCTGGGCCCACGCGGCTGGCGACCTTCGGGCCGAAGATCCTGCGCAGGAAGCGGCAGAGCCGCGGCCGGGCGGCGTCGCACGCGCTGCTCAGCCCGTCGCGCATGGCTGGGGCCACCGCGTCTCTCTGGCGCTGTCCCTTTATCGCCGCGGAACCCCTCAGCGCCCGCCCCCGTAGCGCCCGCCCTCCTCCGGCGATCTGGGCTTGGCCCCTAGTGGCCCAGGACAACATCAGGGCGGCGCGCATTGCCTAGGTTTGTGTATTCCCTTAGCGATGACAAGGATCGCGACCCAGACTCCCAGATGCTGCACCGGCATCTTCCACGTCTGTTATTTTCTCTCCCTCTAACGAAATCCACTCAAGGAGGCAATTCTTGATTACCTCTGCTTTGTGGGTGCTAGAAGCTGAGGGACCAAAGAAATGAGGGTCCTGCTCAAGACGCACAACAGCCCCAGGGCCACTTTTGCCTCTGCTTCACCAAACCCTCCCAGAAGTCTGCCCTTTGTCCCTGTCCTTAATGATTCCAGAAAGGAAAAGAAAGAAAGCTTAGGGTTGAGGGCGACTTCTAGTGGGAAAAGTGGAGTCCCATCGGATCCAAAGTATCATTTAGGTCCACACAAACCTCTGGACAATGCTACATAGAAGGACCAAGGTGTTTTATTCTGTTGGTACGTTGTAATTTGGGAGCAGGGCAGCTGATAGGACCCAGGTGGAGTAGGGGTGTGGCCCTCAGAGACCCTCTCTGCCAGTATTTTAGCAAATGAAACCCAACTCCAAATTATGGTTTTGAGGAATTTTTTTGTTGTTGTTTTTGTTTTTTGTTTGTTTGTTTGTTTTTTGTTTTTAGTACCCTGTAACCGAGTCACAAAGGCTCAGCTTAACTTTGCTCTGAACTCCCTATGGTTCACCTGGATGATCCCCTTGTCTCTAAAACACACGCATGCACATGCATGGACACACCCTGCACACTTCCGAATCGCTTGTTTACACAAAGTTGAAAGCCACCAAGAATCGGCTCTTAGTTTGCAAGGATTTGAAAAGTACATTTTAAAACAAAAATAAATAACAGGCTCCAGGCATTTTCAGACTAAAACCCCCTTTGTAAGCTGTTTCCTCTTCCAGGAACATCCTCTGGCCACCTTTCCTGGACAATCCCATTTCAGCTGGGCTCCCTCTTCCAGAAAGCCATCTGCCACCCATTGGCCCCTCCTGACCCCACAGCAGGGGCCACACACTTAGAAAGCTCAACAGCACATTCTCCTATTGCCCCTCCCTTACCAGACCCCTCCCACACACATAAAGCTGCCTTGCTATGACAGGACTGCCACAAACCAGGGAGGAAGCCTTTGCTCCCCCCCCACTTCCTCACTGATTGTGGCAATTGGGTTTGTTTTTCTCTTTCTCAGTGTAATACATAGTAGGCCCTCAGGGAAAGAGCACAGTGACTTGACTCAAATCTCAGCTCCTCCACTCTCTAGAAACTGGCCTTGTTAGACAAGATAAAAACAGTTCTCTCCTGGTTTTTGACATAGTACTACAGACGCTATAAATATCTGCATCTGTGGCTGCATGTGCAATTAGTAAATGGCTTGGTTGATCCACTGATTAAACAGGAGGGCTTTGTTGACATGTTAACCGGCAGCACAGTGCCAGGTGAGCAAGCATCAACTGTATTTGTTAATGGGACAAAACTCAGCCAGCACTCACAGGATAGTGACCATAGCCACACTGTCTAATTTGATTTGAGATCTTAAGATGACTTAAACGCCCTGGGCTTTCGTGCCCTTTTCCCTAAAGTGGGAGGGTAGCAGGCGTCCCCTTCTGGATTGTCAGAGGGGATGCCCTCTGATTGGGCAGGGCCAAGCCTCAGTGTGGTGACAGGCAATGGGAGCTACCAAAGACGTGGTAGCAGGGGCATGACTGTCTGAAGTTGAGTTGGAGGGAAAGAGGTGTGCGGGCAGCTGCATTCTGGGAGGATGGAAGGCAGGGTGGGTCGTAGGGACCAGATATAGAGAAGGAGGGATGAAGCTACTGTTTTGAAACAGAAGTGCTGCCACATTGCCTGAGCCCCAGTGTTCTTGACAGCCTTGATACAGTCGCCTCCAGTCCACTCTGCCTGCCACACCTGGGTCATTTGCTTCCTTTTCTACAAGTGAGGAAATGGAGGTTTGGAAACTAAGAGGTGACAAAAGCCACCTGAAGTGGCAAAGCTATTCCTTTCTGCCTAAGTTTCCTTTCTAAATCTGGCTGCACCGGGACAGGGAAATTTAGGGTTGCTCTGCATATCACCTCCAGGGGGCGCTGCCCACTGTAGCCCTGCAAATAGATGAGCCAATGAAGCTTGGACATGATTCTGTGTCATGACATTTCAGAGAACGTCATCTTTCTGCTTGAGTTAGCCTCAAGTCTCAAGCTATGGATGTGGACTCAGCAATCTCTAGCATTCTCCTAGCCTGTCCATACAAATTGTCGGGGGACTAATTCAGTTCTGAGATGCACCAAGCCAACCTCAGATTTTACCTCTGTCATTAACAGTCATGCGACCCATGCTTTCCCCTCCAGCATTTCATTTGCAGAATAAGACCACAGCAAAGGACCTCACAGAGGTCAATTCAAAGTGTGTAGGTGCACACATTGTGTAGTCTTGGTGATAAGGAAGCTTCAGTAAATAGAGACAAACCCTTCTGTTTATCAAGTGCCTGTGACATGCAGAGATACTCCAATATGCCTTATGCATACTTTATTTCATTCAGTCACATTGCAGACTTGCCTGAGACTCAGATAGGTGGGCTTGCCCAAAGTCACACAGTCACACACAGGGCCACATTGAAACACTCCGATTTTCTAATAGTCAATTAGAAAGGACTGATGGCACACATGCCCTGGCCAATCAGGACATCACCTGAGCTGACCACTAAGCTCCTCAGCCTCCGTTCTCATGTATTCTCCCCCACCCTCTTCCTCCAGAGAGTCCAAACGCACCTGGGAGGAGCACTAAGCCCCAGGCCTTCCTTCTACACACCACAGCTGCACCAGATTCCAGCAGAGAATTGCAAGCAGTGCCTTGGAGACCAGGCTCTCTTAGGAGGCTGGGAACGGAGGGAGGCAGCAGGGGCATGGAAACCCCAAAGAGGTGGGAGCAGAGATTGCTTACCTGGGAACGACACTTGGGGGTTTCCCCACATTGTTGTTAATGTCCTTTTCCTCCTTCAAGTCACCTTGGTAGGACTTGGCTCTGAACAGAAACTTCCAGGGACAGGCCATGTCTGACTTTTCACTCCTACTTCAACTCCAAGATGTTCTCCGCAGGGCTGGGGAAGGGGAGGCTGTGAGATGAGGTTGAAGAAGCACCTAACAGACCAGAGCCTTCTCAATGGTGCCAGTGTCCCAGGGAATGGAGACAAAGTCCAGATAAGGCGTGCACAGCCAGTCTCTCTGTGCCTGCACTCTGGGTTTTTATTTGGGGTTGGGGGTTGAAATCCTGTGCAACAGACTCCTGTTGTGCAAACATACTGCAAGGCAAAGGCACAGCACTGGAAGCCACATAGCCACCTACCAAAGACAAAGGAAGTGTCCACGATCCTCCTTAGGAGAACTCAGTGGCTCAGGGCAGGGCTATCCTTGATGTCAAGCAAGGTGGACAGGAGCTGGGGATCGCAGTCGTGTGTACACTAGTCTCGCTTCCTGTTGAAGAGAAGAACCAACAGTTGTCAATAGTAACCTTCCTGTTAGACCTGCACTTGGGGCTGGGACTCCAGTCCTGGCCAACTTTCCTTTGATTTGGGAGTCATTGTTCATTTTAAGCCAAGGACACTACGCTACATGTTCCCTTCTTGTCATTCCAGGAGAAATCAATGGTTTGTGGAAAAGAGTATTAAATACTCAGCACTTGAGATTATCTCCTTTAAGAAAGAGAGAGAGAGAGAGAGAGAGAGAGAGAGAGAGAGAGAGAGAGAGAGAGAGAGAGCGAGCCTGGGGGTGGGGTGTCTGGGCTAACCCATGGCCAGCACCCTCCTTGGGAAAGATATCCTCAGATGGCAGTGGAAACAAGAAGCCTCCTGAGGTGTCAGACATTGGTGGCACACCCCTTTAATCCCAGCACGTGGGAGTCAGAGGCAGGTGGGTCTCTGTGAGTCAGCCTGGTCTACAGAGTGAGTTCCAGGACAGGCTCCAAAGCTACACAGAGAAACCCTGTCTCAAAAGAAAGAAAGAAAAAAAGGAAGGAAGGAAGGAAGGAAGGAAGGAAGGAAGGAAGGAAGGATCCACCAGGGAACCTCAGAGACTTGATGACCTGGGTCCCAACTTGACTCTTTCTAGTTACTTGATGTAAATCAAGTTAGTTAACTGAAAATCATTTTTTCACTCCTAAAATGGGGCTAATAGTCCCTATCTCATCAGATTTGGGGGTGGGGAAGGGGTACATTTTATAAAGACTAGTCAAGATATGCTATGTAGTATAAAAATTCCCAGCAGGTGTTCCCCGATTCTGAACGTTCTCAAAAGTTTTTCTTTGAAGTGTAATCACCACAGTAAATATTTGCAAAGAAATCAAACCAAGATGCCCCATTGAACAGTCATAACCTCCTGTGGTTGCCCTCCTTCCATCAACTTCAGGCCATCCACACAAAAAAAGAGAGAAAGACAGGAAGAAAGGAAGGAAGGAAGGAAGGAAGGAAGGAAGGAAGGAAGGAAGGAAGGAAAAAGGAAAAAGGAAATGAGGGGCCTGATTTCCTGAGCTTTCCCAAACAGGAAGATGCTCCTAAGAGCCCCTGTCCCCAGCAAACAACTCACCTTGCAGCTGACTAGGCTACTCCCGTGGAGTGAACAAGACCCAAGCCTGAGGAACTTCAAGAGTCTAACTGCCCAAGATGGCTGAGAGGTTTCAAGCCAGTGACACTGTGTCCTCTGGGGCCAGAGTCTCAGTCTTCAACTCCCTGGGAAGCTGTGGCCCTGGCAGCAGCCATCAGGTATTTATACCCTATGCTCTCCGGAACTATTTTGCATAGTCTCTGATCCCAAAGGGAGAGTCCCCAGCTGGGTGTGCAGTTAGCTCATTATACGATGGACACTCCTAGTCTGTGGGCACTATTACGTCATTCCATGTGGTGCATCCTCAACAAGGCCACCTCTTCCTGGTCTCTGGTCCAAGGAGAGGCCACTTGGCAGCAGGTGGCCACTTCCACACTGGGGCACTAGGGAGGGAGGCTTTTCTTGGCTAAAACCACATAGCCTGGCTCGCAGGTTCCTGGGGATGGGACTTTGTTCTGGGCATGGAGCTCTCTGGTTAATTCCTGTCTGTTCTCTCACTTTTGGTTTGTAGCAGGAATCCAGGGAACTAGGAAATAATGACAGTATAGAACGTGCTGGATAAAAGGTCCAGGTTCCAGAAGGCCGATGATGCTGGATGATGCCAATATCCCAACAGGCCCCTGAGACATCAGGAGTTTTTTGGGTTTTTTTTTTTTTTAGAAAGGATGGAAGGCAGGCCCCAGGCACAGAGAAGTCTCTGAGTTACTGTTTACTGGCATTCTCCCACTATTAGTAAGTTAGCTTGGGCAGCATAGTGGGCAGGGTTAAGGTGGGAAAATCTCCTTTTCACAATGAACATTATAGTGTGACTTCTTATATGCAGAATTATAATTTCCTACCTGGGGGTGACAGCACAAGCCTCTAATCTCAACACTTGGAAGACAAACAAAAGCAGATCCCTGAGTTTGGGCCAGCCTGGTCTACAGAGCAAGTTCCATGACAGCCAACCAGGGCTACACAGAGAAACCCTGCTTTGAAAAACCTAAATAGATGAAATATAATTTACTACAATGCTTCATACATGGCATGGAACTTTCCACTATGAAAATAAAATAACAACAGTATTATGGGAAAGGACACAAACAGAGAGGGGGAAAATCCCCCTGGGTCATACTGTCCTGACACACCCTGCCAATGTTCATTCGTCTTCCCAAGTTTCCCAGTTCAGCCCAGCCTCTAAGTTTTGCTTTTGTCTAAGATATACAAACTAAGAGTCACCCAAAAGATGCATGCCTTTAAAAAGTTGAGAGAATAAATAAATTGTCAAGTGAATAAATGAATTAAAAATCTGTAAATGTGCTGAGGAAATGGCTAGGTTGGTAAAGTGTTTGCCTTGCATGCATAAGGACCTAAGTTCAAACTCATATAAAGATGTAGGGCGTGGACCGGTGAGAAAGCTCAGCAGGTTAAGGGACTTACTGTCAAGCCTGGTGATCTGAGCTGGATTCTTGGAACCCACATGGTAAAAGGAGAGGACTAACTCCCATAAATTGTCCCCTGACCTCTACATGTGTGCCACTGAACATCCACATACAGAGAGAAATCAGCCAATCAATCAATGATAAAATTCTGGGCATGGTGGCTCACACTTGTAACTTCAGATCTGCTGATGCAAAGACAGAATCCTTGAGTTTGCTGGCCAGCCTAGCCTACTACACAAGCCCCAGGCTAGTGAAACAGTGGATGGTGTCTGGGAAACAAGAGCTGAGATTGTCTTCTAGCTTCCATGTATACCTGTGCGTACACACGCATACACACCATACACATCACACACACACACACACACCATACACAGACACACATACCACATTCACACACATACACACACATCATACACACACCATACACACACCACACATACACATACACACACACCACACATACACACACTACACACACATACACACACCATACACACACCACATACTCACACATACTCACACACCATACACACCACACACATACACATACACACACACACACCACACATACACATACACATCATACACACACACACACACACACACACACACACACACACAGAACCTGTGGGTTTCAGTATATCAAAGCCAACCTCCTTTCAGGCTTCAGCCAGATGAGCCCAAAGAAACAATACTTTGGCAAGGCTGGAACCCTAACAGGGAGCACAAAGTCTAGGAAAAAGAATGATGACTAAAGTTCAAAGTGATGGAAGCGATCTGGTCCCAAAGGAGCTGGATCCATATTGCTTGCTCAGGCGATACACTAGGACACTAGAACAGGTTTCAGAAGTTCCCCACAATGGAACCCTTATCCTGTTTATTCATCCAAATATTCCAGTTATGCCTGCAACAAATACATGTATCAACCCCCAAACGCCATGAAATAGATACTCTAGCTTCCCACCTATAGAATCTTCCAGAGTCTCACCTACTTTGCATCTGAATACTTGACAGAATTCTGTTATTTAATGTAAAAACAAAAAAATCTGTTACTATGAGAGAAGAGATTTGATACATGAGCAGTGAAGCTCCAGAGTGTGTCTGAAGCATCCTTGCCACAGCACTGTGCCCTACTGGCCCTCTTAGACACTCACATCTCAGGTGGACTCCCCTAAGCGCAGTCTCTGGGGAATCTCCCTGGCCTCTTCCCTCCATCGTCAGAACCCAGGACCCACAGCACAGTGCTTAGAGCTGCCTTCCTGGGATGCTGAGCCCATAGTCCTCTTACTGAGGTCTGAGACCGTGGGCCCGGTATAGCTGGGTCAGTGAATCAGCTTAAGTGGATGATGAATGGAGCCAGTCAGGGCCTCTGATGTGCTGGCTTCGGTCAGGTGAGGCTTGGTGGATAGCTCTCCTTTCCACCTTGTTCTTTTCAATTCTGTTCATGCGCCAGCCTGGCCATTCCGGCCACCATGTCCCCTCCAGTACTATTCCAATCCATCATCTACCAGCTGTGGGGTTTGTGCAGGGGACAGGACTTGGGTCAGTGACTGTGTCCCCTGTGCACCAAGTTTTGAGTACATAGCTAGATGAACCTGCAGGGTCCTGGGTTCTAGTGACAGCTCCACTACAGATCAGCGGTGTGGGCTCAGAAAAGCCACCTGTTTTTGCTACACTGTGTAGTGGAAGCTTGCCTTGCCAGGGAACGTGTTAGTGGCCACACCCCTTTGGGCGTGGCTTCAGGGGATGCTTGTCTGATGTTCGTATCTGAAGCTCTGGCCAGTGTTCTATAGCTAGTCTGGAATTGTCTAGAGCAGTATTAGTCCTTGAGGGGTGTTTACCACTTCAAGGACATCAAGTCGAATCAAGTGTAATGGATGAAGTGGGGTCCTATCTTCTTTCCGGAGAGTTCAATGATTGCTGTTAGGAAATTTTATTGTTCACTGTGGAAGACTTAAACATTAATATCAGCACAGAAAGTTTAACTTTTATAGGTATGCATACTGGGAAATGTAACAATAAGGATGAAAGTAAGTATGAGGGAAATTAGGATTTTTGACAGATAACGGAGTTTTGATAATAATAGTCCTTAGATGTTTCTGTTTTCTTTAATCTCACACCAGTACTGGACCATGACAAAGAGGGACAATGATAAAGGGAGATGTAAATATAAGAGAATGTTTTGAGCTACAAAGCTGTGGGTCAGAGTAACCACTTACCTTCTGACAGATCAGCCTCCCTCAGGTGGGTTCAGTGGCCACCAACCCCCCTCACTCTTTTTATGTGTGGTAAGAATTGAACCCAGGACCTTCTCCATGCTATCAATGAGATATATTCCTAGACCATTTTTGTGCTTTCTGTTTTTCTGTCCCCTTTATGCCCAGGTAGGGCTTGAGCTTCCCATCCTCCTGTCCCAATCTCCCGAGTAACTGAGATCACAGGCCAGCAGAGACTCTGTGTAGCCAAGGATGACCTTGAGTCTTTTGTGGTCCTGCCTCCACCTGCTGAGGGCTGAGGTTATAGCATGCATAAACACACTCAGCCAGTATGGTGCTGCAATTGAACCCATGCTAGGCAAGCACTCTACCTATGGAACCACACCCCAGCCCCTCCTCCCAAATACTTTAAATCATTGCTAGATGTTCTTAATTCCAAATACAGGCTAAATGGTGTGTAGTTAACATGTCATATTGTTTAGGCCTTAATGTCTCTACACGTTCACTTGACATGTAATTTAAATATTTCTCCTTTTGGTCAACAGCTGGTAGAACCTGAGGATGGGAAGCCCATGGAGGCAAAGAACACACTGGGTTCAGGATGTTGTATGGAAATTCTCATGGTTCCACTGTTGTAACTATTGAACAGGAAGAGAAGGAGAGTAAAAATAGCAAGAAAGATAATGGTGGCACAGAGAGGTTGAGAGACTCACCACAGTTGCACAGCAGCCAGCCTCTGAGCCACAACATACCATGAGCTTCTGCTGCACCCCCTCACACTTCTGTCAGCAGATCCAGAGCTGATGCAGGTTGTCACAGGTTCCCCCTCTCCCATTTGCCCACAGCTTAGGTACTGAAAAGCCATCTTCCCCTTGGCACTGCTCACCTAACAGGCAGCATTCCTGGGCCTCTTCTGTTGATGGATATGGCAGGTGAACTCTGCGGGGGCAAAAGCAAAGTGTACTTTGAAGGGCAGGTGGAGAAAGGTAGGCCCCCAGGGCGTGGCAGTGGAAGCCCCGAGGTAGACAGCCGGGGAGAAATGCCCTCCTCCCCCACTACCTAGGCACAGCATCAGTCATTGCCAAACTGTGACGTTCCTCAGCCCCTCTGTCCTAGGATCTGAATGTGATGCATGCTAGCTGGTCCTCTCTGATCAACAACTTCAAAGGTCTTTCTGCAAAAGCAGTGGCCGGAGGGCTGGTGAAATGATTCAGCAGTTAAGAGTACGTGTTTGGTCTCCTAGAGGACATGAGTTCGATTCCCCGCACAGGCACGAGACGGCTCATAGCCACCAGGAACTCTAGCTCCAGGAGATCTGACACTGCTAGCTTCTTCAGACACTTGCATCCATGTACATATACCCCACCATATACATACATAATTTAAAACAAAACAGTGACCAAGTAGCTACAGCCAAGCACAATATTTAAACGTCCCTGCCATTTAATCCACATGGCAGTCCTTTGAGAGGCCACTGTGACCAGTCTCACTTTATAGACATTAAGGACCATGGAAGTCCACCAGAGTCCCAGCTCATAGCTAGTGTCTTCCCTCTCCCCCTCTAGCCCCTCAAACTCGTACTGAGAGCTGGAGCCAGGACAAGACCTGAAGGCTGATTGGCACTAAGGCCTGCACTCCAGCACCACCCAGCTGCCTCTCTTGGCATAGCCCTCTCATCTGACACAGTAATAATTTTCATTATTAGAATACTAAGCTCCATGCCCCAAGTACTCACTGAGTAAATATAACCAGGCCTGACTTTCAGCTCATTCACTGAACCCTCCAAACATGGGTGCAGCTATTACCCTGATTTCATTAACAACAAAACTGACACCAAAAATCCAATGTACTTAGTCACTAGTGAGAAGTGTGCCACTAACCCAATGTACCTAGCTTATAGAGTTGGGGCTTAACCCAGATCTAAAGCCTAGCTCTTTACTGCCCCCAGAGGACTCCCTAACTTGTGCCCACTTCACTGCGTGAGGGCACACAGTAGAGGGACTGAGACCATGGTAACAGCTGAATGGATCTGCTTCATATGCCCCATTGACAGGGTCTTTGGTGGCAGCTTGGTAGGACACTGTGGAAAGAAGTGCAGGCGGGCAGAGTCTCTGCTAGGGTGCCAGACAAAGGAGCTATCTTGACTGCCTTGACTCTTTAAGAGTATTACCCTAGGGGTTGGGGATTTAGCTCAGTGGTAGAGCGCTTGCCTAGAAAGCACAAGGCCCTGGATTCTTCTGTTCTCGGGTCTGAAGACAAAAGGTACTACCCTTACTTTCAATTTGCAGAGGGATCTGCAGCCCAGAGAAGTGAGGGCTGAGTCCCCCAGGGATGAGGGAGCAGAGGCAGGATTTGAACCTAGAACTATGTGTGTATTTATGGGAAGCTTGTTAGGACTCCCACAGCATGGCACTGGGCAAAGGTGTCCAAAGTCAACTTCCAGAATCTTCATGGTGATACTAGAAAGCAGGCCAGCCCACTCTACACAGGCTCTGAGTGGAGAGGCCCAGCTGCCCACACTACCCAGGCTTCAGAGGAGAAGCATCTGCCATGCTCGCCCTGCTTTCCTGTGGTTCTAGCAATGTTCAGCATGGACAATAACCTGAATCAGGACAACCTGGAAGGTAATGTTATTGTTCCATTTCACAGGAGGAAGGGGCACTGAGGCTCAGAGAGCGGGTCTGCTGGCTCACAGACCATAGATGGAAACTTACAGCTCCAAAGTCAGAACACTCCCAGTGGCCCTCCCTGTGGCCCTTGAGCACAGGCTATGTCACTCAGATGCCCTTGGGATCAGCGACAATCAGAAATCTGAAATCCTTTTTGGTTTGTTTAGTTGGTAAGTTAATTTCTTGAGATAGGGTTTCATGTAGTACAGGCTGGCCTGGAACTCCTTATGAAACCAAGGATGATCTATCTTGAGCTATTCCAGCACGGGGGAGGCAGAGGCAGAAAGATTGCTGCGAGTTTGAGGCCAGCCTGAACAATATAGCAAATCCCTGTCTCAAAACAAAACAAACAAGTTTGTGAAGCTGGAGGGTCATCAAGGAGGCTCCGATTGCCTACTGGCTTCCAGAGTATCCCCAGCTAAAGCCAGCCACAGCAGGCAGTGGCTCAACAGATGCTGCCTTGCATTCTGTAAGTACTGCCATTTGGCTCATCCTCTGTGCAGAAGGGTTGAGAGGCCAGGGTGGTCTGTGCTCCAGTTCTGCCCCACAGGTGAACTTGGCCAAGTCCCTCAGTCGCAGCCCAGCTTCAGTTTCTTTAACTGCAAAATAGGACCAGCAAGCTTCTGCACAGGGTCTTCTGGGAACTAAATGAGGTGAGGGCTGCAAGGTCCCAGACACTCTGTAGATCCTGGTTTCCTTCCCCAATTCCCCTTGCTAGGCTCCTCCCCACTTCTTTTCAAAGTGATCTTTGGCCACCCCCAGCCTCCTGGCAACCTGTGCCTCATCAGCAACCCGTGGTCCTGCTATCTCTTTTGGATGGTACACAGCTACCTATCTATGTCTTTGCCCCTTGTATATAGTAGACACTCAATAGATTCCCTCACTGATAATACAAATTGCAAAGTCAGTATCTGGGAACTCCTGAGCCCCTTTGCGGTCAAATAACAGGTTTCTCACAGAATGATCAATGTACCTAAAGCAATACAAAGGGGACTCAGGTGGCACATAAAATGTTAATTTCTGACAATTGAAATATCTCTTGATGTGATCACATTGGTGGCAATTGTCTGGCTCTCCAGTTATGGAAAAGGACAAAGTTTGACCCCAGTGTGGTAATGTACACCTATAATCTCAGCACCAGGAAGCTAAGGCAAGAGGATCACATCACCGTCGTCTTCAACCTTCCTTAAGTGGCTGCTGCATCCTTGACTTTCCTTAAGTGGCTGTGTCTCTTTGGTTGGATTGCATGAGCCCTCTGAGCTTCCTTTTCTCCAGTTAAGGCCCCCCGAGGCCCTCTCAGCAAGGGCTAAATGTCATACATACATGCATGTATGTGTGTATGTATATCCTTTGTAGATATATATTTACTTTAGGCATTGACAAGATAATTCAAGAAGCAAAGGTGCTTGCTGCCAAACCCGAGGACCTGAGTTTGATTGCCAGATCCCACATGGTAGAAGGAGAGAACTAACTCCAGGAACTTGTCCTTTGATCTACACACACACACACACACACACACACACACACACACACACACACACACACACACACAAAGAAATTCAAAAACTTTTAATTATGAAGTTAGGACACAAAGAGAAATAGATGAGAATGATGTATCTCCACCCTTTGGGACCTTTGGCATGGCGTGTGTCCTACCTCAACCTCATTCCACTCATCTGTTAAAAGAAAAAAAAGCACAGAAAAAGAACTTTTCAAGAAGCTTCCTAACTCATTCAGAAGCACCTGCCCTCCCTTGGTGAGCCCGGCCTCTGAGCCCCACATCATTTGTTGGGAGCCTGAGTCACACAGACTTTTGTAGCTGATCTCTCTTCTGTGTCATCTTAGATGACTTACAGTTGATGGAAGAGGTGGGGTTTTTGCTGGAAATGCCCAGGCAGTTGTCCTGGGGTTGGCAGGCCCAGGGAGGACCAGAATACGTTCAGTTCTTGCTTGTTGAGTCCCTAGACTGTGCTGAATTCTGCTGGCATGAACAGGTTCAGTGGCAAAGGAAGGCTGGACACGGCAGGCAGCCTGACATCTAATGGCAGCAGTTCAGCCAAGAATGCCTCTAAGGACCAATTTATTATATTTCAGTGCTCTGATTGAACCCCCCAGATTCTACACAGGCTGGATAAGTGCTCTGTCTGCAGCTCAGGGCTCAGTTTCTTGTCAACATCCCCAAAATCAGTCTCCAATTTTGGCATTCCGTTAGCAAACAGCAGCTCTGGGATTTAGAGCCCACCTGTTCCACATGGCACATACATTTCATACCATGGAATGAGGACAGTTGCTACTCCTGTGACCTCACATGGCTGTTGCCATAACTGGTTGAAGGCCTAAGCAACAGGCTCAGTGCCTACTCCCTGATCCATGTGGCAAGTATTTTTACCTTCTCTATCAAAGAGCAATGTCTGGGGCCAGGAGAGCAAAGACCCCTGGAGCCTGGGGGAGGGCTTGTCGAAGGGGTGTACTGTGGGCACCCACTGTCCAGAGTGGGATCCTCCTCCCAACACTGTGCTTAGAAGGAGGCACATTCCTATCTGGGTGGGGTAAAGTGGGGGGGGGTGAAGAGGCCGTATAGTCCCCCTTGGAGACAAAGGGCTCTTTAGGACTTAATTAAAATGCCCATCAAAGACCAGCCAAGACAGGGGTTATGGGATGAAATGAATCTAGTTGGAGTGAACATGTTCCAAGTCAGTTTCATTCCAGGGGCACCCCTGGGGTTCTAACACAGAGAGGAGCAATCCATCCTCAATTCAGGCTCTTCAGCCACAGCAGGTGGCGGTGGGGCTTCTGAAGATACCCAGTTCCTATCTGAGTGGCAGGAGAACTTGACCTTTGGACTCTCAGGTAGTGGGTGAAAGAGGCTAATCTACAAATGGTAGCCAGTTTAAGTTAATGGAAGAGAAGGCACTAGGCTTTAGCATCACCCTAATGTTGGGGTGAGCCCCAGCCTTGAGGCCTCTGCAGTTACCCCTGTTGAAGAGCAACTTGTCCTCGAAGTGACCCACAACTCACCACACCCCAGCTTTGTTCATAAATTACCTCCTTGTTGAGGCCAATCCCAACATCCCTATTTATTTTTATTTGCTTATCTATTTGTTCCCTCACTCATTCATTTCCTTTGTAGCAGCAGAAATGGAACCCAGGACTTAGCATATGCCAGGCAAGCATGCTACCACTGAGCCACACATCCTGGTTTCCCTGCCATCCTTACTTAAAATCCCAGCCCTTCTCCCTACCTTCATCTTCATCCCTGACCCTGTTGTGTCATCCTCCCCAGAGCTTCCGGTCCCATCTTAGTCAGACCACTTGTTCATTGTGTCTTCCCCAGCCCCCCTAGATGAAAGCCCCCAGGAGGAGGGATGTTTGACTGTCTTGAACACTGATGAAGATGGCATGCCTGGCACGGTGCCTTCAGAAATACTTGTCAGGTGAATGTGTGAATTAATATGGCAGGGAAGAAAGAATTTGTTAATTTCACTGGACCCCAAGAATATGCCTGAGTTAGTGAAGCCAAAACTTCTGAAGGTGTTTTATGTCCAGGTGACAAGCTCATCCAGGTTTAAGGACAGTACTCAGGTCCACTCTGGCTTGGCCAAGCCCAACCTCCCCCTCCACTAACACACACACACACACACACACACACACACACACACACACACATGCTCCTGCTGTGGAAATGGTGAGAAATCATGTACACCCTCTCCCTCACTGAGTCCCCTGAAGATGACAGAGTGGCTGCCTAAGCTCACGTACCAGCAGGAAGCCCTGGGGAGAGGTCGGGAAAGTCCTTAACACAAGACATCTGTCTGGAAAACATGAGTTTTTGGTGTAATGCGTTTGGAACCTGAGCCCACACACTTTCTCTTTTCCTGACAAAAATAAACAGTGGTGGGGCTTGGAAATAGATGGGACGTTCCCAGTTGCCACCACTGCCAGCCCAAGCTGGCCTGAGTCTCTTGTGGGCTAGTTTCTCTTTCGATCATAAGTGTGGCTGGCAGACTATGAAGAGTAATGGAAACATATTAATATGGATATGGGAAGCTTCTTCTTTCACCCGTTTCTTGGAAATCTCCAGCTTTTCCAGCCTCAGCACCAAATAAATAAATAAATCATAAGCAAGACCATAGCTCCACAGTGTAACCATTCATGGGGAGGATGGTCTTTTCACTAAATGGTTCTAGAATGCTTAGTTTTCAGATGGCATTTAATGAGCTTTGGCCCCTGCCTCACATCAAACACAAAACTCCACTCCAGAGAGATCACAGGTGCAGGGTAGAGGTGAAAGAAGCTTTGTGAGGAAAACACAGAAGACATCTTCAGGACTCCAGCACAGACAGGCTAAGATGGCTTAGACAGGATGCTAAGATGACTTAGACAGACAGGATGCTAAGATGGCTTAGACAGGATGCACAGAGCACTGCTTTAAAAGAAAAGACCAATACAGAGGACCTCGTTAAAGGCTTCATCAAAAGATAGTATTAATAAAGTGATAGCTATGGTGGCCATGCCTATGACCCCAGAACTCAGGAGACAGAAGCCGAAGGATTGCTGCAAGCTTGAAGACAGTTCTGATCTATGCAGCACGTTCCAGGCTGGCCAGACCTACACAGCATGACCCTGTCAAGAAGGGAGTGGGGAGGAGAAAGAAAAGGAGCAAGTGGCAGAAGGGAGAGGAAAAAGGAGAACCATGGGGTGGGGTGGAGTTCAATGGTAAAGTGCTTGCCTGCCTACCATGCTGAGGTCCTGAATTCTATCCTCATCACAGACAGGAAGAAGGAAGGAGGAAGGAAAGGAGAGAGAAAGAAAAACTGATCTAGGTAGCCAAGGATGGTGACGAAGGTTGATAATCCTAGCATTCAGGAGGCTGTCAGTAGTCTTTAGAGCAGTGGTATTTAACCTTCCTAATGCTGTGACCCTTTAATACAGATCCTCATGTTGTGGAGACCCCCAACATAAAATTATTTCATTGCTACTTCATGACTACAATTTTGCTACTGTTACAAATTGCAATGTAAATACCTGATATGCAGCCCCTGAGAAAGGGCAGTTAGACCCTCAGAGGAGTCGTGACCCACAGGTTGAAAATCACAGCTTTAAAGTATGAGACCAGTCTGGACTATGTAGTGAGATCCATTGAAACAAGAAAGGCGGGCATGAGTGGAGGTTCCTTGATAGGCAGGGACTTGATTTTTCTTTGGCATTTTTCAGGCAACATTCTGAATTCTTAGGAACACACTATAGGAAGGATTTCACCCGAAGACTGGAGCATCAAAGAGAAGGATTCTGGCTGGCCTTTGCTTACTTTGCATATTAATGCTCTGCTAAGGAAAGCTGTGGCGTCCAGAAGAGAGGCATCTCTCCTTTACAAACTTACTTTATATTTCTGTTGTAGTTTTTATTCAGCTCAGTTACGATAGTAGATAGCTGCACACAGCCAATCATGACGAGCAGCCGATGCTTTCAAGCATGACTAAAGATGTGAAGCCGCCTTTCTGGTGGCATGTGAATTGGCTCAGCCACTTTGGGAAACTGGCAGTGCCAACTAAGCCTGCATGGGCTGGTTCATGACCTAACTCAGCACTCCTTCCGCTCTACACAATGAGCACATATGTTCCTATTTGGCCGACACACAAGACCAGAACCCAAATGCCCTCCCCAGAGGCACGGAGAGATGGCTCAGAGGTTAAGAGTACTGACTGCACTTCAAAGGACCTGGGTTCCATTCCCAGCACCCACATGGCAGCTTACAACTGTCTGTAACTCCAATTCCAGGGAATATGGCATCCTCACTATATATATATATATATATATATATATATATATATATGCATATATGTATATATGCACATATATATATGTAATATATATGGGGGCAAAACCCCAGTGCACATAATAAATAAATAAACCTTTTTTAAAAATTAAAAAAGAAGAGACATTGTACAGCAGAAATCTTAGCTCTATAATCACAGACAGCCAACCTGTAACCTGGTATGGATTTTCATGTCATCTATTATTGCAGTTGAAAATGGAGGCACAGACATATACTCCCTGACTCTTTACAAAAGTTTGCTGCTGCCAGTATCAGCAAGTGAAAAGATGAACTTGAATCCATGCAAAGGCATGAAGGAGGGCCAGCGAGATGGCTCAGAGGACAGGGGCACTTGCTGCCAAGTCTTGCAGCCTGAATTTAATCCCTGGAATCTTATGGTAGAAGGAGAGAACTGAGGCCTACAAGTTGTTCTCTGAGTACCACACCTGCACAGTAACACACACACACACACACACACACACACACACACACACACACACGTAAATAAATGTGTCTTTAAATTTTTAAGTGTGAAGGAATTTTACATATATGTGTTGAGCAAACGCTGGGGAACAGTTTTGGACTGCACACCTTTCTGCAGCTCACTAGCACATTCCCTTTCTTGGGAGTGCTTCTCCTGCCTTCTGAGTGGGGCACAGGTTCTCACTTGTAGACCTGGCTGGGCTTGAACTCACAGAGCTCGAACTCACCTCTGCCTCCTGAGTGCTGGGATTAAAGGTGTGCGACACCATGCCCAGTTTATGAGTGCTTTCACTTTTTAAAAAGTTTTTAAAATAATTCATTTTAAAAAAAGATGTATTTGTATGTTTAATTATGCAAGTGTTTGTGAAGGGGTATTTGCACGGGAGTGCAGGAGCTGAGGGAAGGCAGGAGAGGGTATTGGATCCCCTGGAGCTGGAATTACTAATGGGTCAGGAGCCACCCGATTTGAGTACTGGGAATAAAACTCCTCCAGCACTCTGCAAAAACAGCACAGGCTCTTAACCCCTGAACCTTCTCTCCAGCTCTGCTTTCCTTAATAAATAAATAGCAACAGCTTCTATTTCTAGTATATACAAATGACCAACCATAAGCATACATCTTGTTTCTTCTATTTATATAATGTTCATGGTGACTAAAGTTAAAAGGGCAGCTATTTGGAGTTAATGGTTCCAGATGTGTAATTATTTTAAACTCCATCCAATTTAGATTTGTGCACCTGTCTGCCGGCAACTTCCCCATCCATCCACATTTTAAGAATTAAAGAGGATTTCCACTATTTTATTAGTCTGTGTGTGCTCACAGGCACACACCGGTGTGAAGGTGTGGCAGGTGGGGGACCAGCTGCAGGGTTAGTTCTTCCCTTTAACCATGTGGGTCCTAGGAAACCAGCTCCGGTTGCCGTTCTTGGCAGCAAGTACCTTTACCCACGAACCATCTCAACAGCCCCCAAAGGCCACAGTAGAGAAGCCCAGGTCTGAAGACAGGACAAGAGAGTCTCCCAGCCAACGTCATCCCTCCATTCTGAAAAGGTGGTCAAATGCTGGCCGTAAAACAGTGTCCTCCTGAAGGAGAGAGCCATGCACAGAAACCACAGCCAGCAAAGTTTGGGTGAAGCTGCTGTCTCTGTTGAGAGGCTATGTGGATGTCATTCCCAGAGCACACTGGCGTCTGAGCTCGGCTGTCACAGCGAGATAAGCGGCTGTCCAGGGAGACCTCACCACGTCTACATCTGGTTACCACCCGGGGATCAGAAGTTGCAGGTAGGTCTGGCCTTTCCCAGCACACCTTCAGGTTTTCATCAGTGGTTCAGGTTCAAAGCTGCCCCACCTAGCTCCGATGTGTATACGGGTGGATGTATACAGGTACCAATGCTGAGACCTGTGGGCAAGGCTAGCCATGGTGAATGATGGGATGTGCCAGAAGAAATGAATGAGACCAAGTACAGAAAATAAATCATCAGAGTCCTCTGCTAGTGCTGACAAAGAACAGCAGGATATAACTCCCAAAGGGGACTTTTAAAAGTTAGATATGGGGCGGGGAGCTCGGTTAACAGAACACTTGCCTAACACACATGAATCCCTGCGTTCAACCCCAGCACAGCATGGCTGTGCATCCAGCACTCAGGAAATAGAGGGAGGATGGTCAGGAATTCAAGGTTCTCCTCAGCTACATAGGGAGTTTCAGGTCAGTCTGGCCCATATGAGATTCTGTCTTTTGAAAAAAAGAAAAAGAAAAAAGGCCAGGCAGTGGTGGTGCACACCTTTAATCCCAGCACTCAGTAGGAAGACACCAGCTTGGTCTGCAAGAGCTAGTTCCAGGACAGCTTCCAAAGCCACAGAGAGACCCTGTCTTGGGGAAAAACAAAACAAAACAAAACAAAACAAAAACAAAACAGTGCATCAGAATCATGGGATTTGCACAGAAAGGTATACGACACCCCTGTAGACTGAAGGCCTTCTTTGGTTATTATTAAGTAAATGGCTTGACATGGTGTCCAGACTGGCTTTGAACTCACAGTCCTCTTGCCTCAGCCTTCAAACAGCATTCTGTGTTCTTACATATCAGAAATATATAACCCAACATTTGACTGGCTTCAGGGAGGGAAAACAGATATGGAAGAGGATCCAGCCAGGAGCAAGACAGTTTTTAGCCTATATTCAGTACTGATATATTTACCAGGCATAAATTTTATCTATTAAAAAAATTAAGTCGGGGGAGGGGGTGGGTGGCCCATGCCTTTAATCCCAGTGGAAGCAGGCAGATCTCTGTGAATTTCAGAACAGCTAGGGCTACACAGAGAAACCCTGTCTTGAAAAAACAAAACAAACAAAAAACAAAAACTTAAAAGGTAAGAAGAAATGACAGTGTTGGGGAAGGTCTGATAAAGCACCCCCAGGTGGGCCTGGCCTAGAGAGCAAGTTTGGCTCAGAGTAGGTATTAGCCCAGGCCTGGAGGTGATGGGGTGGCTACAGTGATGCCCAGTGCCCTGTGTCCTCCCTCCTCATCCTCTGCATCCACAGTCTGCGGCAGGAACAAGTTTCCTTACAGTCACACCACACCCAGGGTGGAAATGCCATGGTGTGCCAATGTGGAATTTCCAAGCCTCTTCAGTGCAGCCCAAGTGTTCAGAGATCATTGCTTTGGGGTTAAAGTGGCCAAAGCTGAAATGAATGAGCAGAAAATTAAACCATACTCCCAGTACATCCTGGTAACTGAAAAGCACAGAGAACAAGAAAACAGGATGGGGCAATGGGATAAGGTCTAGACTTTACACTGGGCCCTCTGAGTTTAGATTCTGCTTCTTCATGCAGGGACTGTATGAAGGTGGTGAGGAGCACAGTTGCATGCAGTGACAGATGCAGCTCTAGAGGTGATGGGGAGCACTGTTGCATGCAATGGCAGAATCCATCACCTAAGAATGCAGTAAGATTGATGTTGACAGAGGAGGGGTCAGCCCGTGTGCCCAGCACAGGAGCACACAGCAACTGTTTGCTATTAGGGTTTAGCATCTTACTTGACTTCTAATAATACTCTGAGAGAAGGTAACTATGCTACACTGAAGCTTAGACAAACAGAGTCTGTAATGGCCAGACAACGGAGTCTCTGATTCAAACCTAGAGCTTGATTTGTCATGTCAGGATTTTCCAAATTCTGTTCCAAGAAACACTTATTTTCCCACCAAAGTTTTTGTAATTGCTCCTCTAAAATGAGTTTTTTGAGCAGTGAGTTCTTTAACTATAGTCCAGGTTTAAATCTACCTCACTCAGCTCAGATGCGTGTACTGGTAGACATGCACATAGGTATCTGTGCTAGACCCCCCGGTGGGGGGAGCTTAAGTGAAATTAGACAGGTTATTTACTGCAGGGTTTAGCAGAATCTTTTTAAAAGCTATCTTTCTCTTATGTGTATAAGTGTTTTTCCTGCATATATGTAAGTGAACCTCATGCATGCCTGGTGCCTGAAGAGCTTGGAAGAGGGCATCAGATTCCCTAGAACTGGACTTAGAGTTGTGAGCTTCCATGTGCATGCTGGGAACCAAATCTGGGTCCTCTGGAAGAGCAGTCAGCAGTTATAACTGTTGAGCTATTTTTCTAGCCCCCACAGCAGAACCTTTAAAATGCTGGTATTTGGGGTTGGGGAGATGGTTCAGAGATTAAGAATACTTATTGCAGTCAGGCATTGGTGGCTCATGCCTTTAATCCCAGCACTTGGGAGGCAGAGGCAGGCAGATCAAATTATGGATCTGTCTGTGGATTAATATGTTAGTGCTGGTGAAGCCCTTAAGGACCAAGTCATCTCTCTGCCAGCTGGGGACAAAATATTCAACATATGAGACTTTTGGGTAACACTTCATATCTAAATAATTACATTGAGGGAAAAAGACACAGAAATTGTTTTTTCTAATTTTTAAAATTTGTGTGTGTGTGTGTGTGTGTGTGTGTGTGTGTGTGTGTGTGTGTGTGTGTGTTTTGACTGCTCTGAATGTATACCTGCACACCAGAAGATCCTATTAGGGATGGTTGTGAGCCCTTGGGCTTGCTGGCCAGCCAGGCTTACCAAACCTTGTCTTGGCAGAGAGAATAAACTTAGCTTGTGTCATCCCATTGGTAGAATACTTAGGGACTGTGGGTCCCAGGACTTTTGCTTCTTCTCCTCCTCCTCCTCCTACGTCTTCTCCTTCTTCTTCTTCTTTTTTTTTTTTGTTGTTGTTGTTTCATTTTTTAAGACAGGGTTTCTCTGTAGGCTGGCTTTGAACTCACAGAGATCTACCTGCCTCTGCCTCCCGAGCACTAAAATTAAAAGTGTAAAGGTGTATGCCACCACCACCACCCATCAATGATTGTGCTTTTTAACAATGAGCTGCATCTGGAGAAGTGAGCAGGGCAACTCTGCATGGTCTTGAGTGGAGGCTGTCTGAACCAGATACAGAGAGACCCAAGGACGAAGACTGCAGGTCTCCTCTAACCCCATCTGTGCTATCTTTGTCTGGCTTCCTTTGACTCCATTAACTCCCACAGTTCAGAGAGGTGCTTTTCCTGGAGTGTGACACGAAACTGAGTCATTCATGACAACATTTTAAGTTTTGCTCCACCGGATACATATTTATGTTTTTAGATAACAGAGTGACTGGGCAAGTGTTTGACCAAACAAGGCTATGTGACTTGCTGGCTGGATTTCCCAGATAGCCAATAGAGTCACAGCTGGACAATGAGCAAATTGGTGTCCTAACCACAAGCCTAACCCTGCCTTCATCATCACTTAGCATTCTCATCCTTATCAGCATCTCTTGTTGGTGAGATCATGGGGGTTAAAAGCACAGTGACAGACCCAGAACAGGGACCTGAGTAGAAAGGGGAGAGTAGAAAACCTAAGAGACTAGAGGTGAGCACCATCCTCCCTCTTCCCCAACTGCAGCTAGGAAGGACAGGCCTTTGGGTTCCATTCATTGCCAAAGCCTAAGAACCAGGACTCTGCTGGACCTGCTCTTTTCTCTCCCACTTGCAGACCTGAAGCTGCTTAGAAAACACCCTGAAGCCAGGAAACACAAGTTCTAGCCCTTGACCTGCTTCTAACTAGCTTATGACCTTGAATGGTCAGTTAGCTGCCCTCTTCTCAGCCTCATCATCATGGAAAGAATAGTGCATACTTAAGTTTGTCCCTTCTACACATTGAGGTTTCAGATGGGTGCAATTAAGAGAGTGACACCACTGCAGGGAGGAATGTGGTGTTAAGTGAATTTAAGCCAGACACAAAGGGACCAATATTCACTCCTATGGGGTCCTTAGACTAGCCACATTCCCAGAAACAAATAGGTCAACTAAGGGGGTGTGGAGGAAGACCAGAATCAGGTAACGGAAGTCAGAAATGAAAACCAGGACACTACTAATAATTTTACAAGTAAGCACCATCATCAAAATAAACAAACACCTGAAAAAGACACCCACCAAGACCAAATTACAAGGACACAGAGAATCTGTAAGCTTTGGGGAATGGGGTTCTGCAGCAGAATGTGGCGGGTCTGTGAATGGCGGGTGCAGAGTACAATACCCAGGTCTGGGCTCAGGCCGTGCCCGCCTCCCCCAGTCCCCTGTCCCCACCCTGCACAAGCCCAGCGGGTGGGCCCCACTGCAACCTCATAGTCATGGGAGCTATGTACACTGCTAAGCTACCGGAGCTCCAACACCATGCCCTTTAACCCCTCACTGTGGAGGCTTGTGAGGTCACCCTTCCACCACTCATACAGCCTTCTGAGGTACCAGGAGGTTCCATTGCCTTCTCTTTCCCCAGTGAGGCAGGCAAGTGCTAGTCCTGGGCGTTGGATTCAGCAGCAGCCACTAAGGTGCCTCTCCCCCCCCACCCCATTACAACACTGAAGGCGTTAGGGAAAGTTTTATCTGTCTGTTTTATGTGTGTGGATGGGTCTATGTTTTCTGATGTGTCTGTAGTTTTTTTGCAAGTGTGGAGCTGAGGCAGAATTGGATCAGGCTCTGTTGAAAGCATGAATGATAGAATGTTTTTGTTTCAGACAGTCCTTTGAGTATGTGACATTCTACCACTCCCATTGGCTGCTTTGATGGCTGAGGCTCGGAATTATCTCTGAGCTTTCTGGCCTCTGGATCCAATTGAATGGGGATTCAAATATTTTGGGGGCATGAAAAATATTAAAGTTGTCTTATGCCGTTTTGCTTCTTTGAAAAGCTGGCTCTGGAATTTGGTTATGGCTTAACCCTTTTCAGACCCAGGCATGCTTTAAAAGTATGTCTGAGGTCAGAGGAGTCACCTGACACTGTGACAGGGAGAAAACAGCAAAGCAGAACATCTAAAAAGATTATTGCTTTCATTTAGTTGCCTAAGACTTTTGCTAAGATATAAACCTTATCTCAAGGTTTATATGATTTATACCTCAAGATTTATGTTTTTTTTTTTTTTTGCATATAGTTAAGGACTGGAGAGATGGCTCAAAGGTTAAGAGCACTGGCTGCTCTTCTAGAGTTCCTGAGTTCAATTCCCAGCACCCACATGGTGGCTCACAGCCATCTACAATGATATCTGGTGCCCTCTTTTGGCATGCAGGCATATGTGCAGGCAGAACACTGTATATATAACAAATGAATAAATCCCCCCCACCCCACCTGAGAGAGAGAGAGAGAGAGAGAGAGAGAGAGAGAGAGAGAGAGAGAGAGAGAGAGAGAGCCGATCAGTATTAGTGACTCAGCACTGGAGAGGCAGAGGCAGGTGGATCTCTGTGAGTTTGAGGCCAGCCTGGTCTACAGAGTGAGTTCCAGAACAGACTCCAAAGCTGCTTTGGGAAAAAAAAAAATCTGTGGGGAAAAATTTAACTTAAAATTCATAAAACAGGGCTGATAATTAAAAAAAAAAATTATCCAAGCATAGGCAACCTTAAAGGAACCATGTGGCATTACACCATCATGGGATATAAGCAACATGAGACTTCTGCCATCTTTAGGCAGCCAGATAGCTGGCAACCATCTTTGCTTGGGTCGGAGAAGATGAATGTCCATGGTTCTACAACCGTCTTCATTAAAGGTGACCACATGATGAGGGCCAACCAAGGAGGCAACAGCAGGTCCCCAAGATAGTTTGGGTTAGGATGGATTTTTGTTATGGTAATTCCTGTCCTGACAACAAGGTTTATAAAAGAAAGGACTTAAAGACAATGCTTGTTTAATAAGGTATTAAAGCTTCACTGATGGGAGATGTTATTCTGTATATATGTTTCTCATACTGGTTAATAAAGCACTGTGGCAAGATAGGCGGGGCTAGGAGACAAGGAGGAAAGAGGAAGTAGTAGGGTGGAGTCGAGATGTAGCCCGGGAAGAAGCAGGAAGCCTGCCGCGAGGCTCCCCGATAAGACGACCACGTGGAAATACTTAGATAAGTAGAAATGGGTTAATGATTAAGGCAGAGCTAGCCCATTAACAATAATGGTAACTGGCCAACAGGAGTGTATCAAATACAGAGTCTCTGAGTGTTATTTGGGGCTGGCGCGGCTGTGGGCCCACGTGTTGGCAGGACCGGGAGGCCGGCGGGGGAAACCTGCCGTAACATTTCACCTTATGCTTTCCTGTACAAGAACATACCTTGCTGGCAGCCAGACTTTGTGACACAAGAGTCACCAAGTGGTATTGGTTTTAAAGCCATGAAGGGGCCATGGAGAGCAGCTGAGGCTTACTGAAGTGTGGTGAGCTGGAGTTCCTAAAGGGAACCCAGTTGCAATAGAGGTCCCTAGTAGTTTTGGAAATGCCGATGCCATTGGAGTCATTGGGAAACACCAGCTTCAATGGAATGGAGCCAGCTGGTGCCTAGAAGTCAGGCTGTATATACTGCTGAGGGCCGGGCCAGAGAGGTGGCCCCAGCCCCTTGGGAACACACAGAGGATTGTGAGCTTAGTTTTGCCTTGTGTGAATTTTGGTTATGTCCTGTATCTCCCCTTTACGTTTTGATATTGCAGGAGCAGACAGTGAGAAATTTTAAACTCCTCTACAAGGGAATTTTGAAGTTTTACAGAAAATTTAAATGGAAAAAATTGGACATTTTTAAAAGACAGCTTTTAAAAAATAAATTTATGAGGCTATGGAACACTTTAAGTTTATAAGATACTTCATATTCTTAAAAAATAAAAAGCTAAAAAAATATTAGGGCCACAGCTATGAGCTCCAAATGCTAAACATCAGAAACAAATGTTCCTACTTTTGATGCAGCCAGACAGTGACCTAAGCAGCCTGGCAGAGGATTTTTCCTCACCTATGGTCTGTTCAGGCTAACAGAGATGGACTTAAGAATGGAGTCTAACCTCCTCATCTTTGCTGCTTTGTTAAGCTTTAGCTATTTTATTTTATTTATTTATGTATTGTTTATTTATTTATTTATTTGTTTGTTTGTTTGTTTATTTATTATGTATACAGTGCTCTCCCTACATGTACACCTGCAAGCCAGAAGAGGGCACCAGATCTCATTATAGACGGTTGTGAGCCACCATGTGGTTGCCAGGAACCCAACTTGGGACCTCTGGAAGAGCAGCCAGTGCTCCCAACCTTTGAGCCATCTCTCTAGCCCAAGCTTTAGCTATTTTGATAAACCGAGTCATACAAGAAACGACGATATCCTGTATGGGGCACTGTGAAAGGACCAGGAAAGTAAAGTGGCCAATCTCCCTAGGACTGTATTCATGGTTTAAAATTTTGTTTTATACTAAAAGGAGCTTCAATTCAGAAACTGTTATTCTTTAAGGCTAAACTTAATAGAGACAGAGCTGTAAATTCCTAATATTATAGAAAGCTACTAACTTACTGTAAACTGTTAAAGATAATTAAGACATGCAATTAGTGGTCAGTTATCTCATGAAAGAGCAAATTCTTTAATGTGTTCAGAATGATACTTGTAGTCACTTGAAGTCACAGAAATAAGTTTTATGTAGCTCCCTGTATATGTTTTCAAGGTTCAACCTAAAGCAAGTAACTAAAAATAAGCAAAGTTTGTTTATACTTAATAAATAATTGGCCTGGAACTTGTCAGAGATCTGCTGAATATGGCATTTAAGATGTTTATTGGGAAAAGCTTGCTATGACAGACAGAGACCCCCAGATCCTAGTGGGGACCCTAAAATCTCCAAAGAAGATGATGGCGCATAACTCCATCTGAATTGTGGTAACACTAATCATTGGGCAAAACTGTCCCACATATCTGCAGACACTAGAACTGCAGACAATCAGAACACTGATAGTTGATTGTCCCGCTTTGCCTAGACAAATTAACGCCAGTCCTCCGGATTCGTCCTCCACAGAGTTTCTGGGCTGAGAGGTCAAAGACTGATGCTGTCCCCAACAGAGCCATGGACAGCACAGGAACCTGAGGTGACCATCTAAGTAATAGGCAAATCTCTGTCATTTTTAATTGCTATATAGGCCATTTGGATTATACTTCCACTATAATGTATTCTTCTCAGATCTCTCTGTCTCTCTCTGTGTGTCTCTCTGTCTGTCTGTCTGTCTGTCTGTCTCTCTCTCTGTCTCTCTCTGTCTCTCTCTGTCTCTCTCTCTCTCTCTCTCTCTCTCTCTCTCTCTCTCTCTCTCTCTCTCTCTCAGTTTTGAGACAGGGTTTCTCTGTATTGCTTTGGAGGCTGTCCTGGAACTAGCTCTGTAGACCAGGCTGGCCTGGAACTCACAGAGATCCACCTGCCTCTGCCTGGGACTAAAGGTGTGTGCCACCACTGCCAAGCAATCTAAAACTTTTTTGTGAACTAAAAAATTCATTTACTTAAGGGAATTGAGGGAGTCCTAAGACTTGGATCCATCTCTCACAAGACAAATGGACTCCAGGTAAGTACAGCCTGTTTCCTCACCTACCTATTCCTGAAGATGTCTTTCTCTCTTCCCTCTGGTCTTTCAAACTGCCACATGAGTAAATTCCAAAAAGTGCGTAGGGAAAGGCTGGGGCATAGTAGCAAATAAGAAAAACCTGCGCTTGCGTGTGTGTGTGTGTGTGTGTGTGTGTGTGTGTGTGTGTGTGTGTATACACATGTGCACACATGCATCTATGGGATCAAACCTAGGTTCACACACATGCTAAACAGGCATGCAAACATTGAGCTACATCCTCATCCCATCGTTATTATCTTACTGGTGTTCCTTGGACCTCTGGGAACCTAGAGGATGTCTACAAGTGTGGCAATGCATTATGATGAAAATACCTCTTATATTCTAAGAGACTGGAACATTGGCTGAACCTCACAGCCACAGTTAATACTACACCTTGAGTTCTCATAAGGCTTAAGATTGTCACCCTACTGTCTATGCAGTCTGCTTTTTCAATTGCCTTTAAAAGAACAATGTAAAACCCAACCTTACCTGCCTTGGATTTCCCATGAAATCAACTTTTACAACATAAGCTAATACATAGCTGCACTCTCAAGTTATGTATTCTTCAGGCCCCTAACCCAAAGTGATGTGTTTATATTAAATCTGAAAACAGAAAAAATAGAGGTTGAAAGCAATCTTATAAAAAGGAATATCCACTCTAAATATGGGAAACAACATTTGGCTATTGATTGATAAACAATGGTATTTGTAATAATGCTTGTTATCTGGGCCAGCTGGGGTCAGTGGGAGTCAGTGACTGAATCCCTTGTCTAAAAACAAATCTGCTAAGGATTTCTATAATGTGTCCCTCATTGCTTCTCTGTGTGATGCTTTCTGTGCTGTTCAACAAAAGACAGAGCAAAGCCCTTTGCTATGAAAAGATATGCACTAACAGACACACAGGGTCAGACACAGATACAGACACAGGTGCTGGTTTACAAGGCAGCCTCCAGGCAGGCACATATTTGGAATATAAAACAGATAGACAAAGGACGGAAGACACAGGGACCATGGAGCACAGAATCCAAATCTTGGTTAAATGGCACCAAGGGAAAGTGCTTCGCTCTTTCCTTAATTAGTGACAACAACGCTTTATTGGTTACAGAACCTACGTTAAAAGCATCTAATCCATGCCGAATGGACATCCAACTCCCTGCAAGTGGCTCAGTTAAGCGATGCCCATTTCTGGGAAGTCTTCTTTTGCTAAGAACAAGTCAAGAGTTGGAGCCAAGAGTCCGGAAGGGAAACGAGCCAGAAAGGTGAATCACATGCCTTATGCAGGCAGGGGAAACCCCACAGCTGTCATGCTCAGAGCCTCATGGGCTGCCACAGAATGCACCAGCTCCATAAACTAAGAGGGGAAAGTTAGGGGTTTGCTTCCTATCATTTGACTTGATGTTGGCAGCAAAGGCACAGCACCTGCCCCTGCCTCTTAAGTCAACTCATTCCCTCCTGTTGACCGTAAAACTGCTCAGCTGTCTCAGGCAGAAGACATTGCTTCTCACCCAACCTTTCCCTTGGCACCCTAAAAAAAAAAAAAAAAAAAAAAAAAACCTGTGCCTCTAGAGGATCTACTGGTCTAAAGAATCTGTCACTGATGGGCAAGACATGGGGGTGCACAATTGTAATTCCTGTACTCTTAAGGCAAAGGCAGAAGACTGTTACAAGTACATAATGAATTTCAGGCCAGCCAGAGCTACGTGGTAAAAGTCTATCTCCAATAAATAAATAAATGAATGAATGAATGAATGAATGAATGAATAAATAAATAAATAAATAAATAAATAAATAAATAAATAAATAAATAGAAAATTCAGGGATGGGAAGAGGGATCTGGGGAGATGGATCAGCAGTTGCTATGGAAGACCGAGGACCTGAGTTTGGATCCCTAGCACCTATATAAAAGTAGGTATGGTGACGCACAACTACAACCCCAGCAGAAGGGGAAGAGAGGGATTGTCTAGCCAGTGCAGCTAAAATGGCAAGTCCCAGGTTCAGTGAGAAGAAACATTCTCTAAAAAGTAATAATAAATGAGATGGTAGGCTGGTGAGATAGTTCGGTGGGTAAAGGCATTTGCCACCAACCCAAATGACCTGAGTTCAACCCCTGGGACCCACATGGCAGAAGGAAAGAAGGAAGACCAGGACGTTGTCTTCTGATGTCACCTGTGTATACATGCACACATAATGGATGTTAAAAAGCTTGAAGATGGGGAGCAGCTGAGACTATTGCCTGATGCTGACCTTGAGCTTCCACACGTATACACTTGAGAGAGAGAGAGAGAGAGAGAGAGAGAGAGAGAGAGAGAGAGAGAGAGAGAGAGAAATGTTAGACACAAGACAGTCTTGTTGACTGCCCAATGCTTGTCTTTAATCTTAGCACTCAGGAGACAGAGGCAGGTGGATCTCTGTGAACTTGAGGCCAGCCTGGTCTACATAGTGAGTTCTAGGCCATCCAGGGCTACACAAAGAGACCCAATTACCAAAAAAAAAAAAAAAAGTTAGAAAATGGCTCAGTATATAAAGACACTTGTCAAGGTTGGTGGCCTTAGTGACATCCCTAAGATCCATACAGTAGAAGGAAAAAAATGACTCCCCCAAATTATTCCCTGACCTCTGCTTGCATACCACAGCATATGTGTACACATAAATCATAAATAAGTATTTAATGTAACTATATTTTTAAAATTTAGACAAGGAGGCTGGAGAGATGGCTCAGAGCACTGGCTGTTCTTCCAGAGGTCCTGAGTTCAATTCCCAGCAACCACACAGTGGCTCACAACCATCTATAGTAATATCTGGTGCCCCCTTCCGGCCTGCAGGGATACATGTGGGCAGAATACAGTATACATAATAAATACATATATTTAAAAAAATAAAATTTAGACAAGGTCTCACTATGTAGTTCTGAGTAGCTTGGACTTCACTATGTAGATCAGAGTGGCCTAAATTCAGAGATCCACCTGCCTCTACCTTGCCCAGTGTTGGGATTAAAGGTGTGTGCTACCACACCCAGCTTCGTGTGTGTGGTGTGTGTGTGTGTGTGTGTGTGTGTGTGTGTGTGTGTGTGTGTTCAAGTGCTCGAGTCAGTATGAATGGACATAACATGTGTGCAGATGCTTATGGGGGACAAGAGAGGATATTGGGAGTCCTGGAGCTTGAGTTACAAGCAGTTGTAAATCACTCAATGTGAGTGTTAGGAGCTGCACATGGGTCATCTTCCTCTTTTAATTTTTGAGCCATCTCCCTACTAAGTTTTATTTATTTTTTTTTATTTTTTAAAAGAAGGCTAGAAGATTAAATTAGCCACATCAATCTGGTTGTATGGACATGCAGTGACATCTCAAATTCCTCACTAGTACTCATGTTGTAAAATACATTTATTTCTTCAATGTGTATGTGTGTGTGTCTGAGTGTATGTGTGTGCATCGCATATGTGCAGAGCCAGAGGAGGTCAGAAGAGGGTTGATTGTGAGGCACTATGTGGGTGCTAGGAACCAAACACTGAGCCATCTCTCCAGCTGCTAGTGTGAGAGAGATGGCTACATGATGCTACAAACCGAACTCCTTATCCAACACTAAAGGAGGAAGAGGCAAGGGTAGGAGCAGGAGATGTGATGTCTGTTTTTAGTCTGTGCCCCTCTCCTGTGAGCTATGGTGGTTACTAATGCAAGAGGCTGGAGGCTCTCCTGCAAGTGCCCTCAGGACTGATAGAGGGCTTGATACAGTGCTGAGCCTTTTCTTAGGCAATTACAAAGCAGACATTCCCAGCCAGTTGCAAAAGAATCAGGAGAGAAGGCAAGAAAATGCAAGAATTGAATCCCAGCCAAAGTGTCACAGAAAAACTGTCTTTGAATACAAAATCAAACATTGCAACTGGGCCAACATGTCTGCTGGCTCGGGATGGAAAGAAAACCTAGGGCCCGGATGTTTACCTCAGCGCAAGGATGACTCTTGCTAGAGATGTCAGGCCTGGCTGTTCTCCACCACCTAGCAGGACCATCTGTGAGAACGCCAAAGTAACCAGGCTGGGAGCTCCCTCTAGCTGAAGCCTCTGCTCAGGTGGTATAGTCAATACTTGTGTCCACATTGAAAGGCTGTCTGCTAGCTTCACTCACTCTCTCTCTCTCTCTCTCTCTCTCTCTCTCTCTCTCTCTATATATAGATATATATGGTATCACGAGGGGGTAAATACAGTATTGTGCAAGCTGTAGCAGAAGGAAGTCCTGGAATTTCTTGGGTGACTTGTGTCATCTCTACCCATTGTGGGTCTAAAGCCCCTCTTTCTGGAAGTCAAGTTGAGGCAATCAGCCTGCCTGTGGACTGATTTTGAAAGCGTCTGGGCCAGGGGTTCAGGCATGGTGCCCGTGCTCAGTTAGAAGTGACTGTTCTTCTTGGAGGAAACACCACAGACTCGTGTTTCCATGGTAAGACCCAAACTAAACCACAGCTGAACAGACCCCTGGGCAAGTTAGCCCACATGGCAGCCTGTAAGGACCAATGCCCCAGTAATATGCGGGGTGCTTGCTTGCTCCTCCCGCTAAAATGGCCAAAGGGATCCCGTGGTAATCCCCAAACAACCCAGGCTGTTGCCAAGACCCATAACTTGCTCTCCACAAGGCTTCATTGATGAAGACAACACTTAACACAACTCATTGAATATGGAGAGGTCAAACTTGGGCCTACACTCTCTACATTCTAGTGTCTTTGGTACAGGAAGATACTCTGCATGCTATCAAAAGGGAAACTTAAACAAGAAGTCCAAACATTTTGATTTACAAAGGGACAGGCCCATCTTTGGGTCTGGGTGTTGGCCCATCTGTTTGGTTGCCCAGCAACTGAATTACTGTGTAGGGGAGAGTGGGGTCAGAGGAGGGCCTGTGAGACAGGTCAGAGAGGTGGGGCCATCCCTTTGGGCAGTCTGGAGAAAGAAAAGCTGAAAAACTGGACTGTGTCTGGTAGGGAAGACATGTGCTGGGAGCTGAGGAACTGCCTGAGGCCTCGTTCTGGACATAGTTGTGGTCACAGCATAAGGTCACCGGGATGACCCATCTTTCCACATACTCTTTTTTCTTTTCTTTTTTTTGTTTTTTTGAGACAGGATTTCTCTGTGGCTTTGGAGGCTGTCCTGGAACTAGCTCTTGTAGACCAGGCTGGTCTTGAACTCACAGAGACCCGCCTGCTTCTGCCTCCCGAGTGCTGGGATTAAAAGCATAGGCCACCAACGCCCAGCTCACATACTCACTTCTCATGGCTCTGCTTTCCTCTCCATATCTCCCTCTGAATACCGCCTTCCCTACCCGCTGAGTCCCCCTGGGCATTTCTTGGGTAGACTGCACTTAAGGGCCTGCTGAAGGGCTGTGATGGTCTCTCCTCCTCACCCCTGCCTCCTCCTCTTCTACTCTTAACAAAACAGGATAAAACTAAAAAGAGTGGAGAAAAATGCTTGTGAAATTGTTAACAAGGGCGCCCTCTGGAAGAGCACCTCTGTGGTGGTTTGAGTGGCAATGGCCTCCACAGGCTCACATCTGAATGTGTTGGTAGAACTATTTGGAAGGGATTAGGAGGTATGGCCTTGTTGGAGGAGGTTTGTCACTGGGGTGAACTTTGAGGCCATGATGGCCACAGACTTGAACTGTGCAGCCTAAATTAAATATTTTACAACTGCCTTGGTTTGGTTGCAGCAATACAGCAGTAACTAAGATGGCTCTCTATTATGAATACATCTCAGGCTTTCTGACTAACACTCCATGACTAAAAGAAACTTAGGAAAAGGATTACTTCATTTACAACTCTCAAGTCACACTGGGTCGATAAGAGAAGTCAGGGCAGGAACTGAAGCAGGGGCCAACGAGAAACGCTGCTTACTGGATTGTTCCCCTGGATCGCTCAGCCTGCTTTCTTAGACACTCCACAACCTTCCACAAAAGGATGGCACCACCCAAGGCGGAATGGGCCCTCCCAGATCAGCCAGTAATTAAGAAAATGCTCCACAGACTTGCTTATGGGCCTTTTTTTTTTTTTTTTTGACTTTTTATTGATTCTTTGTGGATTTCATATCATGCATTTCAATCCTATGCATCTCCTCATCTCTTCTTACCCAGCCTCTGCCTTTGCAACCCACTCCCCCAAAAGATCTTGTCATAAAACCTGTAGTATGTCCCACGAGTCACACAGTATACCCTTTAATCAATACATCTTTACTTTCAAGTGTTCATTGCAATGAGTCGCTGGTCTGGTTTGATACCATTGGCTTCCGATACACTATCAATACTGGGCCCTCAATGGCACTCCTCTTGGATATCTTTCTGTTTGTTGTCCTGTGTCGTGGAGGTCCTGCAACTTTGGAAGTGTAGGGCTGGCTCCTTTATGTGCTCCAGTAGTTCATAGATGGGGTGCATGTTGGGGTGGGCCAACTCCCAGCCCTGGTTTTGGGCCTGGGTGGGTGCTGGGATGGTCAGCCCACCAGCTTCCCTCATCCTCACCACCAGGGTGAGCTCTCTGGCATTGCACTAACTAACTCATCCAATGCCACAGGCAGCAAGGGGCAGGGCTCTCATGCCTTTGGGGCCAGCTCAATTGTACCCACACCACCAGGGACAGCTCTACTGTGTTCCCCAGGCAAGATTCAGGGACCACTCTCCTGAGTGCTGTAGCTAGTGAGGGGCAGGGCCACCTCTCTCTCTCCCTCATGACCCCAGGACCAGATTTCTCAACCATAGTAGGTGGAAGAGGGAGGGTCAATTTAATAGAAGCATTTTCCCTCTTCCTAGATGACTCTAGCTTATGTGGAGTTGATCAAAATTTAAAAAACGAAACAAAACAAAACAAACAAAAACCCTAACCAGCACAGATCTTGTTTCAGAAAAGAAAAGAGGAAGAGGGGGATGGAGAGATGGCTCAGTCAGTTAAGAACACTGACTACTCTTCCAGGGGACCTGAATTCCCAGCAACCACATGGTAGCTCACCCCCATGTACATGCCAGAACACTGTACATATAATAAATAAATAAATAAATAAATAAATAAATAAATAAATAAATAAATAAAAAGAAAAGGGGGAGAGAATTAATGTCATCCCTCAACATAATAAAGACACACAATAGACCTTTACCTTTACATTAGACCGAATAGGGAAAAGCTGAAAGCTTTTTCTCTAAAACAAGGAATGAGATAATGATTATCTATCTGCTATCATTACTTTTATTTGCTACAGTGCTTGAAATCTTAGCCAGAGCAATAAGGCAAGGAAAAGAAATTCAAAAGAGAAATAGGAAAGAAGTAAAGTTACTTCTGCTTGAAGAAGACATGATCCTGTACTTGAGAAAACTAAAAGTCACAAGACTCTTGACTCTGATAAGCACTTCTCTTTCTTTCCTTGGCAGGGCCTTGATCTGTTGTTGGCTGGCCTGGAGCTCCTGTACTTAAGTCATGAATTTATGCTAACATGAACAACATCCTCAGTCATTGCCAAGGGCTCTCTTTGCTTAGAATGAGTTCTGTCGAGGAGGGTCTAACATTCACATGTACGTACTCACTGGCTTCTTTCTCAAGTGTGTCTGAACCAGGGTTTGGATTCAAGCTGAAGTCTCCCTTGAGGCACAGTGGATACATAGTAGTGGTAGCAATTAGTCCCTAGAGGGGCCTCCAAAATTTATGACAAGGGAAGGGCTCCTCTCAGAGGCAAACCTGTTCAAATTCACCCACAGTAGATGACTAGCCATGTGTAAGAGTGAGCTGCTGGAGGTGGAAATGTCACAGGAGGGAAAACTCACTTTCTCCGGGTACCGGCAGCCCTCTGCACATTGTCCATGTTTGTCTGGAATGTTCACACACCTTCAGGAGGGAAGTTCCCTGCTCAGCACTGAGGAAGCCCAGAAAGACTTCATAGCTCAGATTTTGACCTCAGCTACTTTTGGCAAACACTGATCTGTTTTTTTGGCCTCACAGGCTTGTCTTTTCAAGAAGGTCAAGCAAATGGACATGCATAGCTGTTGTCTTTCTTTTTCTGTTTTTGAGACAGGCTGGCCTTGAACTCACAGAGATCTGCCTTTTACAGCTTCCTAAATGCGGTGATTAAGGTGTGTGCCACCACACCCAGCAGCTGTTGTCTTTTTAAGATTTATTTTTATTAACGTTTGATGCTGTGTACATGTGCGCCTATAGGCGCCCGTGAAGGCCAGAGATGCTGGGCTCGCTGGAGTCAGAGTCACAGGTTCTTTGGAACCACCTGATGTAGATGCTGGCAATGAACCCTGGCCCTCTAGTAGAGCAGTAAGGGCTCCTAACCACTGAGCCTTTGCTCCAGCTGTTACCTTTATAAAGTGAGCAGAACATCCATTTATTTATTTTATTTAGCAACTATATTTGTTTCAATCACATCCATTTTGTTGACGTTAATAATTATTTTTCTTTTTGGAGACAGAGTCTCACTCAATAGCCCAAGCTGGCTTGGAACTCAGTATGTAGCCCAGGCTAACCTTGAATGGCAATCCTCCTGGCTGAGAATCCAAAGTGATGGGGTTACTAGGCCTCATTTATTTATTTGCTTCTTACTGGGACAGGGTCTTGCTTCTCAGCCTCAGCATCCTGGGAGCCCTCTCGTTGCCCATTCACGGCCATATCTGGCTCCTGGTTATTGGTTTTTGTTTAAAAAAAAATTCTTGAGACCAGGTCTTGCTCTGTGGCTCAAAACTTAAGGCAATCCTCCTGCCTCAGCTTCCCAAGTCTCAGGGTTACAAACACCAGCTCATATGCCTAGCTCTGTTTTATGTGTGTTTTTTTAAAAGGATTTATTTATTTTATGTGTGTGTGCCTTGAGTGCATGTACATATGCCATATATATGCAAGTACTCATGTGGGGTCAGAAGAGGTTGTTGGATCCCCTGAACCTGGATTTGTGGATGGCTGCAAGAACCTGATGAGGCAACCAAACTTGGATCCTCTGCAAGAACAGCAAATGCTCTTGACCATGGAGCTCCTTCCAGACATTAGTTTTTAAACTTTTTGAATCAAGACCATGTAGACCAGGCTGGCTTTGAATTCACAATCTTCCTGTTGCAACCTCTGACATAGTATGATTACACATGTGCACTACCACGCCCAGCCATTGTTGTTTGTATTTCTACATGTGGATGAGAAGTTGAGTGTGGTAGAACAGGCAACTCAGCAGGCCAAAAGAGCATTCTGGTCAGCCTGGGCTACAGGGTGAGACTATGCCCTTCCGAATAAATAAAAGCCCAGAAAGGAATTAGCTATGGTGCCACACACCTGTTTCCTACTGCTTAGAAGGTAGGACAGGATGAGCAGGAATTCAAGTTTGTCCTGAGCTAGATCATGATGAGTTCTAGAGAGAAAGAGACACCCTATCTTCAACACACACACACACACACACACACACACACACACACACACACACACACACCGTCTGTGTGATTTTCCAAAGTTCTTACTAAGCATCAGGCACAATGTAGACTTTGGGGCTACAATGGAGAGAAAAATGCACAGGGCATCTACCAGCACAGATCTCATAGGTCAGTAAGAAAGGCCCATCACTGACCACAGAGGAAATGAGGTAATAGCCTTTGGCCTACAGAAGAGGCCAGAAGCACGCACGCATATAACAGCTTAACCCCCAAGGCTCATCAGGGACACTAGGGAGGACTCTGGAGGAAATGGTGATGGAGCTTAAGGGAGAAAGGTTAAAGGTTAAAGAAGGGAGAGATTGCTAGGTGGTGGTGACACACACCTTTAATCTGAGCACTGAGGAGGCAGAGGCAGGTGGATCACTGTGAGTTTGAGACCAGCTTGGTCTACAAGAGCTAGTTCCAGGACAGCCCCCAAAGCCACAGAGAAACCCTGTGTCAGAGGGACGGGGAGAGAGAGAGAGAGACAGAGAGACAGACAGAGAGAGAGAGAGAGAGAGAGAGAGAGAGAGAGAGAGAGAGAGAGAGAGAGAGAGAATGGTGAGGAGACAAAGGAAAAAGCCTTTTAGGCATGAGGCAATTAGACTCACAACAGTTACCAAGCTGCAGAATTAACTGAAAGGTGAGTGTACCAGAGGGCAGGGCTGGCAGGAGAGATCCAGGAAGCCAGGAGGTATTGACTGAAGTGCTGAGGATGGCCCTACTCGTGCCCTATCTTCAGCCATGGGTGATGGCTCTTTACATTAAGAGCAAGGGAAGGGCTGGCAAGATAGCAGATATATCTCAATGTACAAACATGCCTGCTGACAAGCCTGCAGACCTGAGTTCTATCCCTGGGGCTCACAAAACTGAGCATCCACTCATGCACCATGATACATATATGCTTAAACACACACACACACACACACACACACACACACACACACACACACACCGAGCTCACACATATGCAAGTGAGTATATGAACAGGCACAAGCTCACACCCCAAGTGGTGGTGCACACTTTTAGTCTCAGCACCCAGGAGGCAGAGGCAGGCAGATCTCTGTGAGTTTGAGGCAGCCTGGTCCACAGAGTGAGTTCCAGGGTAGGCACCAAAGCTTCATAGAGAAACCCTGTCTCAAAAAAAGCAAATAGGGACTCGAGAGATGGCTCAGAGGTTAAGAGCACTGGTTGCTCTTCCAGAGGTCCAGAGTTCAATTTCCAGCAACCACATGATGGCTCACATCCATCCGTAATGAGATCTGGTGCCCTCTTCTGGCCTGAAGGGATACATGCAGACAAAACAAGAAAGAAAGAAAGAAAGAAAGAAAGAAAGAAAGAAAGGAAGGAAGGAAGGAAGGAAGGAAGGAAGGAAGGAAGGAAGGAAGGAAGGAAGAGATCTTTAACAACAAAAATAAAATATAAATATAAATAAACCTTGATTTTAAAAAAGACCTAAGGAAAACCATTTAAGGTTAGGGCCACCAGTGTAGCCATTCAATAGATGCAGGACATCATAAACACTCAATAAAACATTTGCATCTAGAAAAGTCTCAGAGATGTTGCCACTGAGAGTATAATCGGTCCATCCGTTATGAGCAGCAATTTTGCCACATCTTTCAAAATTACCAATATGCATATCTCTTTCCCCAGCAGCTTCCCCATTGGGAATGTGTCTTACATGTTATTTATCTATATACAGAATGAAATGTGTATGTGGTTGGTTGCTGCTGGGTTGCTTATACAAGCACGAGAATGTAAATTAAACATATTGTCCCTCAAGCCAGCCCATGCCATCTCCCTGCTTGGAGTCTTATGTGAAAGTTAAAGCGAGAGTAATGATGACTTTTGTGCATGGTTTGAGAGCTCTAAGATATTTGATAACTTTTTTTTCAAATGGGGCTGGAGAGATGGCTGCTCTTGCAGAGGACCCAGATCCAGTTCACAGCACTCAGGATGGCTCATGACCGTCTGTAGCTGCAGTTCTAGGGGATCCAGCGCCTTCTGACCTCCTTCCTCAGGCACCAGACAGCCACTGGTGCACATACATACATTCAGGGGAAGCACTCAGGCATGAAATAAAAATGAGTGGATCTTAAATCTAGGTGCACACAATATTTCTAACTGACTATGTTGTGTAGGTTACCAAAAGAGGGCACCTAAACAAACAAATAAATAAATAAATAAATAAATAAATAAATAAATGTGCAGTTTTCGTGTGTACAGTACTAAAAGCAGACATGAGATAGGACCTGTTGCATTCCTCTGGAGAGGAAAAGTAGGCAGTTAAAGACCAAGTTAGAAGACTTTAACTGAATTTTGTCTTATCTATTCTCTAACAATATTTTTTCTTAATGTAGCCTAGGGCAGCCTTGAAATCACAATGTAGTTGAAGATGACCTTGAACTCCTATTTCTCCTGCCTCCACGTCCTGAGCGCTGGGATTACAGTCATGTGCCATCATGCCCCACATCGTGACAAAATAAATTTCATAGTAAGTATTCACTGACCAGATGAATTGTAAAATTAACGTGCTTTTAAAGTTGACTTCCAGGCAGCCCTGCCTTCTGCTATTTAGATAAGGGTTCGGGAAGTCTGGCTCCTAAATCACTCTGGCTCCTGGCATAGCCCTCGTAGTGGATCCCTTGAAGTCAGAATCCTCTGAAAGGAGATGGGGTGGAGACAGTTGTTCTAGTCACCAGCATCCTTTCCTCTGGGGTTATTGGGAGTTTTGTTTGATTGTTTGTTTTTGAGACAGGATCTAACTATGTACTCCAAACTGGCTTCAAGATTGACTTCGATGTGCCTCAGAACTCTAATCAAAGATGTGCGCCACTGGGCCAGACACGGAGACTTTGCCCTTGGAAGCAGGCTTATCTCACGGCCCATAGAAGCACAGCTGGGAAAGGGTCCAGCTTCTTTAATTAGGCTTCTTGCTGAAAAGCCTCTAAGACTCGTTATTGGTGTCAAGTTGACTGGTGCCTTCAGAAGCAATCCCCTCTCCACGGGATCTAGTATGAAATCTGGTGTTCTGGCCCAGCATGGTATTATATACAGGTTTGCAATCCCAGCATTTGGGAGGCTGAGGCAGGAGAATCACCATGAATTTGAGGCCAGCCTGGGCTATATACTAAACTTATGGTCAGCCTAGGCAACATAGGGAGTTCCTGTCTCAGAAGGGTGGGGGCATGTGTATGACATATCTGAAACACATGCAGCCACAGGAGAGGCAGCAGGGAACAGGTTAAGGCAGAGCACCTTGAGTTCTGATTAAATTCCAGTGGGAAGGAATGCTGACAGCAAGACCCACAGGTTTCACCACCTTGGCCTGATAAGGAAGATGAAAGGGAGACAGAAGCTCACCCCCCAAAGAAGTCCCGTTCCTCAGAGTTGGAGGCAGCTCCATGAGCTCAGGAGGCAAAGATGTTGGGAACTATGTCCCGGAGTCCCACTGGCAGGCCTCAGGTGTGTGGAGTGTGTGTGCTGTGTGTGTCACGTGTGTGTGATGTGTGTGTTGGTGTGTGTGGTATGTGTGTGTTGTGTGTGTGTGTGATGTGTGTTGTGTAGTGTGTGTGTTTGTGGGGTGTGTGTGTGATATGTGTGGTGTGTGTTTGTGCTGTGTGTAGTGCATGTGTTTGTGGTGTGTGTGTGGTATGTGTGTGCATGTGTGGTGTGTGTATGTATGTGTGTGTGTGTGGTATGTGTATTCCCTTAGTGTTTTACAGATTTAAGGACACATTTAAGAGACAGACAAGTGTACCTGAAGAAATAGAGATGGGGATTCAGTGCACAGTGAACAAGACGATCTTGTAAAAATAACAACAGGTTTTTGTTACAAGCAGTTTTCCCACCAGCCTGGTCTCACAGCTGTGTCAGCCCCAAATAACACACAGAGACAGTGTATTAGATATAAAGCTGTTGGCCTGTTACTGGCATTCCTTATTGGCTAGCTCTGTCTTAAATATTAACCCATTTCTACCAATCTAAGTATTTTTCACATGGTCTTGTCTTACCAGAGAGAGGGTCCAGACCTCTTCTTTCCAGTCTCTATATCTTGAATCTCCTCTCCTACCTCTCCCAGAATCCTCCTTGTCTCCTAGTCCCATCTATCTTGCTTTCCTATTGGCCAACTGAGCTTTATTCATTAATCAATAAGAGAAACATATTTACAGAATGACATCTCCCATTAGGTTTTCAAAGGATCATAAGGGTTTTGTTGTTGAAAATTCTAGTGCTGGGGTAGGTAGGTCACCTCCACAGGAGTTAGTGGCCAGGGAAGCCCTAGAGGGCCCTGAAACAATAAAGTCATTGCTGTTGCTGTTGGTTGCAACCTAGAACTGGATGGTGAGAGTCGGATGCTGAAGATTTCTCCTACTTTGGTTACAGGACTTGGAGAAAAGAAACAGGTGAAGTTGACATTTCCTTTGGCAGCTCCCAAACATAGATACAGCGACTTATCATTAGTTATGAATGCTCAACCTTAGCTTAGGCTTGTCCCACTAGCTCTTTTAGCTTAATTTAACCTGTTTCTATTCGTCTATGCTTTGTCTCTGGCCTTTTTAACCTTTCTTTCATTCAGTATGTCCTACTTTCCTGCTTTCTCCATGTCAGCTAGCTGGCCCCTAATGTCTCCCTGTTGTTTGCTTTTCTTTCTTCTTCCAACCTAAAGTTTTCCTCCTACTTACTCTCCCTGCCTGGAAGTTCTGCCTGTACCTGCTCCCTTGCTATTGGCCATGCAACTTTTTTATTAGACCAATCAGGTGCCTAAGGTAGCAAGGTAAAACAGCAACACTTCTTTACATAATTAAACAAATGCAACACATCTTTTCATAGTTAATCAAATTCAGCACATCTTTGCATAGTTAAACAAATATTCCATAACAGACAGGGGGTGAGCTGGAAGAGTTCCCTCCCTCTGTCTAGCTCATGTAGTACCAAACAGTGCTACTAAGGTTGCCAGAGTGAATCATGGCCCAAAGTCCTACTTAAGCGTAGATTCTGCATGCTTTGTGATGGAAGTGCCAGACAGGCTGTGTCAGCCACTGCAGTAGTAGCACAAGTAGTTATGGATAAAACCAGCTTTCTGATTGAATATAAGGCCCTCTCCACAGGGAGAATGTCACAACCAATACGAAACCCATGGCTTAAATGAAACCCATGACCAAGGAAGCCATTGGCCCAGTGAGAAGTCAGTTGCTACTGCTTTGGTAAATGAGTGTGATGTACTTACTGGCTGATGTGCTTCCCAACATTTGTGTTTATGATCATAACATTACTGCTGTCAGTGTTCTTTTCGATGTTTTCCTGTTTTACATTTTCTGCCCTTTCCTCACTAGTGTTTTATAGCAAAAGTTCACAACTAGACATGCTCTGGAAACAGAGACATCAATAACAAGAAACAAAGGTTCAATGTCCCACTGGAGTTAAACAGACAATAGTCAGAACTTATATGTCACCTCTCCAAGACTCTGGGGAAGAAGGCCGACAAGAATTTAAGAGTCGGGAGAAGGGGTGGAGTGTTGTGTAGCAGTTTTATTGGATATCAAACCTTCTGTAGGTTATTAAGACACAGGATCTGTACAGGAAGGCAAAACAACAGGATGCTCTAAGGCAGTACTTCTCAGACTGGGGGCAAGACCAGCAGAAAAAGCGAATTTCCAATAGTCTTAGGAACTGAGATATCACTCAGTAGCAAAATTACATTTATGAAGTAGAGACCAAAATAAACTTATGGGTGGGGTTTCCTGAGACCATCAGAAATACGTGTTTCCTGATGGTCACAACCCACAAGTTGAGAACAGCTGTAGGGGGAGGGGTCAAACATTCCATCTTGCAGGGAAGCCCTGTAAAATCGGAAGTAAAGAACTTAAAAAAAAAAAAAAAAAAAGGTTTCAGGAAGTTCCTGAAACTGATCAGAGTCACTAAGTCCCTCTCCCTCCCCAAGAGTAAACAGTAAAGACTGCTGCCAGTCACCCTCAGACAAGCTTGGCTGAAAAGAAGCAGAGACCAGCCAAGCAGTGTGAAAGAAACAAAGCTAGCAGAGGAGACTCAAACCAACAGAGGCACTCGGAGAGGACACTCTCCAACCACTGAACCTGCCTGCAGGCGTGCAGAGTGCTCCAGGTCCCAGCTTCTATGTGCTATTGGTTGGTGTGGGCTTTGGTGATGCGGCTGTCTTTGAGTCATTTCCGCTCCTATAACCCCTGACCCACATTCCTGTGAGTAACCTCCGTGAAATACATTGGTTCATCAAGTTGGACTTCCGTGGTGTTCATACTTTGCCGTCACCAGTTCCCTATCTGTTGTGAGTGGACGTTTGTTCACATCTCCGCAGGAACAGTGTTTTGCAATATCCTCACCTCCCTCAGGACTCTGTTGGCTTTGTCTAGTTCTTCCTGTGTTTGCCACACACACCCCCATTTTGGCCTCTTGATGCTTCCCTTTTCCTCTATTTGCGCCTCTGTTGCCTCCATCTCCTGCACACAGAGATAGGCAATGAATGGTCAGAGAAAGGGACAAGGTGGCCTGGAAGACTCGCCTGGCTAGAGTTATTGAATAATTATGATCCTTTAGACCATTTCAACCCCCAACCGATGTGGAGCAGATAAGCAGGCTCAGCCCCTGATTCCAAGAAGTGTAGAATGTAGCTGCTTCCTAAAGGTTAACATGGCCATTGCCATTGTGATGAAAAGTAGCTGTGGTGACTCATCAGAGACCTCAGCCTGCAGGCTCATGCATCTTCACTTAGTCCCCAGAGATGGAGAAGAAACCATGGGCTGGAAGAGGCTGAGGCAAAAGAAGGTCCATCTCGCTGATAGCACAGGAGCTACAGCCCAGAGGAAGCACTTGTCTAGCATTCATAAGCCCTAAAACCTCAGTACCACAGAAAAAGACAGTAATTGTACAATTAAAAAAAAAAAAAGTCAAACCAGGCATTGTGATACACACCTATAAAGCCAGCACACAAAAGACAGAGGCAAGCGGATGTCTGTGAATTGAGGCCAGCCTGGGCTACAGAGTGAACTCCAGGCCAGCCAGGGAGAAACCCTGTCTCAAACAAAAACAAGAACAAAGCAAACAAACAAAAAAGCCAGGGTTATAAGGAGAATGAATAGCTGGGGAGAAAGAAGCCTGTGAGCTGGAGGAAGTTTCACTTAGGGAAGGAGGTGAGAATGGCTGGGATGCTAGAACGGACTTAGAAATGAGTAATAGGTGCGTGTGATGCCGAGGGAGCCAGGAATCCAGCATGCTCTTTGGTGTACTAATAGGCACCACGGCTAGCCGTTTGTCCCTTCTCCAGTGAGAAGCGGAGTGACTCCTCTGGTAGAGGGGACCCAGCTTCACAAGTTCCAGAGAATACTGGAAATCCTCCTAGAGTCCAGGTTGGGCCCATTCCTGGATGTCTGGACTGCCTTTTGGAGTTTAGTGAATTGGAGTCTCCTTTGGACCTAACATTCCAGCCTTCTGTTGCTATAAGTAAGGGGCAATGTAATCTCTTCTGTAACTGCTTCTCAGCTGAAATTAGCATGTCATTGTCGGGGCCTAGGAAATCTGGTCCCAGGCCAGGATTGGGGAAGGGAGTCAGGTACATCTGGTTCAATGTCCAGGTTCTGCAGGACCACCTGGGGGCAGCAAAATGCAGGCTGATTTGGAGCAGTCTGGAATGATGGTGCAAAACAGGGGCTCAAGCAGGTAAGTGATGGTAGGAGACCCAAGGAAACTACATCAGCATCATTTGGTTTACTGACCACTGAGGACCTGAATAGACAGGGAGTGATCATTATGACAAGGAGTATGGAAATCAGTGGGGCAAAGCCCCTGCTACAATTTGTTCTACAAATTGGGCGAAAGCCTAGAGATCGAAATAAAGAGACAAGACAGCGGGTCATTCATTCAATTGCAATGCCAGAAGACCGAATGTGATATGCCATTTATTGAGGGGGTGGAACAGGCTTAAATACTGACTTACAGCACAGTGGAAAATAACAGGATTTTTAGGCTTAGCTCCTGCCCACGAGGGGTGTGTTGTCGTGAGCTATGTGTTATCAAAACAGGAAGAGTACCAACAACAGTTTTGGGGCAAGGAGTTCCAGCCAACAGCTTCAGGCTTGCTCAAGGTGCCTCAGGGGGTCCATGCAGGACCCTATAGTAAGGGCCAGGGGCTGGGGAGAGAGAAGGCTCAGAGTTTAACAGCACTGGCTGCTCTTCCAGAGTTCCTGAGTTCAATTCCCAGCAACCACATAGTGGCTCACAACTCTCCATAATGAGTCTAGTGCCTTCTTCTGGCATGCAGACATAGCATACAGGTTTACAGAACATTGTATACATATTAAGTAAATAAATCTTAAAGAGAGAGAGAGAGAGAGAGATAAACAATTAAAAGAAACTTACATTTTGGGGTCTGTGACTGTTAATAGTAGCCTGTGTTTTATCAGCGCTAGATTAATAGTTTTTCAGAACTGTGTTGATTAATGTTGAAACTGAGCTTTTGAAGTCTGGATATCATGCATTATCTTTGTTTCATCTTTCACATCTTTCACTTCCTCAGACCTTTATAACTTGCATTTACACACCTTAAATTACTTCCTTACAAGCTCACTATTTACATAAACTTTAAACCCTTGGCTTTTCTAACCAGTTACTTACCATGAGACATAGATGGTTGGTTACTGAGAACAGTCATTGAAACACAAATCCTTTTCAATAAAGGGATAGTAAAAAGTAAATTTTTAATTTTTTGGTTTGTTTTTCCTTTCTTTCTTTCTTTCTTTCTTTCTTTCTTTCTTTCTTCCTTCCTTCCTTCCTTTCTTCTTGAGATAGGTTTTTCCATTTAGCCCCTTACTGTCCTGGCATGCACTCTATAAACCAGACTGGCCTCAAACTCAAACTCTGTTTCTCAAGTGCTGGGATTGAAGGCATAAGCCACCACCACATAGCAAATTTTTAGTTATAGTAATAGTACCATGATTGCTTGAGTTTGTTTTTTACATTGAAACTCTCTTTTGGTGTGAAGCCTGACGTGGAGGCAAACCTGCCTGTGAGTATACCCTCCTCAGCAGGAGACCTAGTAGCCCTAGAAGAGAAAGGCCTGCTTGTTTGCATGTGAGGTGGCCTGGCCAGGCAACTGCAGCCTTGAAGGGAGGAGCTGGCTAAGGTCTGGGGTGGGGGTGGGGGGACTAAACTTATAAAGCTAGGGCTAGCCAACACCATCAGAGATCTGAGAAGGATAAACTTGAGGAGAAAGTATAATCCAAATAACCTATGTATCAGTTAACATGACAGAGATTTACCCACTACCTGGATGGCCATCTTGAGCTCTGCCATGGTGATCTCAACAGGGGGCAGAGGTCATCAGTCTTCAGCAGCTACCTAAGGCAGCATCAGCCTGTGGCCACCAAACCCAGAAGATCTGAGAGTTTTCTTGGAGTAGGAACTTGGGAAAACTGACCCTCCATGGTGAGGCAGAGTAAGGCAGTCAACCCAACAATGTCCAGTTTAGTAGCAGCCCTGGTGGTGAGCAAAGTCTTTGGAGATAGCCTCAGCTGCTACTACCAGAGCTGGTACTTTGTCTATCAGGGAAGCCTTTTCATAAAAAACCTTAAATGCTATATTCAGCAGATCTCTCTGAGGGGATTGAGGGACATTATCTAATTTATTAAATATACCTGATTTCAAACCAACTTCACTTATTTTTAAGTGAAGTTGCTTCAGGCTTAACTGTGATAACATATAAAGATGGCTAAATAGATCCTGTCCCTGTACACGAGTTACACTTGTACTTTGCATGACTACAAGCATAGTTCTGTGCACATCAAAGCATTTGGCCATTTATGAGGTGACTGACCATCAACTTGTATGTCTTAATCATCCTTAACAGCTTACAATGAGTTAGTAGCTTTTATAACATTATTATTTTACAGTTTTGTCCCTGTTAAGTCTGAGCCTTAAAATTTTGAATTGAAGATCCTTTAGCATCAAAATAAAACTTTAAACCATAAATGCAGTCCACAGAGAGACGAGGGGCCTCACGTTCCTCTGCCTTTTCTGGTGCAACCTTTACAGCATATCCCAGTTTCTTGTGTGACTCAGTTTATCCAAATAGCTAAAGCTTAACAAAGTTAGCAAGGACAAAAGGGCTATACATATATCTTCAAGTCAGTTTCTGCCAGACTTTAGGGATTTATAAACTTAATTTATAGAACATGTCTCATTCATCAAATGTATATTGTTGCCTCTCTGAAATTTTCTAGAAGCCTGGTGTTGAACAAAGACATAAGTGGTTAGACATACATCTCTAAGTCAATTTCTGATCATCTATGTAGACCTTTTATTACCTTAGCAACGTGTATGCCTTAATCAAAGATAGTGAATTCATCAAACATATGTTGTTAGTAAGTTTTATTTTTGTATAAACAAGAATTGAATCCAAGTTACAGATACTATATGCTGTAGCAAATCTATTTTCTTAAAACAAGAGCCGAATCCAAGTTACATACAAGCATCCTGTAGCAAATTAAGATGATCTATGTATAGATTTTCTTTAACTATCAACCTTTTGTTACAAGTTGTAAGCTAACTTTTTTGTTAGAGATTTTACAGATTTTTAAACCATGCCCAATGAGAGAGCAAGGCTATCAAAAATAGCAGGGTTATAAGAAGAATCAGTAGCTGTAGGGAGGGAAGCCTGTGAGCTGGAGGAAATCTGGAACAGAGGAGGAGGTAAGAAGGACTAGTATGCTAGCTTGGACTTTGAAATGTATAAGAGGTACTTGTGATTCTTAGGGAGCCTGGAGGCCGCATGTGCTAGTAGGCACCACGGGTAGCCATTTGTCCCTCTGCCAGTGATGAGGGAGATGGTTCTTTTTGACAGTGGGGAACCAGCTTCACAAATTCTTGAGGAACTCTGGCTTCTAAGAAGCAGAAATCCTCCTATAGTCCAGATTGAGCCCATTGCTGGACATCTAACTGCCTTGGAGTTTGAGGAATTGGAGTCTCCTTTGGGTCTTAACCCAAAGTTGTAAGTTGCCATATGTGGGTCCTAGTTTTGGTCCTCTGCAAGAACAGTAAGTACTCCTAACTGCTGAGCTATCTCTCCAGCCTCATGCTTCCCTCCAGCCTGAACTCTGGCAACCATCATCTCCATCACCACAGTTTTATCTTCTCAAGATGGTCATAGAAATGGGAACACTACAGATGTAGCCTTTGAGGATGTCTTCTTTCACGCTACATAATGATAGTGCCTTCCGGGTTCGCCTACGGTAATGCATGTAGCAATAGCTCCTATTTTTTCGTTTTGTTTTTCAAGACAGGGTTTCTCTGTAGCATTGGGGCTTCTCCTGGAACTTGCTCTGTAGACCAGGCTGGCCTCAAACTCACAGATATCCCCCTGCCTCTGTCTCCCCAGTGCTGGGATTAAAGGAGTGTACTAACACTGCCCATCACAATAGCTCCTTTTGATTACAGAGTAGTATTCCACTCTGTAATCTGTTTGCACTCCCTGAAGAGAATATTCTGATACCCTTGGCTGTTTCTTAGGGAAATCTGAAGCAATTGGTTCAAAATCACAGGGTATATTTTTAAAGAATTCCCCTGCTCAAAAAGATTTGCTTAAGAGGGTGATCCCCCCCCCATAACCTGGCACCCAAACACACTGTGCTTCCGCGGGGTACTCGGTGGTGGTAGGACTCAGACCATCAGTTGGCACTGGCACCCAATTCCTGTCATTCTTGTCCTAGGAAAATTCAGGACTCCATTTTCAGCCATAGATGCCAAAGCCACCTCCATTCTGCCACCTGGTGACCATGGCTGCTAATGACTAGCTTCTGCTCCCCTTAAAAGAGGACCACCAACATCTCTGGGTTCACTGCCAGGAGCACATCACCTCATTCATTTCACTAGTGTAGCCCCAGTGGATATAAAACATGGTTCTCATCTCAAAGGGAATAAAAGACAGTAATCCTTGAGCCAAATATAAGTGACCATGGCCTAGGGACGCAGATCATCACAAATATGTCCCAACATAGATGTGGATGTGATATTAGGAAATTTTTATAGTTATAGAACAAAAGAAAGTCATGAATCAAGGCATTTTCCAAATACATAGACAAAATGATCAGGTGTAGTGAGATATCTACCCAGCTCACACCTGTTGCACTGACCACGCCCATTGAGGGCATGGGCACAGGTGTGGATGTGATGGGGGAGGCTAGGTCTCAGGTCCGGGACCCCAGTTCGCTCTCTTACTTCCTGGTCAGGTTGTGGAGAGCATCTGGGCGGCTCCGTGCAGCGGGAACCCGTGGCAGTCATCTGTTTCAGGTGTAAATGATTTCTTCCTGAAAAAATATCATTCAACCTATACTATGTCCCAGTGAATCTTATTTCCCATGCAATAATCAGACAGGCAGGTGATACTACAGCAGAGGTATCAACTCATGATCCTATCTAATGACATGCCTACCTTTGGGGTTGGTGGAAGTTAATACTAAGAATGTATTCCAAGGGGGCTGGAGATATGGCTCAGCAGTTGAGGGTGCTGACTGTTCTTCCAGAGGACCCAGGTTAAGTTCCCATCAACCCTCAACGGTCTGTAACTCCAAGATCTGGCACCCTTACACAGACATATATGAAGACAAAACACCAATGCAAATAAAAAATAATAAATTATTCTTTTTAAAAAAGAATTGGCAGGCTGAAAAGGCAGTCATGTGTCTTAAGAAGAAGGAGGAGAAGGAGAAGAAAAGAACAAAAGAAAAAATGCATTCCAAAAGTTTTACCTGATAGTGATGAGGACATCAGATTAGACACAGAGCTGCACAATGAATGGCTACTAAGGGCCATTAAGAGAGATCAGATAATTACCCTGGGTCTCTAACACCCAGTCTCACAATCCTAATCAATCATCAGCCTGATTGGAGGATCTTTAACATAGGTGTGGCTTTTCTTTTCTGGGACATCAGTTCCCCCATTGGCTAAGCATTATGTTTTGTTCATGCAGAAGCCAAATGCTTTACGTCCCCATATGCCAGTAAGGCTCATTTGTTCCTAGGATCTCATGTAGCTAAGGCAGCAGGAAAGTCATTGTTGGCTACATAGAAAGGTTGAGATGAGCCTAGAATACATGAGACTCTCTCAATAATACTGATGATGATAATCATAATAGATAATTTGGTTTGTCCTGTTTTCTTGGTTTTACAACAGATTCCACTTTGGAGAAGTGATTCAATCATCGCTTTATAAAAGAAACCAAATGACTATATAGTACCACTTTAAATTTCTTCCTAATAAAATTGTTGTTCTCTTTTGTGACAGGGGTAGAAAAGAAGGTAACAGACTTGTGAGAAATCAAGATTTTTAAACATGCTGTATTTATTATGATTTTATGAGTATGAGTATTCTTGTTGGCATGTATGTGTGCCACCTGCATGCATGCTCTCAGAAGCCATAAGAGGGTCGTCATATGCCCTGAAATTAGAATTACAGATGTTGTGAACCACCATGTGGGTGCTGGGAACTGAACCCAGATCCTCTACAAGAACAGTAAATGCTCTTAATTGCTGAGCCATTTCTCCAGCCCCAGGGCTTCATGGGTTTTGTGGACACCACTGACTCTCAGATTCTTCTATTTCTGAACATTCATCCTTTTAATGTTTATTATTTTTATTTTACCCATTTTTAGATAGCCTTGGCTCACCTGCAAATCACTGTATAGCTTTTTTCAGCTTGTAACACCTTCATTCTTCTCCAGAATTGCTTGTCCAGTAGCTACACCTCTAGAGAGATCTCTTTTGGCTCTAACAAAAATGTGCTCAATTTTGATCATGAAAAGAAACATCCCAAAACTCACAGGTAAATGGACAGAACTAGAAAAAACAAAAACAAACAAACAAACAAAACAAAAACAAACAAACAAAAAACATCCTAAGTGAGGTAACCCAAAACTAGAAAGACAAATATAGTATATACTCAATCATAAGTGGATACCAGACATAAAACAAAAGATACCCAGCCTACAATCCATAACCCCAGAGAAGCTTGAACCCTCCTCCAGAAACAGATGGAAGCAGATGCAGAAATCCACAACTAACTAACCAATGGCCAAGCTCCTGAAGTACAATTGAAGTGAGGGAGGAGCAAAAATATGAACAAAGGAGTCAAGACCATGATGGGGGAAACCCATAGAATCAGCAGGCCCGAGCTAGTGTGAGATCACTGACTCAGGTCTGACAAATGGGGAACCTGCATAAAACCAAACTAGACTCCCTCAATATTGGTGACAATGGTGTGACTGGGACAATATATGAGGCCACAGGCAATGGGTACAAGATCTAACTCTAATGCACAAACTGACTTAGTGGAGCCCATTCTATATGGAGAGATACCTTGCCCAGCCTAGACACAGGTGTGGAGGTGGAGAGGTGCCTTGGTCCTGCCTCAATGAGATGATGGGACAGACTTAATAGACTTCCTAAGGGAGGTCTTACCCTCTCCATGGAGCAGATGGGAAGAGGGGGGAGTGGAGGGAGTGGGAGGGAAGGAAGGAGGGGGAACTGGGATTGGAATGTAAAAAATTAATTAAAGAACTGAACCAAAAAAAAAAAAAAAGAAAAAGAAAAAAGAAAAAAGAAAAGAAAGAAAGAAACACAACATTAGTGTTGCCCTTGGAGACTAATTGCTTTTGTATGGTTTGGAGAAAAAGAGCTAAACTAAAGCTTTATGTACCCTTAGTAAGGGTCAAGAATCAAAGTTATTGTAAGGTAGGCAGAAGTCTGAGTAAGCCAGAGGGCTTCCTAGAACTTTTCATTTGTTACATCTTAACTTTTTGTTGGTTTGTTTGTTTATTTTTTTAAGACACAGAGTCCTGGAATTCACTCTGTAGGCCAGGCTGACCTTGAACTCATAGAAATTCACCAGCCCTTACCTTGCAAATGTTGGGACTAACTTTTTATTTTTTGAGACAGTCTCAATATGTAGACCTGACTGGCTTAGAATTCAGTATGTAGACCAGGCTGGCCTCCAACTCACAGGGATCCTCTTGCCTCTGTCTAAAATAAATCTAAAAATTTTGTTTAAAAATGTATACAACAAAATAGTAATCTAACTGGTTGAACTCAGTTAATAGCAAAAATGGGTGTTAGGTCAAAAATAGAGGTGGACAATAAATGGCTTTTTTGTTGTTGTTGCTATTTCTGTTTTGTTTTTTGAGACAAGCTCTCATCACATAGCTTAAGCAGGCCTCAAAGTGACTTTGAGGTTGGAGAATTTCCTTGACCTTCTGATCCTCTAGCCTCTGCCTCTCATGCCGCTGAGCAACCAAGCGCTGAGCAACCAAGCCTGAGGTAAAGAGAGGCTGTTAGGGGAACCAAAGATAGCCCAAGATAACTTGGCTCTGAACCTGAAACATTCCGACTCTCCACAACCCCAGAAGTTCTAGTCTGTCAATGAGCCTTGTAGAAGAATCCTTGATATAGGTGCGACCCCACCCCGCCAACCCCCAGAATTCAATGCACAGCCTCTTGCTAGCTGAGAAGCAAGAGCAGATCCAGAAATTGCTATGAAAACTCCAACATGGAGATCTACTCCTTTCCTACCTACGTATTTTATGTTAAATAGCAATGAGCCAGGATAAGCCCTGATTGTACATGACCTGGGAAGGGCCCCGTTCCCAGAAATTTTCTGGAATTGCACAAGCAAGAGTAATTAACTTTCCCTTTGTTTACAGGGAACCTGGGCTACCGTTGTCCATCCAGGGTTTAGACTTTCACCTTACCAGCTGTAATCCTGTCACATGCTCGCCGGAACCACCTGTGAGCTTATTTAGGTTTCTCAGTAACTGCGGACAACAGCCTGAAAACCCACCATGTCCCTGTCTGTGACCACTGTAAAAACAAGAAAGGGTCTCTCTATGCTGCTTTGATCAACTTGAAATAGGCCAGGGTCCTCTGGCAAGAGGAAATGTTGAGAAAATGCTCCATCAGACTGGCCTGTAGATAAGTCTGTGGGGTATTTTCTTAGTTAATGACTGATGTGGGAAGGCCCAGGCCTGGGTGGTATCACCCCTGGATGGAGTGGTCCTGGGGTGTACAAGAAAGCAGGCTGAGCAGGCCATGGGGAGCAGTAAGCAGCTTTCCCTACTTTCTTCCCTGGTGCCTGTTTGCCCTTAACCTAAAAATCTGATGTCTTAATGAGCTGGGTACAGTGGCATATGCCTGGCCAACCTGGTCTACAGAGCAAATTCCAGGAGAGTCAGGGCTACACAGTGAAACCCTGTGTGGGAGGTGGGTGTCTTAATGAGCCCTAACTGCTTCATACTGGCTTATCCTGAAATGCTTTTCTGCTAAGAATTCTAGGTTTGCTTGAATGGAGTTCTCTGAAAAGAACTTGGGCACTTCTGTGAGTGACAGCATGGAGCTGTGTATCTGTGCCTGCTATTAATGGCACTTGTCTTTTCTTAGCCAGATGCAGAGGTGTACACTGCTATCCCAGCTCTTCCAGATGTCATGTGTACACTCTATCCCTGATATGATAAAGTGAGAGGGGAACCTTGTCAGATTCCATGGCAGGCGATGGTGACTGAGGCAGGGGGGACAAGCATGCCAGGCAGACAGAGCTTAGTGAGAAGTTTTATTAGAAAGGAAAGGGGGGAAGGGGAGAGAAAAGAGGTAAAGAGATACAGAGACAGAACAGGAGAGGGAGACAGAAAAGGTCCTGTCTGTCCCAGGGGAACAGCGGGAAATGGAGGAAGAGAGCATAAGTAGGCGGGGCTCTTTCTTTTTAAAGGGGTCTTTTGCACCTGCGTGCTGACTAGTAGTCACGGAACCCTGGGATCACCAGGGTACTGCCTGAGTGCATTCTGTCAGGTGACAGGGGCAGGCCAGCATTATGCCTGAATCCTTACAATCCGAGCTCTCCCAGATGTAATGTGTACACTGCAATCCCAGCTCCCCCACATGTGGTGTGTACATTGCAATCCCAGCTCTCGAGACTCTAGGCCAGCCTTAGACCCTCTATCTTTTAAGTCTTTTTAATTTTCTTTTGATTCCCTGGCCCTAAGATTGTTAGAGTGGATTCTCCTAGAGTTGAGATGGAGGAGAGCTTTTAGTGTTGTACTTTGGTGTTGCTTCCAAAATAGTTCCCTCAACCGGTGCCTAAGGACTGACTAAAGCATCCTGTTTTTCTCTTCTCAAAAAGCTCCCCTGCTCATTGTGTGTGGCAGATGGCTAAAGTGGCCGCCATCACCACCCCACTCATTATATGTGTATTTCACTCCTTCCATCAAGAGGGAGAGCCTATTTTCTCCTTCCTTGCAGCTACACTAGTGCCGTGACTTGTTCCGACCAAAGGAAAGAGGTAGGAAAAAGTTCCCTCCCATTCGGAGGACACAGAAGGGCCCAAGAGGTAGATTAGCAGTTAAAAGCATCAGTCAGTGCCTTTCCAGAGGACCCAAGTTCAGAGCACCCACAACATCAGTTCACACTGACAGTTCAGTCACATCTGACACCAGCTTCAAGGCATCTAGTGCCCTCTCCTGGTTTCTGTGGGCATCTGCACACACTTGGTGCACATACAGTAATGCACATACACACATACACAAGGAAAAATAAACATTAAGGTCTGGGAGGGGGGTTTGCTGGTAAGAGCATTGGCTGCTCCTCCACACAACCAAGTTCAGTTCTCAGCATGCACATAGTAGACCACAATTACCTGTAACTCCAGTTCCAGGAGAAATGATGCCCTCTTTAGCCTTTGTGGGTATCTACATATATGTGATACCCATACACACATGCACATAAATAAACATTTTTAAAACTAGTCTTCAAAAAAAGCACAGGAAAACGAAAATTCCAGCTCTCACTCTCCCTGAAGAGACCAGGCAGATGCTAAATAAATGTGGGGAGCCTTTTGACGGGAAGGCCTTGTGGGGAGACCAAGGTGCCTTAAGTTCTACTACTTAGTGATCTACCTCCCCCTAAACAAACAATAAAAAGACAGACACATGTGAGATATTGGTAGGGCAGACTGGTTTGTTCAGGTCTGGGCTAGAGAAAAGTCCAAATTTCCAGGGGTTTATAAAAGAACAGGCAGGAAATGCTGGGCATGCCCCCAGAGAGCTCAAGCTCTCCGCCTTTCTCTGAACATCTACTGTGCTAGGTCCTTTTCAGTCTTTTCCTTTGAAAGTCAGGTTCCAGCTGGGTATAGGGGTACATTCCTGTAATCCCAACAGCTGCGAGGCTGAGAAAGGGTGATCTTGCAAGTTTGAGGGCAGCCTGATCTATGTAGTGAATTCCTGGAGGGCCAAGGTACATAGCAGAACCTTGAATCAAAACAGGGTGTGTGTGTATGGGGGTGTGTGTGTTAGGGATGCTCAGCAGGTAAGAGTATGCAAGCAGGCTGTGCACACTTGAGGACTGCAGTCAGGCCAGCATCCACTTACACAACAAGCCAGCTGTGGTCCTGTGAATGCCAGCCTAGTGGAAGACACTTCAACTACAAGTTCTGGGAGAGAATTTACCTCAAATGAGTAAGGCAGAGAGTGATAGAGGGGGACACCTGATGCCAGTCCCCTCCTCTGGCCTCCTTTGTGAACACACACACACACACACAGACACACACACACAGACACACACACAGACACACACACACAGACACACACACACACAGACACACACACAGACACACACACAGACACACACACACACACAGACACACACAGACACACACACACACACACACACACACACACACACACACACACACACACACACACGAGGTAAACAGATGGGGTGGGGAGAAAATCAGGTTCAAGTTCAAACTGGGCTTTCTAGGTCAAAGCACAGCAAAGTCTGACTCTGCCATTCAGCTGGGGTTAGTGTCACAGGATAGAGGAGAGTGTCGCAAATGCCTCTCTCTAGAATTTCAAAGGGAGGGGTGTTTAAAGGACTGGGGCTAGGAAGGAGGGTAGAAATAACAGGCCTTTCTTCTTTCTTTACACTTTACATGGAACATCAAAGCCCGTGGGTAGAAAACAAAACCACGTGTTTCTTGAAGCAAAGCTCTATGTAGACCACTTTATTTCTCATGCAGCCTTTAAGCATTAGGTAAACAGCACAAGCATAAACTCTCCCAGACCAGCAACCATCTAAGCACAGCAGACGTAGTGGCAGAGCGTTCCCCAGACACTTCAGCCCAGACTCCCCACCTGCTGGACTGTGAGCAGTCATAACACCTCTCTGTGTTGAGCCGTGGGAAACTTGGGAGACCAGGCCTCACATTTCCAGGAGGCAGCTTTTGCCATTTCTTCCCCAGTGTCTCAGTCATGAGCTGTCCATCTGTTTCAAGGTGTCTCTGTGCCTCCCAGAAAACTTCAGGGATTTTCATGCAAACAGAATTCTTAGTAGCCTCCCTCCTGTAATCCCATGTGTGACTTGAGGACATCATCTCTTCTCCTCTCACATTTCTGTTTGTTCTAACCTTCATTGGGGGGTCTTGTGTGTGATGGGGACCATGCCTCAGTGCACACACGAGGTCAGAGGACACCTTTCGGAAGTCAGCTCGTTCCTTCCACTGTGGGATCTGGAGATTGAAATTGACCATCAGCTTTAACAGCAAGCGTCTCAATGGGCTGAACCACCTCCTCAGCCCTCCTTTCAAATATTTTCCCTCAATTATAACAGCAGGCTTTGGGGAGACGTCAAAGTGAGTTTGTTCTCTCTAGTTAGTGTTGATCAAGGAGTAGTCACCCTATAAACACTGACCCCAGACAGCCACCAGTAAAAGGTGGTCACGTGCAATTCATGTAGTCCAGGCTAGCCTTAAACTCACTATGTAGTTGAGGATAATCTTGAACTTCCAATATTCCTCCTTCTACCTCCCAAGTACTAGTTGGTATTATAGGAGCACAGCAATAATAAATTATATATTATTATTATTATTGCTAATAATAATAATAATAAAATGTAACTTAAAAACAATACATAGGGGCTGGAGAAATGACTCAGCAGGTAAGAGCGCCTGTTTCTCTTGCAGAGGACCTAGATTCAGTTCTCAGCATCCACCATGTGTATAGCTCTAGTTCTGGGAAATCCAATGCTGTACTCTGTCCTTGGCAGGCACTCTACAAACATGGCATACTTAACATGCATGCAAGCAAAACACCCATACATGTAAAACAAAAAAGAAATCTTGCCAGATGGTGGTGGTGCATGCTTTCAATCCCAGCACTGGGAGGCAGAATTAGGTGGATCTCTGTAAGTTTGAGGCCAGCCAGGTCTACATATCGAGTTCCAGGATAGCCAGGGCTACACAAAGAAACACCATCTCACACAGACAATTAAACAGTAAATTTCTAAAAACAGAAATAAGCTTGTTACACGTTAGCTTATTTTATAAAAAGTAACTGTAATTTAGGTTGGTCTTAAAGTCATTGTATTCTCCTGCCTTACTTCCCTTGGTGCCACACCAAAACTTTCTAAGTAGTGATAACATAGCGACCTCTTGCAAGAACAAGAGGTGAAGTTCTCACATCCCTAATTTTCTAAGCCCAGTAACCATTGAGTTTCTCTTCCTCTTAGTAAACAATGTATGGAACACATCTGCCCCTTATTTCCTCCTGTCTTACTACAGGGAAAACCCGAACAGCTACAGGGCAATGCTATCATGACTATAAGGACAAACTGGCCATTGACCCATCTTACATGGGAAAGTCCCACCATGAGGAAGAAAGTTCACAGAACACCATTCTCCTAATGAATCCCTGCCCCCTCTCACCATCGGTAACATTCCTGCTGTCAGCAGCAAACTGGGTTTTCCACTCCATGCTGTTCCTTCTTCCTCAGCCCTGTTTCTAATTAGGCCTTTGCTTGGCCGTTCATACTGTAGCCTCCATTTTTATTCCTGTGATCACTTGGACAAGTTCTCTGGCATTCCATAGCCTCTGATGACTCCAGTGGGCATGGGAGATTAAGCCAGGGCAGGTGTGATGCACTGAATTTGGGGCCTCCGGACACCATCTCCTCTATTTTGCCCTTCCCTGGAATAGAGCTGTAATGTCCCCTGCAGGAGAGGAGACATTAATGCTCCTCCCTTCATTGGTTAGAATATTTTGACTCTGGCCCCCCCAAAATTCCCCTAGGAACCCCATCCTAGAAGAGACAAAGGCAGGTGTTCCATATCTCCCCCACCCCCACTTCATCCCTTGGCCCCACCCCTTTCCCACTTTCCAAATACCTAAGTGCATAAGCTATACCCCTTTTCTTGCCTTTCTTGGTGGCTGGAGAATTCCCAGAATGCTGGGTCAGCTGGCTAGTGGCTGACGCCATTGCTAGTTTCTAGATCTGGCCAAGTCGGAAGAATACACCCCACTTTTTCCTAGAATTCTTTTCTCCCTAATTCCCATTCAAGTTAGAACACAAGATGCAGACCCATCGTGCTTGAGGTGGGGCACAGGACTTTGGATCTGTTTGAATCTCGGTATCAAGTGTCCTGAGAGTATGGGTGCCATGGTCCTATTGTGTTTAAGCCCAGGGCAGCAGGGAGCAGACCGCCCTATGACTGGCCATGCTGGGCTAAAAATGCCTGGGCTGGCAGATGTCTGAGGTGGCATGTGGAAGTCCCTTGCTGTAGTTTTTCTATTTTATTTTTTTTCCTTTCTCTTTCCCCATCTTCCTTTCCACACTGGCTCCCATTTCTTCTGTAGCCTCTTAACAGCCTTTGAGGAAATGAATTCTTGATTGCTGTTAGGTCTAAGGTGTTAGTGACAATGTCCTAAAAGGACTTTGGCTGGGAAAGCACAGGCCAAGACCAAAGGCAGGTTTCCGTTTACCAGGAACCTCCCTTAATCAATTATCTGCTGGAATCTCCCTTAATGCAGCTACCAAGGCAAGGGCACCTGGTTCTGGGTCAGTCATGCCTGAACAAACTCAAAGCCCCTGGCTTTGCTGACTGCCATACGAAATCTGCTTGCTTTTCCCACCATCTTACTCTTCTCTGCCATCCCGCCTCCAACTCAGCCTCGACAGCTTGATCCCCAACAGGCCTTTCTTTCTACCCACTGGGAGGTCTGGTTTGATGGTTTCACTGAGCCCTCCTGTGCTGTCCTTGAACAATCCAGCTGAGTCCTACCAGTGTGAGATCCCCTTTGGGGATCCAGGGTCTCTGTAAGCCACAGTTCTCCACCCACTGTTCTGCTTCTACAACAGCTTGAGAGATGAATCAGAGATTAGGAGCACTGGCTGCTCTTACAGAGGACCAGGGTTCAGTTCCCAGCACCCACATAATGGCTCACAATGGCCTGTAACTCTGGTTCCAGTTAATCTGATGTCCTCTTCTGGCTTCTGTGGGCACCAGGCATGTAAGTGGTGCACAGGCATACATACAGGCAAACATTCACATACATAAAATAAAAATGAGCAAGTCATTACAACACCTTATACTACCTAGTTTGGTTGTTTCTTTTTGCTGTTGGCTCATTGTTTGTTTTTCAGACTGAGTCTCATGTAGCCCAGGCTAGCCTTGAACTCCTTGATCTTCCTGCCTTAGCCTCCCAAGGGCTGAGATTACAGCATGGACCACCACACCAAGCTGGCTCACTTTTATTTTCTGAGATCACCCAGGTAGAAAGAAGAGTGAGTGTTGTGTACTCACAGAGACCAGAAGTGGCCATCAGAACCGATGTTACAGTCTCTCAGCTACAGTTGGTTGGCAGGCCCTCTGGAAGAGCAGCAAGTACTCCTAACCACAGAGACAGCTCCAGTCCTATTCTTGTTCTGATTTTTGCTATGAATTTGGCTGTTTTAATTGGTTTCTGGAGGACACAGGTGGTTGAACCTGACTTTTTGGGATACAGCCTATGACTGCAAGTTTACTAACTAAAGCCTGGCATCTCTGCTTTCACTTGGTATCTGGACTTTGGAAGCAGAAATGTCACTGTCCTTTGTCCTTAACCTGTCCTCTTGAATCACAATGAATTCCAGGAAGAACATTTTTAAAGACAGACCATGCCCCCAGATGAGGAAGGAGCTGAGAAATCAACAATGAACAGATGATTGACAGATTAACAACAACCCATTGGATCACCTTCCTCAGTCCATGATGGGCTGGACCACACCTTGACTGGGACTGCTTAGTTACGCACACCTCTTACCCACTGAAAGGTAAACCTCATGTCAGCATCCTGAAGGTGGACTTGAGGTCATTGTGAGGCAGGACAAGAAGACAGGAAAAACTATGGGGCCATGGGAGGGCAAGCATAAGAAAAGCCTGGCTTGCCAGTCCTGTTGATAAGAGCTGAAAATGTTCAGCTGTCACTGGTAAAGCCAAAATTGCTCACAGAGACAACCTACATTTTCCCGAAGACATCTTGTCAAGGCCGGTGAAGGGCAGCGCTTCCACAGGCCTTCTGGTACGCCCTTCTTTCTTCTCCCTGAGCCTGGTCATCATCCTCACATTTACCTTACAATCTGTTTACAGAAGGAAATTTGTTCTCTTTTTATTTTTCTCTTTTCACTTTATTGTCCCAGCTGTCCTGGAACTCACTATGTAGATCTGGCTGGCCTCAAACTCGCAGAGATCTACCTGTATCCTGAGTGTTAGGGTTAGGTGTGCACCATGCCCAGCTGAAATTCTTTAACTTTTAGCCATGTTGCAACCTATACTCTTTGAGAAATATTAAAAGAGAGGAGGTTCTTAACAGTTTTAAAGATGTAACTCCAGAGCCACTAGAATCCCATCAATGCCCTCTGTGAAGAAATCTTGGAGTAGCCACAGTGATCTATCAGGTTCTTTCCTTCTCCTTCTCTCCCAGCACCGTATTTCCTGCTTTTAATAAATCCAACTTCGTTTCACAGGGCTCACCCTGACACTCACTTTTCTGTCTAAGCCGTGAGCTTGGTCTGGGTGGAGCTCTTTGAACCCTCAGGCAGGTATCTAACGGTGGTAACACATGGAGATGTCTCTTCGGCTGTGGCCCCTTTATCTGTTCCCTTTCCCAACATAAACCTTCCTCTGCCTTCACTATGATTTGCCTCTTTAATTGGCTTATTGTGGAAGGGTGACTGAGACTAGCTGGTTAGGGCTACAAGAGTCCAGTCCTTTCCAGAAAAACTTCTGTAACAAATGAGCAAGTTGCCAGGCAGTGGTGGCGCATGACTTTAGTCCCAGCACTCGGGAGGCAGAGGCAGGTGGACCTCTGTGAGTTCAAGACCAGCCTGGTCTACAAGAGCTAGTTCCAGGACTCCAATGCCACAGAGAAAACCTGTCTAGAAAAAAACCAAAACCAAAAAACACAAACAAACAAAAACAACCAAAAAAAAAAAAAAAAAAAAAAACCCCAAATAAGCAAGTTAAGTGAAGGCCAGGTTCAGCCATACCCCTTTTTTCAAAAAAGCTCTTCACACCCCATGTACATAAAAGACTAGGTTAAGCTATAGGGGTCTTAAGTCCCCAAACTGGGTCCTATCCAGAGATAATGACTCATTTATCCAAAGTTACACTCAATGACCCCCGATGGGGAAGCGGGGAGAGGGAATGGGGGGGGCAAAGGACTCTGTTTTGTTATTGTAATGATGACGTTTCTTCCTTAATGAATACATCTAACATCATTCTGAAACAGAGTATTGGTGATAAGCCCACCGGACCAATGGTTTTTAACCTGCGTTGTGGGTCTCTTCCCCACAGGGGTCACATATCAGATATCCTAAATATCAGATATTTACATTACAATTCATAACAGTAACTATGAAATAATTTTATGTTTGGGGGTCACCACAACATGAGGACCTGTTTTAAAGGGTCAAAGCCCTAGGAAGAACCACTGCACAAGACCATCACAAGGTGGGACTTTTCAACATTCCATCATGGAAGGAAGGGGAAGGTCACAATGAGCCCCCTAAGATTCCACTCACAACTGCTGGAGTGGGGCCTCTCAGTGGTTATGCACCTTCCCTGCTCCTATTAGACAGCTGGATAAGGATGCTTGCGTGTTCTTCCCTGAGCTCTCCGTCCAAAGCCACAGCATCTTTCAGACCTGCACTGATGCCTCGAACTCATAAGTCAAGACTTTCTTCTGCATTTCTGTGCTCTGGGTATCTGCCAGGAGTTACACCTCACCCCATCGTCATTCTCTCAAGCTTTCTTCTGACTCCGTTTTAAAATTCTTTCATTAACAAGACTAAGAACCAGCAAGAGGAACACAACGCCCCAGTAACTTGTGTCTTATTCTTTGGCTGAGATACAAGATACAAAGGAATAACACATCACAGGACATCCTGAGACTCTCTCTGGTGATACACCTGTAAGTAACCCAAATAAATTCATTGGCTCACCAAGCTGGACTCAGAGTCTTTCATCTGTCCATATCCTCTTTCTCTGGGATAAACAGATGTTTCCCCAAGAAAAGTCACACAACAGCTAGTTATTGAGGTTTTCAGAATAACCCTAGGACAACATATGGAAACATATGGAGACCAAATCAGACAGTTTAGAAGTCAAGGGACTTCACTGGCTTATTGTGGAAAGACTGACAGAGCGTCAACCCCCTGTTGGCTGTTCCCAACATTACAATGTAGGCATGTCAAACTGGAAATCGAGATACGGTGTTCCCAACCTCTGCAGACCCCTGTGGACACCAGCATGTAGAGATCACTGAGCAAATCCACTCCAGATGACCAGACTTAAGATGTCCATTTTCATTATCTGAGGCTAGACAGTTTACAGGGTCCATCACTTTATCTTAAAAGCCACTGGAAAGTCCAGAGATACAGTAAGTACTTAGTTGCTACTATGCCAGAGGTCATACCCACCCCTTACATCTCTGCCCCCAAAGTGAGCTCACTGCCCTTATATATTTGAGCCCAACAATTAGAACCAGCATTCACAGGCTCTGAGGCTGGGTTCCTAGTGCTCATACACACACTGCTGTCTTCGGGGAAAGTGAAATGTTGATGGCTAAAATTTCCCCCAATAAAGCATTAAGATCTAATCTTACTATACTCTCGGGTAATAAAGATCCCTAAATAGGTGGCAATAACTCATTCCAAGGGACATAAATGGCATATACCCCGTCAGTCAAGACAATGATGTGAAAGCTGGGGACAATGGCAAGATGGAGTGGGTTAAGGCACCTGCCACCAAGCCTGATGACCTGAGCGCTTTGGCACATAAACACACACATGAAATGAAAATAAATAAATAGGGCTGGAGAGATGGCTCAGAACACTAGCTGGCCTTCCAGAGGTCCTGAATTCAATCCCCAGCAACCACATGATGACTCACAACCATCCATAATGAGGTATGGTGCCCTTTTCTGGCCTGCAGGGATTCATGCAGGCAGATCACTGTATGTATAATAAATAAATAAGTAAGTAAGTAAGTAAATAAATAAATAAATAAATACTTAAAAATAAATAAGTGTTTCCCCAAAAAAGCTTTAAAATTTGGAACAATTTAAAAAAAAAAGTGAAGCTTATACTCCAAGCCCTGGGCAGCCACATGAATTTGTGACCCTAACCCCAGATCCTCCTGACTTAGTCAACACACCCAGCACTCCTCCTCAGAAGTGTGTGCCAATTTCCCCCTACTGAGGAAATGTTTAAACACTCATCTTCATCTTTGGGGCCCTTGTTCCTTAACACTCAGCATCCTACAGCGTTCCCCCTGTCCAGGCTCTACCCAAGCACCCTTCCCAGGACCTTCCCAGCATCTCTTGCTGAGCTCCTCCAAAGCTTGAGATTGTCTAAGTCCTGTGTTCACTGGTTAACAAGATGCAGGACACTGCTCTGGGGGACAAACTGAACCTGGGCTGGTCATTTACAATAAAACTAGGGGACTGGTACACACCAGTATAAGCATGCTATAAAGCTAGCCAGGCAGTGGCGGCACACACCTTTAATCCCAGCACTAGGGAGGCAAAGGCAGGCAGATCTCTGTGAGTTCGAGGCCAGCCTGGACTAAGTGAGTTCCAGGACAGCAAGGGCTACACAGTGAGTTTCAGGACAGTCAGGGCTACACAAAGATACCCTGCCTCAAACAAACAAACAAAAAAAAAACCTAACCTAAGGTAAACATGGTGGCACACATGGCCACCCTGCCCCCATGATCACCAAAGCATGATGATTGGTCTTGGGCTCAGATGGATTGGATCAGTGCAGGGACAGAGGTGACTCAGCTTTGCTCTTACCCCTTTGCCTTGCCCTCGTGTGAGTGGGCAAACCTGGCCTTGGCTATTGCTGTCCAGCAGTGGGACCACCAGTACCTGGTCATCTCTGAGGAGTGATCCATCCCTCCTGGCCAGTGGAAGTCTGACTTACCCTATCCTTAGCATTGTTTGGCAGCATGTAGCAAGGAAACACTCCATATTCAGAGAATCCATAACGGGGCTAGAGTGGCTCAGCAGTAAGAGTGCCAACTGCTCCTGCACAAGACCCAGGTTTGGTTCCCAGCACCCACATCAGGCAGCTCACAACTGCCTGTAATTCCAGGGAGCCGATATCCTCTGCCTTCAAGGGCACCTGCACACACATGGTACATATAAACTTATACAGATGCATGCATGTGCACACACACACACGCACACACACACACACACACACACACACACACACACACACACACAAATCTTTGTTTTTAAAAAAGAAGAGCCATCAAGATGACTCAGCAAATAAAGGCATTTGCCACCACGACTAACGACATGAATTCATTCTCTGGGACCCACATAGTAGAAATGAACTGACTCCGTGTGTATCTTGACATGAATGTTCCCATATGTATACACATGAGCATGGCCATGCACATACATACACATACAAATGAATAAATGTAAAAAAAAAAGTTAATAATAATGATAGTTGGGTGTTGTGGCACACCTATAATCTAAGTGCTTGGGAGGCGGAGGCAGGAAGATTGCTGAAAGTTCTAAAGTTCAAGGCCTGCCAGGGCTACACAGGGAGATCCTGTCTAAAATAAAGAAAAAAAGGGGGAAGAAAAAATGTGAGCTTTTACAAACTGACGCGCATGCTTCAGTATTGTTAACCACTCCTGCACAGACAGAGGTCACTCCATCTCACGGAACTGCAGGGACACACAGGCACTAGCTCATCCGGCTGGCTGAGTGCCCAGGGGATATCCCAGTGTGGCTTCTCCATCTTCCAGCTACTTCACTAACTCGGGCCACTCAGCTCGCTTCTCCCTGGACCTGATCTCCTCTCCTTCCCTCTCATCCTCCCCTGATGGGTCAAAGCCCAGGAGGGCCGGTGAGGACACACTGTGGAGTCACGGAAGCCTGGACCTGATGGTGTCTACTCTGGCTGCTTGCACTTTCTTCCCAGTCTCATGCAGTATACATTTCACTGCCTCCAGGGCCAGGACTTCTGTCTGGAGCCTGTTGGGAGGGGCAGTGTCAGGAGGAACAGCACCTTAGCGGATTGAGGACACAGCACAGTTGGGGCTGGTGAGGCTCTGCGATGGCACAGGACAAACTCACAGACAAGTCACTGAGAGGATGTGGCATGTGGGAGACAGAGCTGGGGCTGGGGAAGGGCAGAGCAGTGGCTTCCTCAAGAGGTCTCTGTACATGAAGCTGGTGTGCAACACATCATTGGTACCTAGCTCACCCGCCCAGGCTCACCCAGGCTCGCCCAGGCAGCACTGAAGCTATGGATGCTGGCTGGGATTCAGATCCACAGCTGCCTGGTTCTCAAGCCCTTTCTCTTTCTTGTGTACAGGTGGTCATCTGAGGGGGCATCTGCTCTGGGGCTCGGAGAATGGTGATGGGACCGCCAGAATAAATTAATTGCCTTCAGAACAAAGTAAAAAAACAGATAGACAAAGATGAGAAACACAGAGAAGAAGCAAAAAAACACCAAGTTCTCTTCAAACTGCATATCATTCCGGGCTGGAAGAGCAGACATAAAAGATGCTGGAAACATGGCTGCGGTGACAAGAGCCACCTGACCAAATGTCAGTTGTGATTTCTTGCTTCTAGTCAACAAGGTCAAAGAATATTCCAGAACACTGCTGTTGCTGAGCTCCAAAAGCAGGAGGCTTCTCAGTTCCAAATGCCTTCAGGACAGTCACACGGCGAGCTCCCGGTTCTCAGTTATGTTTTTGATACTGCAAGACAGCGGAGGAGGCCTCTGGTCATGTCCCTGGCGCCCCCACTTCCCCCACAAGGGTTTCTGGGAAGTGGTGAGACTCCATGGGGAGGTTCTCCACTGCCACATCTCTAGTTGGTGCCTAGCCCCTTCTTCTTTAGCGGAAAAGCAGAGGGGCTCAAAGGAGGGGGGAGGGAGGCTGGAGTGTTGGGACTGAGTATGGTGCTCACCAGACTTGTCCTTAAGCTGAATCTTGTTTGTGGGAGAAGTGTCCCCAGCAAGGGAGGCCTCAGAGCCAATAGCTGAGGCTTTTCTTTTTCTGGTTTTTGTTTTGATTTTCTTCTGTCAGGGATCCCCCCAGGGGCCTGTACACTAGGCAAGCAGTCTACCACTGAGCTAAATGCCCTGTCAAAATCTGAGTGTTACAAAACCCGACACCTGGAGCATCTGGGTCAGGAGGGCAAGAATCCGGGCACACTCCAGTTCTGCTGGTTTCTGACTGCTCCCCCCGCCCCAGAGTCTAGGCAAAGGTCCTAAGGCGTCCGGGCACACTCCAGTTCTGCTGGTTTCTGACTGTCTTCCACCACCACCACCACCCTCCCCCCGCCAGAGTCTAGGCAAAGGTCCTAAGCAGCCGCCTAGTCTGTCAACTTCACACAAACTCGAGTCACCGGAGACAAGGTGACTTCAGTTTGGGAATTGCTTCCATCAGAGTGGCCTGTGTCTGTGCCTGCGTGGCATTTTCTTGATAAATGGTTAATGTGGGAGAACCCAAACTACTGTGGGTGGTGTCACCCCTGGGCAGGTGGCCCCAGGGTGTATAAGAAAGGTGGCTGTCCCCTGTGGTATCTGCTTCCATTCCTGCCTTGGCTTCCCCTGATGATAGCCTGTAAGCCAAACACCCCTTTCCTGCCCCAGGTGGCTTCTGTCAGTGTTTTATCACAGTAACAGAGACCAGACTAAGACAGCTTCCCCCAAAGCCAGATACAGCTATGCCATGGCAAGCAATAAAGCTGTCCTTCCTGCTCCGTCTCAGAGTCAGCTCACTCCGCGCTGATTTAGCCTTTCAGGACTAAGGGTGCTGAAAAAGAATGCAACCATAAGAGATCATCCCCCTGACGGGGAGAATGGTGATGTGGGCAGCCAGCGTGCTTTCAACTGTGATGCACAGGCGACCCTAGTGGCCTAGGAGGTTACAGCCTCCCTGGAGCCATGCAAGCACTTACCTTGTTCATGATCCAGTCGGCATCTTCAATGGCTCTTTTAATTATCTGCAGGATTCTCTCAGGGTTGTCTTCATCTGAGTGAACCCGGAAACCCTGTAAGTTTCAGCATAAAAGAACATGGCACAACGAAATTCACAAGGTTGGTAACTTCAGCGCACAGTCCCAAGGGGCTGTGGGGCCCCCGGTCACCTCTTAGCCCTGCTGAGGCATGCTGGTCCTGCCTACTTGGAGATGACGAGATGAGGCTTGGGGAGCCGACCCTGCTGCTATTAGCAGCATAAGAGTCCTAATCTATGACAGCAAAACTGGGCGCACAGCCAGCAGGGAGGATGAAAAAACGAGGTCGGCCTCTGGACCTGTGAGCTACCTGGCTGCTGATCAGGGCCTCCCAACATTCACCTGCCACCTCCAGGAAGTCTTCCCTGCATCCTCCAAAGGTAATCACTCCCTTCTCTTTTCCCACAGCCTTCTATTGCTACCACTGTTTCTGATTTTCTTTTTGAGATGGGGGCTCACTATGTAGCCCTGGCTAGCCTAGAACTCACTATGTAGATCAGGCTGACCTTGAACTCAGAGAGATAGATCTGCTTCTGCCTCTAGAGTGCTGGGATTTAAAATGTGCGCCACCACCACATCACGATTGTTTTTCTTTTCCATATCTGTATGAAGTTTAGCTTTTACTTTTTTATTTGGAAATGATTTCTTATAATTTTTTAAAATTTTTATTATTTTTGTGGTATGTTGTTTTGCCTTGTATGTATGTCATGAATCACATGCATGCAGTACCTGCAAAGGCCAGAAGAGGGCACTGGATCCCTGGAGCTGCCACATGGGTGCAAAGACTAGAACTTGCTTTTATTTATTTATTGTTCTTTAAGACAGGTCCTCTTACTGGGACCTGGGACTCGTAATTCTTCTGTATCTGCCTCCCCAATGCTGGGATTGCAAGTGCCTGCCACCATCCCAGCCTTCTCTAGATGTGGAACTGTGGTCCTCATGTTAGTGTGGAAGGAACTTCATCAACTTCGCTATCTGGTCTGCCTTTACCTAGTCTGTTTTGGTGTCCTCTGAGCTGTCTCCTTCAGGCCCCAGCAGAGCACTGAGATGCCAGCTGATGCAGCCGCTGTGTCACAGATGGAGGCCAGGGGCCAGCTACCTGCCCACTACTCTAGTGCTTCTTAGGAAACTTCTAGGCCCACTCCCTGGCACCTGTACCTCTTGGCCCCAGCAGACACCTCCCCCAGGCTGCTCCCACCTGCCTGACAGCATGCTTGTAGTGCTCCTGGATGCCCTTGGTTGGCAGCTGCCGGCAACAACGCAGCAAGTAACGGTAGAGCTGCAGTGATGTCTGGACCAGCTCTGCCCCCGGCAGTGGGGCCATCTGTGAGCCCCAGCCCTGAAAAACACAGAACATCAATTTCTTAGATATCAAGCTAGATCCATAGTGGTCCTGGCCTACAATCCCAGCCTTCTATGAACCATCTGCAGAGGCTAGACTCCCTTGGGGTCCAACCCCAGAAGTCTATACCCTGGGCTGGGGCTAGCCTTAGCAGAGAACAGGCCTACAAGGACCCAATGTGCCACCTCAGCCTAGAGTCTTCTAAAGCTCAGCTTCAGGTAAGAGGTGTAGAGAGGAAATGAGCAGAAAACCCCAAGTAGCAGTCAAGGCTGCCAACAGCCACATACATCCTAGTTGGAGCATCAGGCTGGAGGGCAGAATGCCCAAAGGTTCTAAGCTGCTAACCAAAGTGTCACAAAGACAGGGCGCTGGCAAGATGAGCTCATCAGACATGCAGTCTTGATCCCAAGCCAGATATGTGCATGCTAATGAGATGCTCAGCAGATCAGAAGGCATAGAGAAGCAGCTACACAGAGTGACCAAGGGGAAGCCAGAACTAGGCTGTGATTTCATTTTACTGAGTCATTAATAACAATGAGCACAATATACATTTGACATAAATTAATACAAACATAAGAAAAACTAAGCTCACACAGTTGATAAAGGGTTGATCTGAGATTTGAACCTTGGCAGTCTGGCTCCAAGGTCCAGGAAAAAAAAAGGGGGGGAGGAATGGACCTGAAAGATGATTGAGTGGGTCATGGAGTTTGTAACTGAGGCTGAAGACCTGAGCTTGGTCCCCAGGACCCACATGCTGGAAGGAGTGAGCCAACTCCCTCAAGTTGTCCTTTCCCCATAAAAGTGTCATGGCATACACGTGTACACACACACACACACACACACACACACACACAATAGATGCAATTTTAATATTTTTTAAAAGAAGGGATGGGTGTGGTAGCACAAGTCTTTAATTCCAGAACTTGGAAGGCAGAAGCAGGCAGCTTTCTGTGAATTCCAGGCCAGCCAAGGCTGCCTCAAAAAAAATTATGTTTGCTTGTCTGTTTTAGAGGCTGGAGTGGTGGTTTGGCAGTGAAGGGCATTGGCTGCTCTTACAGAGGATTGTGGGCCACTAGTACCCACATGGCAGCTCACAACTGTCGGTAACTCCAGAGATACCAAGCATGTAGACGGTATATATGTACAAGAAGGCAAACACTCATGTCCATAAACTAAAACAAAAAACAACTTAAAGTCTTTTAAATATTAGGGCAAAGGTGCTATTGATATGCAACTAATGCATGCATTTACAGTGAGCCATTTGGTAACTTTTCACATGTCTGCCCCTGCAGAACCCAGCACCAGAATGAAGAGTGAGCATATCCACCCCAAGATGGCCTCTCTGCACCCCCTCTACCTCCACACTTCCCATCCTCTAGCAGCTGCTGACTGGCTTCCCCATCTCAGGTTCCTTCCCATGTTCTCAAGGTTTGTGTAAGTAGACCGGCCTGCCATGCTTTCTTTTGTGTCCATGGACTCCATATATTTAAAATAAAATTTGAATCTGTTTTTCAGCTATTACATAAATCTTAGGAATTATACATATTTATGGAGTACCGCAGAATATTTCAAAGACATGTTTACATTGTGTGATGTTTAAAGATTCTTTTTAATTATAGCATGAACGTGTCTATGGGAGGGCTTGCACAGTGTGAGTGTGGTGCCCAAAGAGGGCAGATGCGTCAGATGTCCTGGAGCTGGACTTACAGGCAATTTTGAGGCACCTGATGAGAATTCTGGGAACTGAACTCAGGTCCTCTGGAAGAGTGGTAAGCACTCTATCACATGTGTTCTTCCAAAAGATGACAACCCACTGTCACTCCATTCTCTTCCACACTTGATACTGAGGGAGCTCTGACCACTGTTCTGGATGCATCCATCTCAGCCCCAGGAATTCTTTCCAGAATCTCCAAGCTATCAAGGACCTCAGTTCTCTATAGGTCTGCATGGCAGGGCTCCATTCCAGGACCCCTGGCAGAACCCTTCCCCTCTCGAAAGCCCTTTCTGACTGTCCCTCCCCTGGTGGGAAGGCATCACTGTGCTGCCATGGGAGCGGGCGGGAGGGTGGTTCTCACAGCTTAGCGTGCAGGAAGTTCTGGACTCAATCTCCAACACTGCAAACAGAAGGCATGATGGTACAGGCCTGTAAACCCAGCACTAGGGAGGTGGAGGTAGCAAAATCACAAGGTCAAGGTCATCCTCAGCCATTTAGTGAGCTTAAAGACAGCCTGGGCAACAACTCTCAAAAAAAAGAAAAAAAAAAATCTATGACCCACTTCAATGGTTCCAGCTATAGGAAGTCTAAGCAGGACAGGGCTCTTCAAGTCCCTGATGTCACCATTCTGACTAGCCCTGCTTGGGCCTGGCCAACAGGGGGGAACCCCATAAACCATCATGGACAAGACCCTGAAGGGCAACCACAGAGGACACACTACAGTCCCAACACGACAGGCAGCTCCACTGGCAGGCTTCCCCAAACTATATAAAGTGCTAATCAAATATTGTAAAATGCTAGTCCAAAACAGATGGTTGCCATCTGCAGTCCTCAAACTTAACATTTGGAAAGAGCACAACTTTGCTTTGCTGCTTCAAAACCCAAGCAATACTTAGTAACCAACCCAGCAAGTATGGGCGGAAGATTATTTTCAGCTCAATTATATTACTTAGTCATTCTCAGTAATAACAAGTAGAGAATACATGTGTGGGTCCACTGAGAGGAGCTGAACTAAAAATGCTTTAATTTAATTTAAAGTGTGGGTTTACTATTATTAAGGGGGCCATGAACCTCCCAGCACCATTACCAAAACTATAGTCAACCCCCTAACCCTGAGAATGCTCACTTCTCTCACAGTGCCCTTTGGACTTGACCTTAGCTTCTCACCCCAGCCCTGTGCTTCCATGATAGCTCCATCTCCCCGGCAACCACACTCAGATGGCCACCCGCAATTCAAATACTTTCAATCCCTGAGCCTCTGGCTTTGAAATCCTATCAAATTCTACCTCTCTGTGCCTCTTAAGAGTTATGGCTCCTGCCAGGCATTGGTGGCGCACATCTTTAGTTCCAGCACTCTGGAGGCAGAGGCAGAGCTCTGTGAGTTCGAGACCAGCCTGGTCTACAGAGACAGTTCCAGGACAGGCTCCAAAGTAATAAAGAGAAACCTTGTCTCAAAAAACCAAAAAAAAAAAAAAAAAAAGACTTATGGCTCCTTCTAGTCCAGACTCATTCTGTCTCAACTGCTGAAGTCTGGAGATGACCTCCTTGCCTTTCAACCCATCTCCCTCCCTGTTCTCCACCCAACAGCCCAACTGAACCTGACACATAAATTTCAGGGTACCCAGTCCCCTCTAAGTTCCCCTAATACTCATTCCCAAACCCTGTCACTCTGGCAACTTTTCTCAAAATGTGGACTAGCCACTTGAACTTATTTTAAGCAGTCTATGAATGGACACCTTTTTATCATAATGATGTAAGTAAGAAAAAAAATCCCAATTTCATAGGTATTGTGCTTAAAACAGTTTTGTTTTTGTTGTTGATTTTACAGAATGGACACTGGAATGTAAATGTCCCAAGCAAATAGAGATGCAGTCAAAGCGAGGAGATGGTAGACACGGCCAAAGTGCCACTGAGCAGGGACAGTGCCAGTCTACACAATACTCTCTGGCTTCTTTGCATGGCCCATCCCTCAAGCCCAGTCCAGGCAAACTGAGCCCTAGATGGGGCAGTCTACGGAAGCTGTGTCAGGGATGGTTCCCACACCGTGACAGGTGGCAGAAGGCTTGACATAAAACAAATGTATTAGCCAGGGTCCTCAGAATTGAAGCCTGTAGGTGTATGGATGGTGTGTGTGTGTGTTCAAGAGCATTATGTGTGGGGTGGGAGGTATGTGAGTATGGGGGGGGGTCTTAATTAGGTTTCTATTGCTGTGAACAGACACCATGACCATGGCAACTCTTATAAAGGAAAACATTTAATTGGGTGGCTTACAGTTTCAGATGTTTAGTCCCTTATCATCACGGCTGGGTATAGTGTCATACAGGCAGACATGGTGCTGGAGGAGGGGCAGAGACTTCTACATCTTGATTCCACAGTCAACAGGAAGTGAATTATCTCACTAGGTGTAGCTCGAGCACAGGAGACCTCAAAGTCCCCACAGAGACACACTTCCTCCAACAAGGCCACACCTAGTCCAACAAGGCCACACCTCCTAATAGTGCCACTCCCTATGAGCTTATGGGGGCCAGTTACAGTCAAACTACTACACTGAGTATGTGTGTGTTACAAGAAATGTGTCATGTAATTCTGGGAGCTGGCAAATCCAAAAACTGCAAAGCCAATGCCTCTGACACTAACCCTAAGAGGGAAAGTTGCCAGGAAATAAGAAAGGTTCTGTCCCAGTTCAAATGGCTTCAAGAGAATTCTTCCTTATGTTAGAAAGGCTCAGACTGTTCATTCTATGACAGTATAATTTGTAAACATCTAATGCCCTCCAGATAGTATAGAGAGTAGCAGCAACTAAGGCCAAGTACCACCCCTGCCCACCCTCCCAGGGTCGTTAAACTGTGGCAAGTAAATCCCCTGGCCTACATCTCTAATGGTGAGATTGCCAGGGCACAGGTGGAGAACAGGTGCAGAATGTGGGTTCACCTGTAAACAAATCCATTTCCACCACCAGCCTGGCGGTGGGTTATGACTCAGATGTCCTGTCGCAGTCAGGCCTGTAGGTGGCTGAATGAGACTGGAGATGTGGCTCACTAGAATGACAGGGAACTCAAAAGATCCACCTGCCTCTGCCTCCTGAGAACTGGGATTTGAAGAAGTGTTCCACTATGTCCAGTCTAAATATGTGTTTTTTAAAAGATTGAATGAGGCTTGTTACATTAATGAAGACAGTCTGCTTGACTCAGTCTACTAATTTAAATCTGAAAACACTCTCATGGAGACACCCAGAATAACAGTTGCATCGCATTCGAGCTGACATAACATGAACTCTCCCAGTAGAGTCCACACTATTGTTGGTAATCCTCTTCCCTCTGCCTTTAATGCCCCCGTGGCTTCCTGCAGCTGGCCTCACTCTTCTACACTCAGCTTTGGGTCTGGCACCTCCTGGAGGCCCTTACTAACACAGAACACCCCACACCACGCACCACGCTCAGGAGGAACCCTGTGGTGTCTTCACTCTAGCCCTGACTTTCAGCTCAGGTCCGGCCAGGGTTATGGGAAGGCACCCACCTGTGTGCAAGGACAGCCCTGCCAGGGTGGTTACCTCCGAGGGTTGTTACAGTGCTTTACCACCCCCCCCATCCAAAACCCTCCACAGCTGTGCACCAGCTGACACTTTTGAGTTGGTGTAACTCTTCCAATGTTATTAGGAATCGCCTGATATTGTGGTTATGTAGTTTGCTCTTATCCTTACAAGATACAGGTACACACATTAAGAAGAAATATGTTACAGGCTCTGCAACTATTTCCAAACAGTTCAACAAAAGCCAATCTACAGAGAGAAGGGACAAACCAAGAAGAAACACAAACGTTAAGTGTTTCAGGTGAAGGTCTGAGCTGTCCTGATCCACCAGCAAGTCCACTGCCAACAGCCAACTCTCGAGGTCCCTGTCATCCTCTTTCCAGCACAGGGGTGGAAGACATTACCAACTCCCCAAGCCCCCTGCCCCACTCCGTATCTGATGCTTCCACACCCTTCTGCTTTCTCCCCTCCCTTCCATCTCAAGCACACTGCCAGTGTGAGAAACAGCAGGGTTAATTATGTCCTAACCAGCTCCATGAGCAATGACCCTGCTGACTCCCCATGACCTGAGAAGTCAAGGAATGCAGCCCAGACTGCATGCTCTGCTCAGAGCCTAGAACCACTTCAAAGTACCTTTTCCCATGAACTATATTATCAAGTCTGTTTCCCCATCCTGTACTGTCTAATGCAGCCACAGGTGGCCACACTATCTTTGGGGGGCCCGACTGTTACTTAAGTCACTGTATACAAGGAAAACACAGAAACAATCACACACCAGGACAAAGGAAATCAGTTTGGCCTGCCATATGGTACAGCTCACCTGTGAAACATCTCTCCAAGCAGTTGAGCTTCCACTGAAAAGACCAATACCTGCTTATCCAAAATCTTCTGCAAAGCTAATGTCACATTTGATCACCTTCCCACAAGAGTCTAATTAGTCCCCAGCAATTATGACAGCTTTTCACATATTACCTCACTAAACACAGCAATATTAGAGGGTAGGTATTGTTAGCCCCATTTTATAGATAAAAAAAAGCCAAGGCTCAGAGAAGCTATGATCTGTCAGTGGCCACACAGCTATCACAGTCAGGTAAGGAACTAACCCTAAATCTATTTGATTCTGAAGCCCATCATCTTACTTGCCTCCTTGGCATCTGCTAAATGTGTAAGCCTAAGGATGCTGGCTAAGGCTGGGGTAACCCAGTGTTAAGAGAACTGCTTAGCATGGGCAAGGCCCCGAATTCAGTTCCCAGAACTTGAAGATAGAGGAGGAGGAGGAGCAGGAAGAGGAGGAGGAGGAGGAGGAAGAGGAGGAAGAGGGGGAGGAGGGGGAGGAAAAAGAAAAAGTGCTGAGTAGATCAAGATCAAGGACCCCATCCATAAAGGACTCTCCTGGGCTTATGCAAGAGCAGACTCAGTCACTGGTACTCACACTTGACTAGACTGTTATTCCCAACTTAGCCACAAATCCTTGCTCTCCATGCCTTTCTGAAAATCAATGGCATTAAAGCATCCTGTTACACAGAGATGGAAAAAAAAGTCAGACTAATGTCAATTACACAAGGGGGAAAAAGGAATGCTTTAAAATAATAAAAAAAAAAAAAAACTTAATCGAGGTGGTGGTGGCCTTTAACCCAGCACGGGGGAAGCAGAGGCAGGTGGATCTCTGAGCCCAAGGCCAGAGGTCTATAGTTCCAGGACATGGAGGACTAGACAGAGAAAACAAAATCTTCAAAATCTTACTGAGTGGTAGAATGGCTTAGACACAGGTCTTACAACCTGAATTCAAACCCTGGATCCCACAAACTGGCAGGAGAGAACCAACTCCCAAAGGTAGTCAGTCCCCAGACCTCCACGAGTAACATCACACACAATTTATAAAACGGAACAGGTCTGATAGTACATCCCTGTAATCCAGCACTCCAGAAGTAGAGGCAAGATACTTGGGGTGCAAGATCCAGCCCCCAGCCACACAGCAAGCTTAAGGCCAAACCAACTGACAAAACTCAAAAAAGAACATGATCTATTACGGGGGAGGGGGCACAAAGGGAACTTCCTGGGTGATGAGTGGTACCTGCTGGCACTGGTACTAAGAGGAAAGGACCCAGTACCGTGTAAGCTCACTGCACTTTTCTCTAACCTATGTCCTAACACGGGCACCTAAAAATAATTGGAAAAAGAGTCATACATTTTAAAAGATAATGAAATTGCAGAAAATAACCCGAAATTATGCCCGATTGAGCACTGATAAAAGCTAAATTAAGCCTGCACCAGCCATTTTTTAAAATGTGCAATTAATCTTCTTGATGGAGAAAAGTTGAAAAATAGGAATGGTGTGCTCCCTGCCCCTGCTCACCCCAGGGCTCCATTTGGCATATTTATGTTCTTCCAGCAAGCCTGCCTCCCCTAGTCCCTCTCCCACAGAACGAAGGTCAGCCCAGCCTCCCTTCATTCCCACCGGCACAACCTTCAGTCCCAGCTTTGTGCCCATTCCTGTGGGAGGTGGGGATGCTAGAGAATCCTGGGGTTTGATGGTGCCAGGCAACCTTTTTTACCACTCAGCTGTTCCTAGCTCCTGCTTAGCAGGTAACTAATCAGTCTTTCTTCCCGGCCAATTCCCAGGTGCCACCCGAGGATAAGTCACACTTTATCCTGCCCTTTCTTTGGCCCCCAATACCTTATACCCAGAGGACATGTAAGTGATGGTAAGGACTTCAAATGAGCCCCAAGAGCCATCACAAGGAGAATGGAGAGATAAAACACGATCCAGGCAGACCTTGGGAAATCATTCTGTAATAAAAAGATTGAAGTGCTGACTTATGCACCACGTGTGAACCTTAAAGGCTGCGTGCAAGACGCAGGAAACCAATTAACAGGGGGCTACATAACGTATGATTGATTCCGTTTCAATGAAATGTTCAGAATTGGCAAATCTATGGAAAGCAGAGAAGTGGCTGCCTAGCACAGAGAAAAGGAAAGGGACTGGGGAGGGGTGTTGCCTGCTAACGGATTTTTTTTTTTTTTTTCAAGTCACAGTAAATATTCTAAAACCGACAGTGGTGGTGGTAGATGCACAACTGAACACATTCTAAACGTTATTAAACGTGTGCACTTTAAATGGGCAGTACACGTGAGAGGCTGAGGCAGGAGGATTATGAATTCAAGGCCAGCCTGGAATTCTTACTGCAGAAACCAAAATGATCCCAGTTACTACTCCTGGTAAAGGCATTCTCATAGACAACTGAGAGCAGAGGGGCACGTCTCCTCTTTGAAAAGCATAGAACCGAGGCGGTCTCAGCCTAGTGCGCACGCCAGCAGCACATGGCGGAGACCCGGCTCCCTGCACTCTCCTAGCCCGCATCCCGGCCTCCCACGCTCCTCCGCGGCTCCGAGACTACGCCTGCGACAGGTGCCGCCGGCTCTCGGGGGAAGCCCGGAGCACACGCGTATCGCCCCCAGGGCTTCCACTGATCCCGGACCTGCTGGCAGCTTCGGTAATCCCCAGCCCGCCCCCGCCGCCCGAGTCCCCGCCCTGGGCCCGCGCAGCAGGGCTCACCCGCCTTCCGGGCGGACGCCAACTCGAGACACCGGGAGCGACTAGTGCGCCGGCGCGGCGGAAGCCAGCGCGGCCCCGCCCCGGGCCGCCAGGCGCCTAAGCGCCCTCTGCTGGCCGCCAGAGGGACTGGGGTCCTACTGGGTGCGGGCATGCTGATCCGACCCCACCCAGTTGGCCTTCCCCAAAGCCTTCTTTCTCTTGTCTTCGTTACTACCTTGGAAACAAGCCCTGAAGGCAAGCTCTTCCTCATATTCCCAAGATTGGATTGTGTTAGAATATTAAGGGTGCCCAAGATCTTTATAAAGGCTTCTTGGAGGACTTGTCCTAAACCCCTCCTGTTGATGACAGGAATTATGTTCGAAAGGGAGTCTGCATTTTGAGTCGCTTCATCAAATTACAGTCCCACAACACCTGTCAGAAGAATACATATGACAGTAATAGGCATGCTTCTTTTCAGACTCAGCTATAATTATAATTGAGGGAAAGAATACAGAATCTTAACTCACAGCTACTGCCAGGATCATTCTTTGAAAACTAAATAATGCTGTTTCATTAAATCGGCTCTCCTCACTTACGCGTGTTTAAAGTCAGAATGCTTCTCTGAATTGATTTAAATACAAGTTTTATATCCTGAAAGAAATAAAGATGAGTCTTTATCAGGAGACAAACGCCCTGTTCAATGAAGCTGCAAGCTTCTCGGGGCTGCTTTCTGAAAAGCAGTGGATAACGTCGCTTCTCTTTGCGTGTCTCTCTTCTCTGGGGCTTTTTAAACTTATCTGTAATGAAAAGCCCGATTTCCTTACACATGCTGCTTGTGTAGTTGCTTTAACAAGACAATTTCTTATAATGTCTTTTTTCTTCATTAAAAAAAATTGCTGTATAGCAGCACCCAGGAATCTATTTTTTCTTCCTCTTAGGAAGCAGGGGCTATTTCTCAATAACTTATTCTTTTCCCTGTTCTTCAATTTTCTAGAATCTTGATTCATCCCCCCACCAGCACCCCCCTTTCTCCTCCTCTTTACCAAACACACTACACTGTCTCCAAAGCAGTGTGGAAAGATCCTCCCCTGGAATACCCAGATAATTACCTTCATTTATTTTCAATATGTAGACTTGGACCAAATATATCTGAAAGATCCAATCGCACCCTCATAAATCAGCCCTCTTATTTACCCACGTATAATCAGGGCACATCATTAGTGCAGGTCCAATCAATAAATCATTATACTTTTAGAGCCCTTACTAGGAACACTCTGCAGTGACACCATCATTCCACTCTCGAGTTCAACATTAAGATCCTGTCACATTTTTAAGCCATTTCACAGTCTGTTCTCTCATCCCTGCTCTTTTGTTCCTAGAGCTCTGTGTTCCTGCTTCAGAAGTCTCATTCTAATACCTAGATCTCATAAAATATTCAAGAAGCAAGCTGTTAGCTCTACCTCTGAAAGCTCCACCTTCTCAGCTCTTGTGTTACTCCTGTCTTTATAGAGATGCAACATTTATTGTTCTCAAAAATTTCTTGTCGACAGCTAAGCAGCAAGAAGGAGGAGGGGAAGGAAGAGGAGGAGGAGAAGAAAATTACCACAAGGAGAGATATGGGCAGCAACTCCTTTTCTTTTACCAAGTCACAGTGGGGACTCGGATTTAAGAATAGTTCTGGGCTGTGGTAACCCGTGGCTTTAATCCCACCACTCAGGAAGCAGAGGCAGGCAGATCTCTGTGAGTTCAAGGTCAGCCTGGTCCACAGAGCGAGTTCCAGGACAGGCTCCAAAGCTACCGAGAATCCCTGTCTTGAAAAATAAAAACAAACAAACAAAAAAGAATAGTTCAATTGTGATTCTTTTTAACTTGACAGGAATTTTAGATTTCAGTAGTAAAACTAAAAAATTCTTACCAGTACCAACATTCCCTAAAAATGACACCAGGCCCATAATCTAATGAAAACCCAACCATTCTTACCATGTCATTTTCTTCTACACTGAAATTTCAGAGGCTGGACACCCTCATGTCAGACTACATATGTACAGGTAAACAGAACTTTAAAGACCTTTTGCTTAAGAAATTTATCACTCAAAGTTTGGCTGTGCAGGGGATTCCTTCTCACTGGGAATTTATCAACTTCCCTAAGAAATACATGGTCATGTTCTCTTGCTTTCTGAAATGTCATTTAGCCTGACGGTGGCAAGTTTGTAACCAGGCAAGAAGTCCTGGCACTTTCAGTTTAAATTCACCTCTAGAATTTTAAAATTACATTTATTTGCTTACTATTATGTGTGTAGGTGTTGTGGCATGTGCAGAGGTCAGAGGACAACCTGAGAGAGTTGGTTCTCTTCCATCTTCCATTCTGTGGGGCCTGGAAATAAAACTCAGGTCATCAGGCTTGACAGCAAGTGCCTTTACCCACTGAGCTGCTCCCTGGCCCCATTTCCAGATTTCAAAGAGAAATGATACATTTTCATGCCTTGATTAAACAGGGTTATTGTCTCAAAGGTTGACCATGTAAATAATTCAAATTAATTCATAAATATACAATGGATTTAATAAGCATGATAAACACTTTGAAGAAAATACTTAGGACCTCCAATCTGCTTGCTCCTTGCTCTCCATCCCCCTCAGCTCAGATTCCTCTGTGCACACATGATGAGCACTACCTTGATGTTCTTTTCTATTCAAAATATGCAAAGTTGCTATTTACCAGTTTGCAATTTGCATGACTCAAATTCTGCCAGAACACAGGGTGACAGGTGAATGTGCCCAAAGAGGTCACCAAGGCAAAACTGGGAAAATTCATTATACCGATCTTTGCCACCCTGGGTGTTGCAGAACATAGCTCTGGCTGACAACTAGAGCAGTTTGTTAGTAAGACAATGAAAACACCGGGTGTGAAAGGTTATGTGAGATCTCAGACATCTAGTGTCTTTTCTTCTGTAATTACTGGGTGGGAGAAGGGGATGAGCAGAGATGCAAGATTTTTAAAAAGGAGTATAAGAGGGAAAAGGCATAGCCCTAACAATTCACAGCATACACTCCACAGGATGGAGCCTAGTCTTCCAGGACTTTGATCTTGTGTTACTTTCTGCAATATCATAAATCCAACCTGCTTGGCTGGTACATGTCAGTCTACACTTCTGGTGTGTTCTGTACTTTATTGACAAGCTGCATGTGTAGCCACATAGGTAATTAGGCATATGCCGTCTCTCTATTGAGTCTCCCCTTTTTTGTCTGTTGAAACATGTCTCATAATTTAAGACTGTAATGAATATACACACCCATATCCATACTTTTTGTATAAATTACCTTTGGAATCAATTTTTTTTTTTGTAAAAAGATTAAGTGTAGCCAGGCATTGTGATGCATGACTGTAATGCTAGCACTAGGGGGCGCTGAGACAGAATCATGAGTTTGAGACAAGCCTAGATTACACAGGAAGACCACACTAAAGCAACTATCTAGTCATCCGGTAGTGGTGCACACCTTTACTCCCAGCACTCAGAAGGCAGAGGCAGGGGGATCTCTGTGAGTTCAAGGCCAGCCTGATCTACAGAGTGAGTCCCAGGACAGCCAGAGCTATACAGAGAGACTCTGTCTGGAAAAACAAACAAAAAATGACTACTGAAGAAGAGGAAGAGGATGAGGTTGAGAGGGAGAAGGGGAAGAGAAAGAAGATAATAAATGCTTGCAGAAGGCATATATAGTAATCTTACTAATGACCTGAATGTGCTTGTGAACATTTCTTGCTTCCTTCCTCCCTCCCTCCCTCCCTCCCTCCCTCCCTCCCTCCCTCCCTTCCTTCCTTTTTTCTTTTGTCTTTTCAAGACAAGGTTTCTCTGTGAAACACTCCTTGCTCTCCTGGAACTCACTCTATAGACCAGGCTGGTCTCGAACTCACAGAGATCCCCCTACTTCTGTCTCCTTAGTACTGGGATTAAAGGCCTGTGCCACCACCACTCAGCTAAGATTCACTTTTAAATGGCCTTGTTCAAATTGTACCTGTTTCTACTAGTGACAAGTATAATCTTAAGATGGCCAGGGATAAGAATTAAATGCCAGGGGTCTGGAGAGCTAGCTTAGCAGTTAAGAGCACTAGTTACTCTTCCAAAGGACCTGGGGTTCAATTCCCAGTACCTACATGGCAGCTCATAACTGTCTATAACTGCAGTTCCAGGGAATCCGACACCCTCGCACAGACACACATGCAGGTAAAATACCAATGCACATAAAAAAAAATAAATGAATCATTAAAAAAGAATAAAAAAGCCAGGTGGTGGTGGTTCATGCCTTTAGTCCCAGCACTTGAGAGGCAGAGGCAGATGGATCTTTGTGAGTTCAAGACCAGCCTGGTCTACAGAGCTAGTTCCAGGACAGCCTCCAAAGCCAAAGAGAAACCCTGTCTCAAAAGACAAAACAAACAAAAACAAAACAAAAACACAAAAGAATAAAAAGAGTTCAATGTCACAGTTCACTGAAATGGAGGAAATAATTATTAAATATAATTAGTTGGAGGAAGAAAGGAAGAAAAAAGAAAGAAAGAAGAAGACAGGAAGGAGGAGAAATGAAGAAGGGACAAGATGGAGGAAAGGAGAGAATGAGGGAAGGGAGAAGAAGGGAGTTAACCTTGTCCATATTATCCCCAAGAGAAAGGGCTGGTAAAGTTCAGTGAACCTGCCAAGGGAAAGCGGGGGAGGGGTGTTTAGTGGACATTAGTGAGGGGAAACCATTCTTTGGCATAGACAGGAAATGGGGTGTCCTGGTCAATCAAGGATGTAGTTAATAGTTAACTGTCCACTTTGGCAAACACATGCTGATACCCTCCCTTCTCAGACAAACTATCTTTAGAGCCTGGAGTCATCACAGAGACAACTGCATCCCTTTCATCTTCGGTGCCCCTGCCCCTCCACCCCCATCTTGTTGTTTGAGGCAGGTCAAATCTTGTCTTTGTTCTATGATGGACCCTTTACTGGCTCCTCGAAGTTCTCTGAATACAGAGGTCAAACTCCTGACTGCACCGTACATGGCCCTGAAGAGTTTAGACTTTCAAGTTTCACTTCCTCTTTCCAACCCTTTGCCACAGCCCTGTGACTCTTCAGACTTTCAAAAGTGCCCTGTCCCTTCTGCCATTCTCCTTTAGATCCCACCTCACAAATGCATCCTCCTGCCTTTCCCTGACACCAGCTCCCACACTGGAGCAGAGACCTGCTCCCAGACAGCCCATGGCAGGCATCAGAGTTTATGACTGGACATAGGTCAGTCTCGAATCCCCCAGAAGGCACTGATGCAAGGATTTGAGAGCACATAGTTTATCTGGACCAGGATCTAAAAAACACCCAGTAAGAGAATGGAGACAAGAGGCTAGGGGAAGACAGTCTATGCATACAGAGCCCTGCCAAGCAAGGCGGTACCTCAGCAGACTCCATGCCTCCTTCTGGGAGCCAGTGTGGTTAGTGCCCCGAAGTATTTATAGGGCCATTCCTTTTAGTTACTGGTTGAATGATGCTTGTTCTCAGGGCACTGGCTCCCTGGTAGGGCTAGCCTGCCATGTTCTCAAGCAGAGACCTAGTTGCTTGGGGCAGTGGGAAATCAGTCAAGCAACGCAAAAGGTAAGGATCAGAGGATGGGGGCAGGGTCATTTTGATTCTGCTAGTCATGGCAGTCATAAATGCACAGATTTAGTTACAGATTTAGTACATGCATGTGATGTGTATACAGATGTGTGTTTATGTGACCACCACTCGACTGTAGCTCCACAAAAACAGAGCTGAGCAGCAGAGTCCCAGTCAGTGTCCTGCCACACTAAAAGCTCCCTCCCCACATCCTCAGCCTGTCTCTGCCTGAATCTATCATCCTCCTCCAATCTGCCCCCAAGCAGATTAATGTTGAGAAAATTACACAACAGAGCTGATGGGTCTGACTTTAAATGCATCCCGGATACTTCCTGGGAAGAAAATGACTGCTTTTCAGAGCTCCCACACGCCACCTCCAGCCTCACTCTCAGCTAACTGCCCGTGGGAAAGGTCAACACCACCAGATGAGAACATCCCTCAGAGTTCTCAGCCTGTCTCCTTTCCCTGTTAGAATGAGGCATATTGCTGTGTGCCTTTGAGGACTCATCCCCCTGGGGTTCTCTAGGCTCTCTCCCTTGAGAGATGTGAAAGTCTCTGATGCTAGTTACTTCTGCTTCACCCCTAATTAATCTCCACATCACCATTTGCTCATTCCAAGCAACATACTGAAGGGGTCCAGAGCTTTACTCCTCACAAAGTGATTTGTGGACCAGCGGTGTGGGTCTCAAATGAGGAGCCTGTCAGAAATGCAGAAACTTCACCCAGACCTGCAGAATCAGAGTCTGCATGTTAACAAGATCCCCGGGTGCTCACCAGGCATGTGAAAATTTGATCAACACTAAACGGGGGAGGGGGGGCATTCAAAAACAAATGAACCAAATGTTTCCTGTTCCCCACCATACAGATTTCTTTCTCCACTCTCTATTGGAGCCATTCAACACATGTATTCAGAGGTCCTAGCAGATACCAACCATCTTCTAGGTTCTCAGGAGACAGAATAAACAAAGCATATACAGTGGCTGGAGTACCCAGAACTCACTTTGGGCAGCTTACAACTGCCTGTAACTTCCTGCTGCGGAGGACCCAATGACCTTTTCTGGCCTTCAAGAGCAAATACTCCCACATACATCAACACAGACACACATGCATACCCATAATTAAAAAAATAATAAAATCTTTAAAAAACAAAAAAAAAACAAAAAAAAAAGAATAGGGACTAAAGAGTTGGCTTGGCAGTTAAGAGCACTTGTTCTTGCAAAGGACCTGGGTTCCATTCCGGTACCCACATGGCAACTTAACCACCATCTGTAACTCCGGTTCCAGGGATCTGATACCCTCTTCTAATCTTCACAGGCACCAGGCATGCAGGCAAACACTCAAATATAAAAATAATAAAATAAATATTAAAAATAATTAATAAATAAAGCATATGATCATTGTGCATGTTGTGTTCCAGAGCCTCAGAAAATGTGAGAGTAAGAAAGAATACGTTGGTGGCACACACCTTTAAGCCCAGCACTTGGGAGGCAGAGACAGGCATGTCTCTGTGAGTTTGAGGCCAGCCTGGTCTACAGAGCGAGTTCCAAGACAAGCTCAAAGCAACCATAAGCAACTGGTCAGGTAACAGTGGGGGTTAGAGACAAGGCTTAGAGAGTAAAGGCACTTGTTACCAAGCTGAGTTCAAGCAAGCCCTTGGGCCCTATTTAGATGGGGATCTAAATGACAAGCAGTTGCTCCACCCAGGGATGAGCAGCTGGCTTGGGGTACTGTGCATGAGGATCTAAGTTCCATCCCGAGTACCCAAATTAAAGCTGGAAGCAGCAGTCTGTGCTTGTCATCCCAGCAAGGTAGGAAGACAGGCTGTTCCCTGGGGCTTGCTGGTTAACCAGTCTAGCCAAATTGGTGGTGTCCATGTTCAATACAGAGCTTGATTGAAAAAGCAGGGTAAAAAGTGATTGGAGAAGATACCTAACACTTCCTCTAGTTTTGACATGAGCACACACACTCACTCACACACACACACACACACACACACACACACACACACACACACACACACTGTTACAGCTGTCTACACAAGCTTGCTCTTCCTTTGATACCTGAGTCCTCTGCTCAGAGCAAGATTTCCAGTGGCTTCTGTGGTGTCATAGGTCAAGGACCCCCTTCTGCCCTTAACTTCCTAGACTTTTCAGTATCCTGTAGGTCATCTGACCAGACTTTCCTTCCACAGATGATAGAAATTAAGTCACCCTAGTTAACCCTTTACATGTCATTATCTGACTAAAATAAAATTTGAAGACTTTCCTGGATAAAAGAGGAGAAGGCAGAGAAGATCAGGGGAAGGAAACTTTATTCAAGCATAAAAATGCCATTCTGTTTTCTTTTCTTTTCTTTTTTTTCTTTAAGTTTTCAATACAGGGTTTCTCTGTGTAACTCTGGCTGTCTTGGAACTCACTCTGTAGACCAGGATGGCCTTGAACTCACAAAATTCCACCTGTCTCTGCCTCCTGAGTACTGGGGCCATCCCATTTTTAAAAAATATATTTTATTTTATGTCTTTTGGGTTTTTTGTTTGTCTGTTTCAGTTTGAGTTAGTTTGGTATTTTGCGACAGGGTCTCTTGTAGTCCAGGGTAGTCCTAAACTCGCTATACACCCTGATCCTCCCACCTCCACCTCTCTTGTCCTGGGATTGTAGGCATGTGTCACCACAACTATTTTTTTTATTTTGGTTTTTTGTTTTGTTTTGTTTTGTGGGTTTTTGTTTGTTTGTTTGTTTTGTTTTGTTTTGTTTAAATTCCCATATTGGCACTGGTTTATCTGGAAGTGGGAGATATTTCTTTGATCCATCCGCAAAGGACAAAGCTGGCCCCATCTTTTTGCCTCTGCTCAGCTGGGCTTCCCAAGCTAGAACTCAGAGTAGCTAAGCAGGAAGGAAAGCCAGGGGCTAGCTGGCCTAAGGCTCATCAGTCTGAACTCACTGGCACTTTCCCTTGTCCCTGAAGGGCAGGCTGTTCAGCGAGGGCTGTAGTGTGCGGGGAGAACAAAACGACACTTGCTGGAAACCACAGAACCTTCTAAGGGAGATGGATGGAGGGAGATTATTATTAGCCAGCTACTGCTCAGAAATTCCCAAGTCAGGCCACAAAAGGAGGCTTCGGGATGCTGGGATGTATCCTACCACAATGTGGGCTTCACGGCTCCCTCAGTGCAGAAGACTGCACGTCCCTTTTGCCTTTGAGAAGTGTCAGAACTCTTCACTTCGGTATTTCTTCTTCATTATTAAACACTATTAGGGTTCATCAGGAGCATGTACCCACCCACCCACTGATGCCTCCTGGCTACACACTGAAGCTTGACCCCAAACACACAACAGTGATGGAGCCATGGCCCCCAGCACCCATGTGCACCATCATAACTACTTGACAGATGGACCATGACGCTAAGCTCTCTGGCCCACCGGGTTCATTCCCAGTCAGCACCAGGCAGTCTGCAGCCCCTGCCTATTTCCATAGTAAAAGACAATAGAAACATCGGAGATCTTTGTGACGTGTGAAAATCATGTGAAATTTACATCTCAGTGGTCAGAAAGTTTTATCGGGACACAACCATGCCCATTCACGTCCATGTTGCTGTGACAGAGACAACACCACAGCCTGAAAATTATCTGGCCCTTTATTTTAAGTTATCAATGCTTAGTCTGCAGAAAGGGCTACAATGTTTCAGCCTTCCAGTCAAGGCTCTGCAAAGACCAGGATGGAGTCTGTCCCACCCTCGAAGCCCTAATGACTCTTACCTCCAGCCCACTCAACTAACACCAGGGTAAACATCTTGTTCCCTCATTTAAATTTCCTGTTGTATCACCTCCATGCTCCTCTCATCTGTAAACCACAGGAATGGTCTCCATACAGTTTCCTCCAAACTTCAAGCAGGCTGTCCTGAATCTCTCAACTAAAATTTATTTATCCCCTTTCTGTCTCTCTCCCTCTCTCTTGCCATAATTTTTTCTGTACTGTCTCAGGACACACCAGTTTCCTACTTTGCATTCTAATTATTTATGCACATGTTTTATTCCCCCTCTAGACTATAAACTCCTTGAAAAATGCATTGGCTCATTACAAAATTAGCATTCTGAGAATCCTTATTTGCATCACACATAAGATCTCTTGTCTTCAGCAAAAAGGAGTATACTTATGACACGTATAATTGTCACTTATCACACAAATCAATGATAATGGGGAACCAGGGCAAGATGGCTAATTAAAACCCACAGCAAATTCTTCAAAAATTCATCTTTGTCTTCCTCTTCTGTTTCCACCAATACAATACAACTGGTTTACATTAAATTCGTTTGCCTTCACTTTGAGTTGCCTTGTAGTCTGTGACTGCAATGATCACCATGCAGCTCATCGGAACAAAAAGACCAAGAGAGAAAAATCCGAAAACGGAAGTCATCATCAATCTAATGGTGGGAAACTTTTGGAGCACTCTTCCCAAGGACGTTAACATTTCCATCCCCAAGAAAGATGGGTGTGTACGCCACCTGGGGTTTTTTGTTTGTTTGTTTGTTTGTTTTCCCCAACTCTGAGATCCGAACCCAGAGCCTTCAGCCTGCCAGCCAGCTCTCTTTCACCAAGCAACACTCCCAGGCCTCTGCATGCATCTGGAACTTAGACAGAAGACAATAAATCTTTAATATGTCCTTGATATTCTGAATAATCGGTGAATCTAAAGTAATCTTTCCAGGTCTCTGCACACATGCTTCATCACGCAGGCCCTATAGTCTATGGCCAATATTAATTCCATAAAAAAAGATACAGAAATAAAATAAATATGAAGATGAACCTGGTTTGCCAAAGCAATGTGTGTTTAGGATGAGCCTTTGCAACCATGACTAGTGTACACAAATACCGTGTTAGACCCCTTCTCTTAATAGCCTCGTTTCTCACATGCTCTTCCGAGGGAAAAATGTGATGCTAATTTAAAATGACTTATCCTGCTAAGCGCATAAATAAAAAACAGTTCAGAATCCAGAGCACGACAGAACTCCCCTTTCACGTCTAATTAAGTACTTTTAATTGGCAATTCAATTGGCAGACTGCATATTTGGGGCTGAAGAGATGAAGGCAGAGTAGACCCCTAGTAAGATACAAATGAGGAGATGTGGGGCGTATACAATCGCTTTATCGCACGTGATGCAGAAATGCCATGTTAGGCAGGGGAAAAAACAACTCTACATCTGGGAAGGAATCAGCTTTGAGCAGGGCCAGTGCTAGAGGGTCTGATGGTGATTATAAAATGTCATTTAGAAAGATATTTACATTGTTAATTAGGCAATGAAGCTGATAACTGCTACTCCGTAAATTGTGCTAATTACCCCAGTGCCTTGGAAGGCTTTCTAATCAGCCAGATCAATAGGCTCCAGGTTTTATGCTAACAATGCAGTGTCATCTTCCCGGGAAAGGGCTTCCTTGAAGCCCCCAGTCTGCGCCCAGTTCAACCCCCACCCACCATCCTGTTGGCATTCATTTGTCTGTTCAGTGGTAAAGCTGACTCCTACCCACCCTCAGGCCCACAGCTGAGGAACTAGGTTTCACCATACACTTCATCTCCATCAGTTGTTCAGGGAAGAGGCCCAAGCCTTTGTGTTGCATGAAATTCTACTGTAACCACAATCCTCTTGCTCTGACAGAAAAGATCACCAATTGCTGAGGCCATGGATGTGAGGGAGACCTGATACATACACATCTCTGCCACTGATCTGTAGAAAGGCACAACGTTGGTTGTGATAGGTATGTGTGTGGATCAAGACAGAAGAATATCAGCTTAGTTCATTGGGTGAACTTCTGGATTTGTTTTCAGTTAACCAACTCATCATCAGTACAGACTAGTCCTTTCTGTCAAAAGAAACACATTTTTGTCTCCAAGCCCTTGCTCAACCTCACTGGTGCTGGACATCATAGGAAGGAATCTGGGGCCAGGGAGAGATAGCTTGGTAGGCAAATTACTTCCCTGGAAAGCATGGTGGGAACTTGAGGTAGGGCCCCCAGCATCCACATAAAAAGCTGGGTGTGGTGGCGCATGCTTATAATCTCAGTACTGAGGAGACAAAAACAGGTGGATCTCGAGGCTCACTGGCCAGCCAGTATAGGCTACTTGTTGAGTTTGGGACCAGTAAGTGACCTGGTCTCAAAAAATCAGGAGCCCAGTTAGTGCATGCCTTTAATCCTAGTATAAGACCTGAGAGAGTGTGGTCCCTGGCGCTCCCACTCAGGAAAGGCGGCCTCCCCAAATCACTCACGAGAAGCGGTCTTGATGCAAAAGCATGAGGTCCTTTATATTCTGAGTGCACTGGGGCCATCAGCCATACACCACGCTGGGCTAGAGGGCTGAGGACCCTGGATACAGGCTTGAGACAGCTTTTATAGGGTTACAACAAAGCCCGCGCATTATGAACCAATCACCTCGTAGCATCTAGTGCGGACCAATTAACTTAAACTATCCAAGCCCGAGCTTAGCCCAGGAAGTCTGCTTTTGCACAGGCTTCTGGGTGGGGTGACAAGGCTCATTTCCTGTGTTCACTCATTCACAGGTGCTGTCCTAAACAGTCAAGACGGTGACCTTCAGCTTGGGATTTAAGACTCCCAGCTTCCTGGGGTCAGTGGAGAGTTAGGCTAAATTTTTCCATCCTAACACTAGCACTCAGAAAGCAGAGGCAGGCAGATCTCTGTGAGTTCGAGGCCAGCTTGGTCGACAGAGTGAGGTCCAGAATACACAGAAACAACAACAAAAACAAGGTGGATGGCTCCTGAAGAACAACACCTAAGATAAACTTCTGGCCTCTACGCTCATGCTTGGTCAGACACACACACACACACACACACACACACACACACACACACACACACACGCACGCACACATGCACTCACTCATCCATTCGAGTGAAGACACACTTTTGCACACGCTCATGCCTGAGCACCCTAACAATAAGAGCTCCAATGTAAGAAATCATAAACACAGTCTAATGGAGAGTGTTCAGCTGCCTCTTGGTCAGCCACAGGGACAAGAAAGCGTATGTAGGAGAGACCCAGCAATACTTCATTTACCTCACTGCATCCTATAATTTCTTCCTTGGTGGTTTTTTTTTTGGGTGGGGGGTCGTGATTTTGCTTTCTTTCTGGTTTTGGTTTAAGAGTCTCTCAATGTGCAGCCCAGGCTGGCCTCAAATTTAGCCATCCTGCCTCTGCCTTCCAAGTGCTAGGATAGCAAGTGTGCAGTACCATACCTGGCACAGCCTACGACTCCTATCTCCTTCCTCATCAAACAACAACGAAATCATTTGCTGGCAGCCAAGTGGCCAAAGCTGCAGATTGTTTGACTTGCCTTTCTCACTCCCTGACAGGTGTCCTGAAACAGTAAAGCTCTCACTGGGAAGGTAGAAGGGTTTTTTCAAAAAATAAAGGACCTGGGTGACTCACAGAGTGTAGAATGAAGTCTACAAGTAAGGGAGAGTTGACTGCAGGCAAAGGTCAATCCGTGGCTAAGAGCAGGCTTGAAGTGAAAAGCCACAGTTGGCGTTGGGGGGGTGGGGGAGAGTTAGTGCAGACAGTCTCTGGGCTTCAATACTGAGTAGAAAAGGGCCTTAGGTGATTCCACCAGGGGCTCCAAACCTTCATTGCTAGCTGCCCAGCCTCAGCAGGCAGAGCCTGTGAGTTCAAGGCCACCTTCTGGGGGGTTGGAGGGGCGCTTTGGGATGGAGCCAATTTGTTGAGTTGTTTCAGTGCTTTGATGTGTAAACTAATCATCCTTCATTGTGCTCTAATTAAACCTAAGTGGTGCAATGGATTTACTGTCAGAGAGGCCAGGGCCCCTCTTGGATGGGGGAAGAGGGCAGCATCTGTTGAGAGCTAGGAAGCCCCAGGAGTACAGAGAAGGAGGAAATGCCAGGCATGAATAGGAAATGAAGGGAGTTGGAAATCCTGTCCAAGTCCAGGATGCTGGAGAAAACAGGACAATCCAGCAACCAGGGTGTGGTCATCCCCAGCATGGAAGTCTAGATATAACAAGGTTGGGTCAAGCGAACAACCACAAGATGACCTTACTGTTTGCCATGGCAACCTATCTCTCAGACCATCTGGTCTGTCACCAACAAAATGTAGCCCAGTTTCACAGGGCAGAATGCAGATTTTTATCTCCACATCCAAACCAAATGACCAGAATGTACAGGGGGGCAGTGTCCAGAATCCAAAAACTGTTGATCTTTGAGATTGCTCCTCCTCCCTCTGCCAGCTATCGGTCCCTTTAAACCACAGTTTGCCCAGAACCGTGTAGGGAAGAGAGATCCTCACAGAAGGGAAGTCAGGGGGAGAGCAGAGGATCACAGTGCTGGTGAGCCTGAAGTTGAGATGTATTCTGGGCAATCTCTGGCCTCATGTCCTACTCTTTCCTTGCCGCAAAGCCAGGGTTGAGGATGTCCATGTTCCACACTGTGCCATCTTTTGGGCTCTCAACCAGAGAATGCAGATCGATTTACCTGTTGCCTCAACCCACTCTACAAAGAGGTCAGAGTATAATGATCAAGCAAGGCTCCTCTCTTCTCTACCCAGGTGCTTACTCAGCATCTGCTGGTTGAATACTAGGTAAGGGGCATGCCAGGAGAGCAAGGTGCGAGTTCCAGCCTCTGCCACAAAAGAACTCATCACGGCAGAGGAAAGATAAAAGAAAAATTTTCTAGTTTCACACACAGCTTTTTTGTGCTCATAAATGCCAAAAGCCTGTGGATGCTCCAATCCTTTACATAAAATGCCATGGCATTCCCATATAACCTGCACATATACTCTAGAATGCCTTAAGTAATCTCTAGATTACTTGTAATACCCAGTACAATGTAAATGCTATGTAAATACCTGCTATTATTAGGCGATAGTGTCTAGAGAAATGTGCCCATTCTACACAAATGTCATTTTTGTTCTGAATATTTTCAATCTACGGTTGGTTGAACCCGAGGATGTGAGCCTGCAGATATAGAGGACCAACTATAATTCAATAATAAATGTACCTCAGAAAGAAAAAAATAGGTCAAGCGTATCATGAGAAACTGTCTAGACACCTACCATGTGGCAGTATAGCTAAAGGACGCTAACATTTATTAAGTCTTTCTAAATGCCAGGCATGATGTACAGGCACTACCTTGGTCAATACTCACAACCACCCCATAAAATGAACATTATTACACCTCTTTTTTTTTTTATAAATGAGCAAATTTATAAAATTTAAATGAGATCAAAGTGTCCCTAATAAATGACATATAAAAGTGTGGCAGACATTCCATTTCTGTCTCTGCCCTCCCCAAGCCCCATTACTGCCACCCTCTTTTTCTTGTAACAGAAAATTGCACCTTGGATGGTAGCCTAGATGTATAACACCCTTCCCAGTTCAGCTTGCAGCTTATGGGGCAGATGCCTAGGGCTTGGTAGTGGATTTCCATAGATGTGATGGGAGCAACTTCCTAACACACACACACACAGGCACACACGCACGCACACACTCAATTTTTTTTTTTTTTTTTTTTTTTGAGACGGAGTATCTCTGTGTATCCCTGGCTATCCTGGAACTCCCTCTGTGAGTTCAAAGCTAGCCTAGTCTACAGAGGGCTTTGGAGTCCTGGAACTCACTCTGTAGACCAGACTGGCCTTGCCTCTGCCTCCCAAGTGCTGGGATTAAAGGTGTGTGCTACCACCACCAGTCTGGGGTACCACTCACTGGCCCCAAACTCAACAAGTAGCCCATACTTACTGGCCAGTGAGCCTCAAAACCCACCTGTTTTTGTCTCCTCAGTACTGAGATTATAAGCATGAGCCACCACACCCAGCTTCTTATGTGGATGCTGGGGGCCCCAGCTCAGGTCCCCGCCACGCTTTCCAGGGAAGTAATTTGCCTACCAAGCTATCTCTCCCTGGCCCAGATTCCTTCCCATGATGTCCAGCACCAGTGAGGTTGAGCAAGGGCTTGGAGACAAAAATGTTTCTTTTAACAAAAGAAGACTAAACTATACTGATGATCAAACTCAGAGATCCACCTGCCTCTTTAGACTGAATGCTGGGGTTAAAGGCATGCGCCACGACTGCCCTGCATATTTTATATCTTAACCAAAGGCGCAACCTGTCTTCCCTCCCTTCTGACCTTCCTCCAGGCTCCGTTAGCACTTCACATGTACAAATGACAGGAGGAATGACCAGCAGGATCTGGATTAGTCACAGAAATTACGTGTGTGTGTGTGTGTGTGTGTGTGTGTGTGTGTGTGTGTGTGCCACAGCTCATGTGTGAAGTCCAGAGGACAGCTTGTGGCAATCAGGCTTCTCCTTCCATCCATCATCAGGGTCCCCAGGATTGAACTCGGGTCATCAAGCTGGCAGCAAGCTCCTTTACCTACTGAGCTCACTGAACCTGCTGAACCAGTCCTCCCACTGCTTTTGAGACAGGGTCTCTCTCTGCAGCCCAGTGTGTCCTCAGACTATGTGGTGGAGGATAATTCTGAACTCCAGATCCTCCTGGTTCTGGGATTACAGGAAAGTAGTGTCACACCCTGCTGTTTCTAACTGTTTGAAGGACCAGGCTGGTTTCTTCACAGGTCTAGTTCCTTTGGTCTTTCACAGCCTTGCTCAAATGTCACCTCACACTGACCCCCTTCCCAGGTGACCTCAAGTCACTGGCACCTGGTTTATTCCACCTGGAATGATCTTGTTTAATCCTATTGTGTCCTTCTCCCTTGAATGCAGACTCCTTGATAGAGTTATAAATATCAAATGAGTCTTTTTTTTTTTATTAAATACTGTGAAACTTGTGTTTAGAACAAGGGATTACAATCTTTTATGTTTGAATCCTCCACACCCAGCAAAACCTTTTTTACACAAAAGCTCATGACTCTGGTCTAGGAATTTGATAGCCTGGGGCAGTGACCCTTTTCTCCTACCTGCTTCATTTCTTAGGCACCAATTCTTTTCAGACTAGCCAATCAAATAAGATTTGCAGTTGACTCCTAGCCAATGGGGAAAAAAAGGCAGAACTGCCATGTGAGTTCAAATAAAACCTAAATCACTCGCCACCTCAGAAGAGTGAGCACACTCGTTTGCCTGTCTAGACACTTCATTTGGAGTGGTGGACCTTTTCTTTGCCACACTATTTATTTATTTATTTATTTATTTATTTTGAGACAGGGTTTATCTGTGTAGTCCTGACCAGACTGTTCTTAAATTCAGAGTGCCACCTCTGCCTCCCAAGTACTGGGAATAAAGGTGTGCACCGCCATTGCCCGTCTTGCCCTGTACTTACCTCTAATGACAGCACAGACCCTAGGACCTCAGGAGTCTTCTTATTTGAGTAATGGAGTCACTGAACTCAGGGTTTTGTGCATGCTAGGCATTCTGTCCACCACGATAGAGTCTCAACTTGCAAGTTCTATTTCTATCAGAAGCTGCCTGGAAGCTAAAGCAATAGTGGGCATTCCTTGGATTCATTTCTGTTTGCTCTGGGAAGCCGGGTGATCTGGGAAGTGATTCATTCAGCACTGAGTGACATCTGGGCTCATTCCTGGCTGTGTTGAGGGTTGGGTGATCTCACTGGGGAAAAACAAACAGCCCAGATCTGGCTTTGTTCTTAATGCTATTCCTAAATGCTGATGACTCCCCTGCTGGTCCAGCCTCAGGGGAAACAGTGGGGAGCTGATTGACAGCCATTAAGAAAGGGGAACTGAGTGCCACACATCTGACATCAAGGCAGAATCTGTGGCTGAGCATCAGCCCCCCCAGGAGCTTTCCAGCTAGACAAAGTCTTGCCCAGTGGACCTACACTGGCCGTGGGGCTGTGGCAGTCTCCATCCTCTTCACTATCCAGGATGCAGACGCTAAATGGACATTATTGTGGACTGCTTGTCAGTTGAGCTCCACATTCCTCAGTTTCCTCATATGTAAGGTGAGGGTAATAACTGTTCCTGTTCCACCAGGCTGTTGCAAAAGGGAGGTATTATGCATGTACTTAGAGCAGTGCCTAGCCTGCAGTGTTGGATGGAGACCTGTGCTTATTACTAATTGCTATTTTATATTTCATAAGTAACATTTGTATAAAAGCAACCTTTTGGATGGGCAGTAGTGGTGCATGCCTTTGATCTTGGCACTTGAGAGGCAGAGGCAGGTGGATCTCTGTGAGTTCAAGGCTAGCCTGGACTACCGAGCATGTTCCAGGACAGCCAGGTCTACATAGTGAAATCATGTCTCAAAAAGCAAAACAAACAAATAAGTAAAAAAACAGCCTTTAAGCTGAGAGATGCAAACACCCCTCAGATCCTAAGGGCCGTTTGTGGATATTGGCTATGGGTACATTCTAAACCACTTTTCAAATGAGCTCCAATCTAAGAATCCATTCCTGCTACCTACAATGGTCATTTGTTACTTTGGCTATCAGCATCCATTTATCTTCTTAATACTTTTGGGAAATAAAGCCACCCTCATCTTATTAGATGTCCTTGTAGATCTGTCTTCTGTGGGCTGCCCAGCCTCAGCAACTGTTGCTCCAATCTTCACCTTGGTGTATAACCTCTGTGGCTAGTGAAACCAAAACTCCATGGATAGAATCTCCACCTCTCTCTTTTCTTCCTTGCACCCCATGCCCTTCTTTTCTCCAAATGCCAGTAGTAAACAGAGCAGACTGAGGGTCTCACTTCTCTGAGTCCTTGAAAATTAGAAAGCAAACTGGGCATGGTGGTGCATGCCTTTAATGCAGGCACTTGAGAGGGAGATAGAGGCAAGAGGGTCTCTGTGAGACCAAGCACTACATAATGAGACCCAGACTCAAGAAAAGAAAAGAAAAAAGGAAAGAAAGAAAAGAGAAAAGCAATCATTGTCCATAAACAGACTGAAATTGGGGTCCCTTCGGGTACAGCTGGTGTCATGATCAGAGACAGTCTTCTACAGTAAGAGTTCAGATCCTGCCAAATTCTGCAGAAGCAAAATCCCCCCATTTCCCTGACCGTTAGTTTCTTTATATACATGTATGTGCACATATGTGTCATTTTCTAAGTCAGGGCCTCACACTGTAGAGCAGGGTAAACTTAAAACTCACATCCTTGTCAGGTGTTGGTGGCACACGCCTTTTAATCCCAGCACTTGGGAGGCAGAGTCCGGTGGATTTCTGGGAGTTCAAGGCTAGTCTGGTCTACAGAGTGAGCTCCAGGACAGGCTCCAAATCTACAGAGAAACCCTGTCTCAAAAAACCAAAAAGATAAACAAACAATTCACATCCTCCTGCCTCAGCCTCCAAAGACTTATAGACACGCATCAATATACTAAATCAGGTGTGTGGTGCGTGTCTGTGTGTGTGTGCGCGAGGGTGCTCGGGGGTGGGGTGGGGTGGGGTGGGATGGGGGTGTTGGGGGGTGAGAGGGGTGGGGGGAGTGGGGCATGGTTATGTGTGTATGTGTGTGTACTTAAAGATACTTCAACATATTTGAACAATCACCCCTGGATTAGTGTGTGATTACATTACAGGATACAAACAAATCCAGCCATTGGAGAGAACACAGCAGGACTTTACATCCTCAGTGTTAGATGATTTCAACATGTTCAAAGTATGTACATGCCTGGCACTTGGTAGGACCTGTGTAGGCATATGGTGGACTCTGTTAGCAAGACAGGAAAGAACAAAGTTACTGGTGCAAAGCCTGTGCTCTGGGCTCTGTTCTGGACACTCTGTAAATGCTAAATGGTGTCACTTAGTCCCACAGCAGTCCTCAGAATGAGGTAATATGATTCACATGAGGCAGTAGAGAGATTACATAATCGCACAGAGTTATGGTTTGAATATGAAATATCCACACCTCACCCCACGCCCAACCCCCTCAGGCTCCTGGGCTGGGCTCCTGGGCTCCAGCTGGTGGTTATTTTGAGGGTTATGAGGCGGGCCTTTGAGTGCTACCTGGATTCCTGGGTCTCTTCTTTGTTCTGAGCTTCCAGCCTGCTTTGCAACAGCCTATTCACCTACTCACACACTGTGGACTGAAAACACTGGGGAAATAAATCCTTTCTCCATTTAATTGTTTTGCCACAGAGAGGAGAAAAGTAACTAATACAACCAAGGCAACACAGCAAGCAGAGAGTGAGCTAGACTAGCTAGCCTTCCCCTTCTAAGTCAGATGGCACCTGAGAGGTCTCCACAGGACACCTTCCAGTACCTTTGACAGCTAAGGCCTTAGATACAATGTGCCCTGTTTTGTCCCTTTAAGGAAAATTCCACCCACTTGCACAAACACAGTCAGATTTAGCTGCTGGCATATTTCAGAAAAAATATTTTAGGGTAGAATATCACACCCCCTCCACACTCCACCCTCCTCTACCACTGTCTCCCCAGGGTGACAAAAAGCCAACACCTTTCCATCTAAGAAAACTTGGCAGAGGCTCCCTCCCTGTCTCAGAAAGGCTCTGTTCTGCCCACTGCCACCAGGAACAAGCACCACAGCCACCAGTGAACTTTCCAAAGAAAGGGATGAAGTCACACATCATCAGTTGTGGCTTTCCTGCAGTGGAGGATTGTGTAATGTCTTAATCAAAAAGGTAGAACCCAATTTCTATTTAAATAAAGATGTGTTAGAAAAAAAAATTAGCTAGGGGCTGGAGAGATGGCTCAGGAATTAAGAGCACTGTCTTCTCTGCCAGAGGATCCAGCTTCAATTACCCACACCCATGTGGCAGCTCACAACTGTCTGTAACTCCAGTTCTAGGAGACTCAACACATACATACATGCAGGCAAAAATACCAATGCACATAAAATAAAAATAAATGAATAAATAAAAACTTAGAGGGGGTGTGGTGTGGCTCAGCTGGCCAAATGTCTGACTAGCAGAGGCAAAGCCCTGAGTTTGATCCCTGCACCACATAGCCAGGCCATGGTGGTGCAAACCTGTAATGCCCACTATTTGGGAGAGAAAGATAAGAAGACAAGAAATTCAAGGTCATCTTCAGCTACATGAGACCCTTCAATGTGGCAGATTCGGAGTCAGGGAAGAGACCTACATAAAAGGAGGCTCTGAGACTCTGGGTGCTTCTCCAATCTGGAGGTTCCTCCCTCCTGCGCACTTCTCTTGGGGCCCATCACTACAGACAAAGAGCAAGCATCCAGCAGTCACAAGCGGCCATACTTTGTCAGTCTAGGCTCTAAGGAGGGCTCCTGGTGTCCAAAGCTCTCTAGGTGTGGGCAGGTGGGGGGTAAGGGCTATTCCAGTAGGAGAGGTGGGAGGGTGTTAGGGCTATTCGAATATGAGGGAGGATAAGGACTATTCGAGTATGAGAGGTGGTGGTGGGGGTTTAGTTCTGTTTGTACTGTGAACTCAGGGAGTTCAGGCAGCTTCCAGACCAATTTGCAGTTTGCTGGAGTTCTCTTTCGTAATGGGCATTTTTTTCGTTTTCAGGAAATGTGTTGGAAATCAAGAGTGGAGATGTAACTCAGCAACAGAACACTTGCTAACACACATACGTGCTCCAGGCCCTGGATTGGAGCCCAAAGAGATAGAGGAAGAAGAAGGGAGACCATAGCTGCTGAAAAATCAACAGCTAGAGTTTTAATTGCGATTGCTTACAGCAAGGACTTCTGGGTAATTTTTTTTTTTTCCTTTGAGACAGGGTTTCTGTGTGTAACAGCCCTAGCTGTCCTTCCTGGAACTCTCTTTGTAGACCAGGCTGACTTCAAACTCACAGAGATCCCCTGCCTCTGCCTCCCTATCATGCTGGAACTAAAGGCATGTGCCACCACTGCTTGGCCTGCCTCTGGGCACTTCTACTTGGAATTAAGGAGCACCTCCCCCAGGCCATAAACCACAGGCCATGAAAGGGGAAATTAAGCAGAACTCTTATCTTGGTGAAGACTCACACTTTCCTATCTTTTAAAATTCATTAAAAAAAAAAAAAAGTTTGCATGGCTAGGAGAAACCCTGTCTGGAAAAACAAAAACAAAACAAAACAGGAAGGAAGAAAGAAAGAAAGAAAGAAAGAAAGAAAGAAAGAAAGAAAGAAAGAAAATTGCTTTATGTGTATGAGCATTTTTGCTTGCATATATGTATATCTGTGCAACATGTGTGTGACTGCAGAGGACATCAGATCCCCGGGAGTTATAGAGGGTTGTGAGTCACCACGTGGGTAATGAGAACTGAACCCAGGTCCTTTGCAAGGCAACATGTGCTCTTAACCACTGAGCCATCTCTCCAGCCCAGTCTCTATATTTTCTTGCTTCTCCATGATATCGGTTTCCTCGGACACTGCACTCTGGAAGCCACAGACCTGATGTTTAGGATCTTCTGGATGAACAAACGGCTCCTCTAACAAACGTGGAGATTGCTTAAGCCACTGTCCATTTCTGGATCGGGGGCAGTAATTCTTACTCAAGGCAGGCATGAGCCCAGCTCTAGAGGATTTGTTTGCTAGGATGTGAATGGCACCTTCTGGTCCCACCCTGGGGCTTGGCTGCCTCTCTTGTCATTATCTGTCAATGTCAGCATCAAATTATGGAGAGAAACAAAAGAGGACAAGCGAAGGGCAGGCTTTCTGGGAGCTGTGCCAGGCTGATGAGAGGCGGCAGCTAGTGCCACGTGCTGGCTGGAGGTCATGACTGGGACAAGTGATAGAAGAGAGTGTGGGCAGTGACAGAGATGACACTTTGAATCCAAGGGCAGAGGTCAGTTGAAGGTGGAGGTCAGAGTTGAGGTGAGTTGGAGCTAGGAGAGAGGGACATGAGCTATGGAGGCAGGGCTAGTCACAGGGAGAAGAATCAGAATCCATGCCAAACTTCAGCTGGGAGCCAGGGGAGCAAGGGTGGGCATGGTTACCAAGCTTCTTTGCTCTTCGTCCCTGGCAATCTTTTCAAAGGCCCCTGTATCGTCATGCATGCCTGTGGCTCTGTTTTGAGTGACAATCTAGGCTACCTCCTGCTCTGTCTTAGTTACTTTTCCATTGCTTCGATAAGACAACATGGCCAAAGCAACATAGGAAGTGGGGCTTACAGTTGCAGAGGGCTAGAGTCTATGACCATCATGGTGGGAGCGTGGCAGCTGAGCACACATGGCAGGGGAGCAGTAGTTGAGCACTTACATCCTGATTCCTGATTGGCATTGATTGGCAGGCAGGCAGCAGTGAGAGGGAGAGGGAGAGAGAGAGAGAGAGAGAGAGAGAGAGAGAGAGAGAGAGAGAGAGAGAGAGAGAGAGAGAGAGAGAGAAACTGAACCTGGCATGTCTTTTGAAACCTACAAGTCCTTGGTAATGGGGCATTCTCGTTCAAACCACTACATAGCCTATCTTTCTGACATCCTTCTCAGAAACCCAATAACATTGATCAATGTAGATCAGTGGCTTCCCATGACATCTTTTTAGAGACAATGCCCATATTATTGGCACAAACTACCCCTGATGCTTCCTCTCCAATTACTATGCTCCAGCCACCGTAGTCATCTGGCTGTTTTTCAAATGCCCTGAGTTGTTGTCCATGTTAGCCTCCTGCACCAGCTTCCTATATATCTATACTCCCACCTCAGGGTGCCCTATTCCTTGTGTGCCCTTCAGGCCTCACCTCCAAAGCCACCTTTTTAAAGACGAGGGAAAGGAAAGGGAAAAGGAAGTGAGATGAAAGGAAAACAAAAAGCAAAGAGAAGGAAAGAATTGAGGTGTGTGAAGTGGCCCACATGAAAACCGCGGCCTCACGGTCACTGCGCTGAGAAATGAAGGTAAGATGCCCTGATCTTGGGCCAGCAAGACGGCTCCTCCAGCACTTGCTATAAAACTGGTGATCTGAATGTAATCCTCTGAATCCACATGGTAGAAAGAGAGAACTGACTTCAGCAAGTCGTCCTCTAACTACACATAAGAACCATGGTGCATGCGCACACACACGCAAATAAATAAGATAAAGAGGTAATAGTAATAAGAAGGGAGTCCCCTATCTAAAGATATTTCTTTCTTTTTGTTTTTGTTTTTTTTTGTTTTGTTTTGTTTTGGTTTTATTTTTGTTTTGTTTTGTTTTGTTTTGTTTTTTTGTTTTGAAGCAGGGTTTCTCTGTGAATCAACCCTGGCTGTTCTAGAATTCACTCTGTAAACCAGGCTGGCCTCAAACTCACAGAGATTTGCTTGCCTATGTCTCACAAGTGCTGGGATTAAAGGTGTGCAGACAACCCCCTCTAAAGATATTAAAATCAAACAGTCTAAACACAATGGCGCCAAGCTAAGCTAAACTAGTCTTGTATGGGCTGTTAATTGGAGACAGCTAATGAAGAATGAGAAATTCCATGTGCTGCCCACTCCAAGAACATCACCATCAAACAGACACCAGCAGAATAAAGAGTCTGTATAGGAGACTGGGGGGGAGGGGTTGGGAGAGGCTGGAGGGAACCAGGAGAAAGTGGGGTACAGACAAGCATGGGCAACCAGCCAGCATCAAAGGTCATTGCCACTGTAGGTCAAGTGCTGGGACCCCTTAGGGCCCAATGAGGGTTCACCACTGATGCCCTGAGCAGAGCCACTTCAACAGGAAGTGGGGCAAGGACAAAAGCAAAAGAAGATGAATGAGGAAATGGTAGAGGAGGGCGTGGCAACAGTACAAGGCACTCATCCTTCCAGGAAGTTCATTCATGAAGGACAGAAGATACTGCATACTGGCAATTTTACACCTGGATACCCAAAAGAAATGAGTGCCAGTGTTCATTCTTGTGCTTACATATGGAAAGTATAGAAAACTGTTTATCAGAAGTTATCCACAGTAGCTGAGAATTAAAACTACCGTGTAATCAATAACAGTTATGTACAGTCACACAATGGTGTATACATTAGATTCTTTTTTGTTTGTTTGTTTTGTTTTTTGAGACAGGGTCTCACTATGTAGCCTGGGCTGTCCTGCAACTCACTCTATACCAGGCTGGCCTTGAACTCAGAGATCCACCTGCCTCTGCCTCTGCCTCTGCCTCCCGAGTACTGGGATTAAAGTGTGCACCTCCACTGACTGTCATTACATTAGATTCTTTTGCTACATGAAGTTCAAGAAAGGCAAGATTCATCTGTGGTTATGGAGCTCAAAGTGATGGTTGCCAAAAGAACAGAGAAGAGGCCCAAGGAACTCAGCTCGAGAGCCAAAGAAAGTCTAAACTTTGGCGTTAGCTGGTGGCCCTGTGGTCTTAATGTGAAAATCTTTTAAACTGGGCTTGTATGCAACTCGATAGTTGTGTACATACTCATTATGTTCAAGGCACTGGGGTTAATCCCTAGCAATACACACACACACACACACACACACACACACACACACACACAAACCTAAATTGTGTGTCTGTCTGTCTGTGTCTGTGTGTGTCTGTCTGTGTCTATTTGTGTGTCTGTGTCTGTGGTGTGTGTGTGTGTGTCTATGTGTGTAAATTATAGATCAAAGCTGGAGATGCTGGGAATGGAACCCAATGCAAGGATGCTTGCTTTGCATGCATGCAGCTATGTCCTATGCTAGCACTGCCAAAACCCAAACAAACTAGTGTGGTCAAATGGCTCAGCTGCTGGCTGACAGCCACCCAGCTAACAGGAGTTGAGTCTGTTCTGGAGTTAAGGCCACTGAGCTTGGCTCAAAGACAGAGTCTGAGCAGTGCTGAGAGTACAGCCAAGTGTCCTCCTCTGTCGTTCTTTATTGGGTCTTGATGGGGATTGTGACCAAAAAGTCCCCAAAGCTCCACCTTCCACCAAGCCTTCTGCACGACTGTCTAACTGGTTAGAACTTCAATGATGGCGGAGAATTTAGAATATTACAATTCCACAGCCAAATTATGTTGGGCTATCTTTAACCCTCTTAACAGACATTTGTTGGGGTTGGAGAAATGGCTCAGAGATTAGGAGCACTGGCTGCTCTTCCAGAGGTCCTGAGTTCAATTCCCAGCACCACATGGTATCTCACAACCATCTATAATGAGATCAGGTGCCCTTTTCTGGCCTACAGGAACACATGCAGACACAACATTGTATACATAATAAATACATCTTTAAAAATATATTAAACAGTCATTTATTGCCCCCTCTGTGTATGAGCTAACATTTCTGTCATAATTATGTATACCCTTTGGAATGCACAGACGCCTAGCTTCCACCAACCAAAAGGTTAAGGATGGCAGCAGATAACATCTGAGGTCTCCCCACTTGCCATGACTCACCTACTTAATGCTTCCAAAGATGTATTTGCAAAATGCTTTGACTGATGACTTTGTTTGGTTACTATAAAAACCTCATCAAACCAAACTGTTGCTTCTTTGGGACATGGCATTTGGGATAGCATAAATCTGTGTTCCTGGCCTGTGGTCATTCATATTTGGCTCCAGAATGAACTATCTCTTATCCCATTTGCAATGAGAGTTGATTCAACAGAATCAAATGAATTTAAGGGTCAATGAGGCTACAATTACTCACAATGGTTACCAACAAAACTATCGCCTAAGATAACCCAGCCTGAGTATAAGCTGAGACCATAACTAGCACTGACTCCTAGATGGTCCTGGATGCTTCAGGAAGTCATGTCCCTGACACAGAATCAACAGCCCTTAACTTCAGGTCCTATCAGCCATGGTATCAATGTGATGGGTGCCAGCAGTCATTTGTATTCCACTCATGTCAGTAGGAAGCAATAGTGACAAGTACAGTAGTCTAGAGCAGGAGTATGGAAGTGGCAAGGGTCCAGTCAGACCCAAGGATCATCACCAGAATTTGCCATCACAATGTAAGAGGCAAAAGCCAGAGGCTGGACCTCTCAGGATAGAGAAAAAGGCACAAAGGCCACTGGTGTTTGATAGGGAACTTGTATTTGACCCACTAACCAAGGAGACTGGAGGACACTCAGTGATCTAAAGCACCAACAGTAGATCTGGGCAACAGTAGACTAGATCCAGGCACCTTATCCTGCTGCTTCTGCTCTAAGAAAGGCTAGGTTATGTTTATTTTGTAACAGTCTTCAGTGAGGTTTCAGTGAGGTCTTCGCGGATGACCTTGCATGGAGAATGTCCCTATGCATTGAGAAACTGAAGCCTCACGTATGACTCATGCAGTAAACTTCGGATGCACATGGCCCCTGCCATGCTCTCAGATAGGGGAAATGCAGCTGCCCAGAGGATGCCCTGCACTCCTGTTTTCTGCTAGTGGGGGTTGTTTGTTTGTTTGTTTCTTTAAGACTGAATGTTATATAACCCAGTCTGGTCTAGAACTTGTTATATAGCAGACGGTGACCTTGAACTTCTGCTCTGCCCGCCTCTCATCTCCTGAGCTCTGCGACTACAGACACACACTGCTACACTTTAATTGAGGCTTTGGGCTGAAGACAAGGCTTCACACACACTAGGCAGGCACTCTACCAACTGAGCTGCATCCTTAGCACTGGTTTTGTTTTATTGGTTGGGTGGTCCAGAGACAGTAGTGTGAATAAGGAGTGTTGGCCAGGAAGGAGCCACAGAGCCAACCATTCCCCCAAGTCCTCCGTATATTCATTTTCCTGGGCTTTTATTTTCTTACCCACAAAAATAAATAAGGCTTAGGGCAGGAGAGATGGCTCAGTTACTAGAAGTGTTTGCTTTTCCAATGTGATTCTGAAGTTAGAATCCCAGCCTCCACATTGGGTAGCCCACACCTGTTTAAGCCTTCAGCTCCAAGGGGTACAATGCCCTTTTCTGGCTTCTTTGGGGACCCATATAGATGGAACACACACACACACACACACACACACACACACCACTAAATTTTAAAATAAAAGGACCAAGTCTGTGACAAGGCCCAACGTAGGTCTGAAATTTTAGGTCTGTGCATCCATGTCAACCATCTCCAGAAGCTTAAGATCCTGTTTAACCTCATACATCTTGGGTTTCTGCCATTTCTGTCCACTGTGAAAACCCTACCAAAGGTTCTCTCCAAGTCCTTGTTGTGTCCTTTAAGATTAAAAACAAAAACCCCCAAACCAAACAATTGTGTCAATCATTAGGGCTCAAGAAGCAGGGAAGAAAATGATGGTTTATAACCCAAGAAATAAGCCCAAATGTTCAGTTGTGTGTCACCAGGGTGAGCAGGATAGTCAGTTTCTCCCTTTTTCATTCATCTCCAGGTGATCTGTGTTCCCAGAGGACAGACTTGCAAGTGAGTGGCACTACCTTGCTCCAGGCTGTGTCTATGCATTTGGTGGAAGAAACATTCTAGATTATTCTTGTATGTGTGTATATACTTGTGTGTGGATACTTTGCACCACAAAGGTAGGGATAATCTCCAAAGTATTTGTAGGGCAGTTAATTGAAGAAGGCCTTGGCAGTTGAGGAAATGGCTCAACACAAAGTGATTGCAGTGCAAGTACGAGAAACTGAGTTCAAATTCCCAGAGTCCATGAAAGCTGGATGCATAGTATGCACTGGGAGATGGAGGTAGATCCTTGGCAGGGTGATGACAGGCAGAGCCTGTGGATTTGCTGAGTAGACAACCTAGCCAAATTGACAAGCCTCAGGTTCAATGACAGATCCTGTCTCATAAAAGTGGAAGCTGGCCATAGTGGCACATGCCTTTAATCTCCACACTCAAGAGGCAGAGGTGGGCAAACTCTGTGAGTTTAAGGCAATCCTGGTCTACCGAGTGGGTTCCAACCATCCAGGACAGTTATGCAAAAAAAAAAAAAAAAAAAACAACTCAAATAAATAAATAAATAAATAAATAAATAAATAAATAAATAAATAAATAAATAGAGAGCAATAGGGTGTTAGAGACAAGATCCTGATCCCAAATCAACAGACCGCCACTCAAAAATAGGTGTCTCAGCAAGGCACAATGTACTTCTCTGCAGAAAGGTGCCAAGCTGCAAGAAGCTGGGAAGCAGCCCTCTATCTTTTATCCCTAAGGGAAAGTTGTCTGTGATTTCTGCCTGAGACAGGTGTGAATTGTGTCTCCCACCTTGGCGGAGACACATAGGACTACTGGCACAGAGCCCTCAGTGAGGGACTACGGCTCTGGGGAATCGTTCAAAAGGGAAAGAGCCTTTAACATGCAAGGCCTAGGAGGTCAGCAGTTGGCTGTTTTGTTTGTTTGAGGCAGGGTCCCAGGTAGCCCAGTTTAGCCTCCAGGTCACTGTGTAGAGGAGGAGGACCGCCTGATCCTTCTGTTGCGGTCTCCCAAGCGATAGAATTACAGGCGCAGGCCTGATGTTGCTCAGTTCTTAAAGGCTGAGCTCCAAGCTAGTGACAGGCGCCAGACACCCGGCTTTAAGGCCATCCTAAAGGGAGACACCAGCTGAGGTGAGCTCTGAGCACTCAGGTAGATCAGGGATGCTACAGTATGAGTGTGAAACGTACTCCACAGGCTCATGTGTTTGAACACTGGGAACTCAAGATGGTGGCACTGTCTTTGGAGCCATGAAAACTTTAGGCAAGGGCCCAGAAAACAAGTTCCAGCAGGCATGAACACGCTCTCACCAGTTATTCCAGGAGGACCCTCACAGGTGTGGGGTGTACTGCCAAGCACCATGGGCCCGAGAATTCATAGCCTATAAATACACATCACACCCCACACCTCGCTGTATTAGAGTGTGGGCTTCCTCGTCCTTCACAAATCTTCCTGTCACTTTCAACAAGCCTCCAGCTTAAAGAAGCCTTCTGCTATTTCACACAGACTCTGGGCCAGGGCCCCATGCCTGTCAGAGACAAGATACTAGTGAGAAAGTGCCTGCCAGGCAAGCATGAGAGCCTGGGTTCGAATCCCCAGAACCCAAGTGGTGGTGAAAGCCTGTCATTCCACTGCTGGGGAAGAGGGGAAGAGGGCTCCTTGGAGCTTGATGGCTGGCTGGAATTGCTGGCTCCAGGTTTAGTGGAGAGTGACAGGGGATGGGAGGGCATCCAGCACCAATCTCTTGCCTCTACACCCATATGCATGTGCACTCACTCATCCCCACACAGGTTTACTTATAGAAATAGGTACACATGCATACATCACACATGTGAAAACACACACACATACACACACACAGACACAAAGGCAAAAACCCACTTTACAGAGTTGATCTTTTTTTCTAGGTAGGGTTTCTCTGTGTAGCTTTGGAGCCTGTCCAGGAACTAGCTCTGTAGACCAGCCTCAAACTCAGAGAGGTCTGCCTGCCTCTGCCTCTGCCTCCTGAGTGCTGGAATTAAATGTGTGCACTACCACTGCCCAGTCAGAGTGCTTTAATAAGGCCAACCTCTGTCAGCATGCACTGTGTCCACCTTGGTTCGTGTGTTTGTCTCTGATGTGTGTACATGTGTATCCCTTAAGAATCTTTCATTTTGTAAGTCAATGATAGAAATCCAAAGTGGATTAATCAACAAAGGGATTTTCATAAGCATATATAGTCAACAAATATTCATTGAGAGCCTACTGTGTGGAAAGTTTGGAGGTGGTGTTTGCTTCAGGCAAAACTTGATCCAGCAACTCATAGCTTCACCAAAGACTTATGTTGCCTCTGTCCCCCTTCTTCGCCATCCAAAGGCCTCTTCTTCAACTCTACATTCCTCTCTCACTTTGTCTACCCAGCACATCTCCCTTGCAGCCTCACTGGCCTGTAGAGGAGGGAGCTTCTCTTTCAGGAACTCCCTCAGAAAGGCTAAGATTCACTTTCTGTGTCCACTTGTCTGTCCCCAGCCAGTCTGGATGGCTGATAGTGAGGTCTGAAGACGATTGGGGAAGCTAAGAATGGAGGGTAAGCCCCCGGCCCTTAACCACCTACAGAAGTGAATTCCTAAGAGAAGAACAGGATGCTGGGCAGGGTAGGGGTGAGTGAATGTGGAAGAAGCAAGTAGCAAAGTCAACATCCCATCCTTGTTTCAGCTACCCATCCCCAGCAGGAACCCTCAAAGTGATCAAAACCATAGGGGGAGCCAGCTCGGATGCCCTTGGATTCTAGGTATACCAAGATTTGACAAGTCCCGTGACTTCCTAAACTTGTTTAATCTCTCTGTGTCATGGTGTTTTTATTTGTTGATATGGCACGTGTGATCAAGCCAGGAGCAAGCTTTCACTTCAGGCATTTCATCTTCCAGGGCTGGTCCTCCCTTAGGTTGTTTTGTAGCTGTTTTCTCAGGAAGCTGGCAACCAAGCAAAGATGGTGTCCAACGCCTTCATGCCTACTAGGGCAGGAGGCATCGTGAGACCCCCAATCTTTTCCTATAAATGCTCAGCTGAGGGTCCTGGGGCCAGTGATGTGCTGCAGGATTCATGAGCCACAGGTGCCACGGTGGTCTGTGCTGATTTAGGACTGTGCTATCCTAGCTGGTGACTTTTCACGCTTCCTAAGCTGTATAAAAATGAACCGTCATTGGCGATCTATACATAGAAAGTTCCCGTTTCAAGCCTGTGCAAAGAGGGTGGGTGTGCTGAGACATTTGCATAAAGCTGATGGATGTGGAAAGGCTGTGGGGTTTGGGGGGGGGGGGGGAGGGGGCTTGTTTGCTGTTGTTCTGGGGGCTACAGTGTCCTCCCAGAAGTAGAGCTAGGAAAGACATGAGAATAAGAATAAACGAGATAAACTAGGAAAGAACCATAGCTTTTCCAAATGAAGAAGAAAGGAGGCAATCACCCTAAAATAGCAGTGTTCAGCCTGTAAGACCTGTCAGGTTTTAAGGAAACCGAAAACAGCACAATAAAATTGGCGTCCAGGCGGGCTTCACAGACCAAAGACAGGCATGTGGGATCTGACTTTGCTCTCTGCCCCGTCAATGCCCTTTCCCTGTTTTGTGAATATATGGAGGAGACTAACGGGCTGTGTTTTATGTGCAGGGCTATGTAGATATGCAAATGAGTGCAGCTTGTTAATGAGCTGAGGGTGATTAGGTTGCAAGGAGCTTCCAGCCTGAGTGGAACAATAGGTGAAAGGACCAGGTGTCTAAAAGGGGACTTCCACCATCACCTCCAGCCCCTGCCTCAACATCTCCAACAGGCGGGCAGGGCCAGGCTATGTCAGTGTCTGAATCTACTGGGTATGAGGTGAGAAATGGAAGATTCAGAGAAAATCTGGGTCTAGTCAGGGACTAGTCACAGTCTTTTGAACTTTTCCAGGGCCCCAAAGGGCTGTTGGGCAGCCACTGCAGCACAAAGCCTCCCCAGTGGGTGGTATTGGGCAAGTGAGACAGGAGAAGTGGGGCCCTGTGGGGAGTCAGGTCCCCTTCCCCCCCAACCTTTGTGGGCAGTGATTGGGATTCCCGGGGAATTGAGAATTCAGGGAAGGATCCGTGGGGGGGGGGGGGCAGGAGGTGGGCATCTGCATTTGTAGGGAGAGAAATACTGTATTACCGGAAAAGGTACAGACTTTGGGTTTTACAGACCTGAATTTATGGAGCCAGACCAATCAGATGTGTTGTGTCTATGAAAGCTAGCTGTCAGGGTGCCAACTGCAGTACCAACCTTCCCCTGTTAATAAATTATGAGACTTGGCCTGTGGCATATTTCTTTCTCAGCCACTCGAGGGTTACCTACCATGGGAGGTCATTACGACAGACTCACAACCAGTCCAAACCAGATTGGTAATATACCCTGTGAGTTGTTCTGAGGCAATCCAAAGCAAACCCGGGCTTTGTTGGTTTCCTTTCTTCTCTCTCCCATCAGTTTTCTGGTCTTTGTGACATCTAGATAAAACAGCAGGGGTTTAGGGATAGGTAAGTAGTTCAGATGGTGGAATGTCTACCAACTGAGAACCAGGGTCCATCTCCAGCATGGCATAAACTGGGTGTGGTGGTGCATGTTAAATATAAGAGGAGACCATGAGCAAGCTTTGGTGGGAGAGCCTGGAAAGGAGACAGAGCCTTGTACCAGAGGCATGATCAGGTTGTGGAGGAAAGGAGAGACTGCCCTTTGAAGCCTGGAGGGACGCACCATTAAGAGGGATAGCTAAAAGAAAGAGAAAGAAAGATACAGAGCCATGAGTCAGGTGATGGGGAAGGACCAGAGAGATATCCCACCACAGAGGACATAGCTGACTTTTATATCTTTCCAGAAAGTTCCATGCCATATGATTTAGTCTGAGGATGATGTGGCAAGGAACATGCCAGAGACAGGTATTGACTCTGACCATAAATTTAATTTTCTATCAGAGACAGAGGGGGTGGGGGCAAGGGTGTGGTCTGGTTTCTTCAGCCATGAGATCTGCCACTTAGAATGACCAGCACCCGAGAGAGGCAGGTTTACGATCTAAGTACATGCCCATGATCCCAGCTCTCAGAAGGCAAAGGGTGAACAAAGCTCAAGGTTGGGGCTGGCAAGATGGCCTGGTGATTAAGGGCTACTACGGCTCTTTCAGAGGACCTGGGTTCACTTCCCAGCACCACATAGTGGCTCACAATTGTCTATAACTCCAGTTCCAGGGGACCCCATGTCCTCTTGTGACCTCTGAGGGTACTGCATCAATGAACACACACAGATATACAAAAAAATTTTTTTAAGAGTTCAAGGTAATCTTTGGGTACATAGTGAGTTTAAGGCCAGAGTGAGCTACGTTGAAACTTTGTCACACATACAACAATGACAATGACAAAAATCCTACTCCCTCTCCCCCCAAAAGTGAGCCATCTTTTTTACTTGCACATGTATGGAATCCCATGAAAGACTTAAACGTGTTAAGAAGAGACTTTTAAAAGACTCTGCATTTTGTCACTTGGCATCATTCAGCCCTGCCCATAAATAATGATGTCATGCTAACAGGATTTGGTGCTAATTCAACAGCAGAGGAGTGCTGGCGTGTGTGCAGATCACACACACAGAGAACGGTATTGAAAAGCAGGAGTAATAATTAGAGTTTAATAAATGGTAATTTGCTCCTTGCCACTGTGTGTGCGTGTCGGGAGCTGGGGGGTGTAACAAAGGGGTCCCTTCAGGAAGGTGGAAGGCAGCACGTTTGCCATGATGGCTTCATTTTCATCCTTTTATTTCTCAGGATTGAAATTAATTCCCATCTACCTACGGGTCCTCTTTTTGGAAAATAACTCCAGAGGAATGGCAAAAGACACACTTTGGTAAGAATTACTGGAATTATTGATCACTGGAACCAAATTTTAATTGGAGTTACAGAATGGAGAAGTCCTAGCTCCAGAGAGACAAAGTGAGGTAAAGAAAGCAAACAATTATCTGGGCCGTTCAAGGGAGGAATTTTTCTTGCTGATTAGTGCTTGTTTGACTCATCTGAATAATTGTCTCCATCAGTTAGGTCTGGTAGTGAAGCCCCGGCCAGAAGATCAGCCCGCAGAGTGGAAGGGGCGCACTGCTGAGACAGGACAGGAAGGCTGCGGAAGCGTCTCCTTCAAAGTGTTCCGTGGCAGGCACAGGCTGGCCAGGCATGAACAGAGAAGGGGGAGATAGCCCTTGGAGCTAAACACAAGAAAGCAATCGATGCTAACCTACACAGAAAACCAAGACCCAGTGAGCCAGAGATACAATCCGAAGACGGCTGGGTTTTGGTGAGCAGAGCTAGGAAGACAGAAGAATCAAGCAAAGAAGAGCAAAAACGGTGTGGGCACGCGTTCATGTGTGCACATTTGTGCATGTAGTATGGAAATGGAAGCTCCCCGGCTGCCCTGCGCCGGCCCCCACCCCCAGCTCAAAACCACCTGCAATTCCAGTTCCCGCGAGAATCCAATGCCTCTGGCCTCTGTTGGTATCTGCATTACCTCCTAATCACACATAATTAAAAGTAAACTATATCTTTTTTAAAAAGTCAGTTGCTTTAGGGCTGGGGGTGTGGCTTGGCTAGTAGAGTCAAAAAGCTTAGTTCACCACAAAGCTTTGGATCCCAGCACCGCATAAACCAGATGTGGTGGTGGGTGAAGCATGCCTGTAATCCGAACATTCAGGAGGCAGAGGCAAGATGATCAGAATTTAAGGTTGTCTTTATCTATTCAATTCGTTATTTTTCTGTTACTGTGATAAAACACCATGACCAAAGCAGCTTATAGAAGGAAGGATCTATTTGGGGCCTTATGGCTCCGCAGAGGTAGGAGTCCATCACCATCATCACGGCAGGGAGCACGGCAACAAAAGATCAGCCAGCAAACAGTTTAAGGAGCTGCACTGAGAACGCACATCCAGACCCACAAACAGAAAGCAAAGAGAGGACTAGGAACAGCAGAAGGCTTCTGAAACATTAAATTAACCCCCAGTGACACACCTCCTCCAACAAGGCCGTGCCTCCTAATCTTTCCCAAACAGTTCCACTAACTTAGGACCAATCATTCAAATCTATGAGCCTGTGGGCGCCATTCCCACACACATTACCACAGCTACATTGCAACTTTGAGGCCAGCTGGGACTACAGGAGACCCAGTCTCAAAAACAAGACCGAAATTAAGCAAATATAGGAACAGCTGCTTTACTTAAATGTCCAGATGATCTATTATTTGAGGTTCATTCATTATCAAAGGGTGCATTTATTTTTCAGATACAAATTTCCCTTGGAGGGTATTATGGTTTGTATATGAAATCCCCACCACCACCACAAAGTCTCATGTGTTGAAGGCTTGGTACCCAGCTGGTGGATCTCATCATGGAGGGATGACAGGATTATAAGAGCATAAAGGTCATCCATGGATTAACCCATTGGTGAGCTCAGACTGAATGGGCTGTAAGGAAATAGAGTCTGAACCAGATCACCAGGGACACATCTTGGAAGAGTGAGTGCATCTTGCTCTGGTCTCTGTTCTCATTTGGTTCTCTGCTCACTTCATAGTAGCGTCTTCTGCCTTACATTCCTGTTATAGTGGTTATTTATTTCTCCTTTCTTGGATAACAATGCATCCAGCTGAGCATGGACTGAAACCTTTGACCCTGTGAGCCAAGGGATATTTTCCCTCCATTTAACTATTCTTCAAAAATAGTTGTCACAGTGACAAAAACCCAGCTAACACAGAGTTCAATGCAACAGCTACTGAGCTTGCTGTATAAATCAGTAATATTGGCTGGAGTGGATTTAAAATTCCACAAATCATTTGATGTTCCCCCGCCTTTTTTTTTTTTTTTTTTTTTTTTTTGAGACAGGATTTCTCTATGTAGCTTTAGAGGCTGTCCTGGAACTTGTAGACCAAGTTGGCCTTGAACTCACAAAGATCTGGCCTGCCTCTGCCTCCTGAGTACTGGGATCAAAGGCATGTACCACCAATGCCCCAGCTTTGATGTTCTTTTCTTTTAGGGCAATACTTTTTTTCATTCCTTTCCCCTTCAGTATGGGCTGAACTTAGTGTCTTACTTCCAGCTATTTCTTTTCTAAAAGGCTGGGGTTGAACCCAAAAATTTTGTGCACAGCAGATAGGTGCCTCTGAGCTATAACCCCAGTAGATACTTAGCAGATACTTGCTTATTTTTTGTTTTGTTTTTTATTGTTGGTTTGTTTTTGTTTTGTTTTTGTTTTTGTGAGACAGGGTCTCACTACATAGCTCTGGCTGTCCTGGATCTCACTATGTAGACCAGGCTGGCCTCAGACTCAGAGATCCTCCTGTCTCTGCCTCCCCAGAGCTGGGATTACAGGTATGCACCACCACACCTGATTAAGACGGCTTGTTTCTAATGGAGAAAATATATTTGAACTGACAGTGTGTGGGTTCCCAGGAGAGGCTGGGAAGGGCTTTGAGGTTTCTTCCTAGTCCTTTTCACCATGTTCAAGGATCTGAGGCCTCCTGCCAACACCCCCTGGGTCTTAAAGGAGACTAACAGACCCTTTCTTAAGAGGCTCAACATTTTAAAGAGAATCTTATTGAGTGAGGAAGTTTTTGAGTGGTGGTGGCCAACCTGCCTCTAATCCTAGCACTTGGGAGACAGAAACAGGTGAATCTCTGAATTTGAGGTGAGCCTGATCTACAGAGGGAGTTCCAGGACAGCCAGTTCCAAGACAGCCAGAGAAGCCCTGCCCTGTCTTGAAAAACAAAAAACAAAACAATACTCAGGAAACTGATCTCAGACTTTTCTAAGCAGCTTGGTGGTATTCAGTCTCCTCAGAAGTCTTTACTACTAATATAACTTAGGGGAAAGAGGAACAATGTGTATCTGTTAAGTTTCAGGGATTTCCTGAGAATTTTGAGTTGTTTACTTCCAGACTCTTTTTTTTTTTTTTTTTTTTTTTTTGGTCACCTCTACCTCCCCAGTTCTGGGATTAAAGGTGAATATGGTAGTTTGAATGTAAATAGCCCCCATAAATTCATAGGGAGTGTCACTATTGGGAGGTGTGGCCTTGTTGAAGTAGGTGTGACCTTGTAGGAAGTGTGTCACTGCCGGGGCAGGCTTTGAGGTCTGTTTTGCTTAACCTTTGCTCAATGTCACAGATCATTTCCTGTTGCTTGCAAGATACAGGACTCCCAGGTACTTCTCTAGCACCACATCTGCCTGCATGCCACCATGTCCCACCATGATGATAATGGACTAAACCTCTGAACTGTAAGCAAGCCACCCCATGCTATGGATTATGCTTATTGGTAATAAAAAAAAATTAACTGGTTGATAGCAGGGCAAAAAGAAATTGGGTAAGACAGCCTGAAGCAGAGAGAATGATGGGAAGAAGGTGGAGTCAGTAGAGTGGAGGAGACACCAGCCAGCCACCAAGCAAGCAGGATGTATAAAAAATGAGTTAACAAGCCATGAGCCAGGTGGCAAAGCATAAATAGAGATATGGGTTAATTTAAGTGTAAGAGTTAGCTAGTAACAAGCCTGAGCTATTAGCCAAACATTTATAATTCATATTCAGCCTCTGAGTCAGTTATTTGGGACTGGGTGGTAGAAACAGGAAACATCCAATTACAACCCCAATTAAATGTTTTACTTTATTACAGTTGTTGTGGTCATGATATCTCTTCACAGCAATAGAAACCCAAGCTAAGACATTGAGTGCCACCACATATGGTTTTGAATTTAATCAATTTTCAACATCATAGTTCGTGTGTGTGTGTGTGTGTGTGTGTGTGTGTGTGTGTGTGTGTGTGTGTGTGTGTTCATAGTCACATGTTTATGTGGAAGCCAGACCTTGACTACTCTCCATTTTATATAATGAAGTATATAAACCTGAAGCTTACCAATTTGGCTAGTCTAGTTAGTCTCTTTGCTCCTGGGATCCTCAATCTCCACCTCCCCCAGAGCATTGGTGTCGCATATGGATCATTGTGGCTCCCACCCAGCACTTATGTGGGTGGCAGAGATCTGAACTCTGATCCTCATACTTACTCAACAGTGCTTTACTTGCCAAGTTATCTTCCGACCTGTCCCAGCTCTTTGATCTGTGTGGTCTTTGGCATTATGTGAAAGAACATTTAAGAAGGAATTGGACAGGTCAGAGACAATGCCCAGGACTCAATGGAAGAAGAGTTCCCACCTGCTACCCTGCTCACTCAGATAGCTCAGTGCCTCCTGTAAGTGCTCAGCATGTCATACAAAAGTGAGGTGATGGGGGGAGGAGAGAGACGGGAAGGAAGGAGGGAGGAAGGAAGGATGGACAGATGGAGAAAAAGAGAAAGCAGACGTCTGTGTAAGTTCCAGGAACACCAGCTCCAATTCCATGTTCCACTTTCTAAGCTGTGTATCTTTTGAGGAAATTCCTTCAGTCCTCCGAATCTCCATTTTCTCATTTTGCATCAAGGACAATATCCTATCATACGGCTCTTACGAGTCTTACGCAATAACTCATACACAAGCATCGAGAATGGGCCAGAGCTGTAGCTCAGTGGTAGAGCACCTGCCTAGGATTCATAAAGCCCTGGGATTGATTTCCAGCACCACCCAAACCCACAAATCTAGAACACTGTAGTTTAAGTGTACATCTCCAATCTCAGTACTTGAGAGCTTGAGGCAGGAGGATTACTAGGAGTTTGAGGACAGCCTGGGTTATATATAGAGAGACTCAAAAAACACCACAGCTCAGGCAACATTGTGGGAAAAGGCCCAGAAAGAATATAATAACCAGTGGATGGGGAGGAGCCCTGTGAAATACTGTCTTCTGGATGGCATGGGCCCTGCGTTCATGAACTCATAGCAACAGTGACCAGCATAAGATTATGTCAACATTCCATCTTGCATGGCAGGACAGGGGGTAGGGAGGGGAACCACAAGACTCATGAGCCCCTACCTCTCCCTGGAAAAAACCAGGCAGTTAATGGTTGCTGAGGGAGGGTCACACTCAGTGGTAGCATCACTGCTAAGCTGCCCTTGCTCAAGTAAATAACCCCCAACCCATGCTCATGTAGGCAACTTTAACTAAACACAGCAGGCCATCCATAGAAAAAGAGATGTAAAAGGAGGAGATTTGTTGTGGGAGGGAAAAGGGTAAGAAGAGGTCATGGGGAGGCCGGAGAGATGGTTCAATGAGTTAGGTTGCTTGCCACCAAGCCTGGCAACCTGAGTTCGATCTCTAGGACCCATATGGTTAGAAAGAGAACCAATGCATAAAGGTCATAGACTTCACCTCCACATGTGTGCCACACACACACACACACACACACACACACACACTAAATAATTGTAAAAACATTTAAGATCAAGTGATAGGGGAATATAATCAAACTATAGTTCATATTTATGAAACTATGAAAGAATAAATAAATTAACAACAGCACCAGCAATAACAATAAGAACAAACCATTGTAATATAAAGCAGGAGCTCAGATCCATGAATGTTCACTGAAGAATGAATGAGTGGAGTCTGGCTGTCTCCTGCAGATGAATGGCCTAGAGCCTAGGGGCCTTGAGTGCACAGAACAGGGACAAGCCGTGGCTCTAGTGAAGCACAGCCTCCCACCTTATTGATGTGCCAGGCTTTCATCCTTCCATATCCACACTTAGGGGATTAATTCCCAGGACATGCAGTCAGTAACAAGCCAGCCAGCCAGACGACAGATACAGATAAGAGCAGCCAGGGTTGTAATTCCCATCCCATTGACAGGCCATCAGCAAACAGAGGAAGAATGGGACAGCTGAAAGCTTCTATTCAAAGTCAGTAACAATAAGTTACAAGTGACTATGTGTGAAGGGCAAGGACAGAGGGGGAGGGGGGCGCCAGTAGAGACCACAGGGGCAGACAGATGGATTTTGGGCTAAGACCCTGCTTAGATTTTAGGGAAATGATGAAAGTTTTTCAATTTAGAGAAAAAGAATGTAAGAGCCTATATGCTCCCTTTGTGTACAAAGCCTTTTGAACTTTAAAAAATTTTAAGGTGAATGTGATCAAGGTACATTATATGCATGTATGGAAATGTCATAATGAGGCCCATTACTCTGTAAAATTAATATACGCTTAAAAAAAGGATTCCTTCATTACGGAAATAGCAATTTTATTGATGAATATAATTGCCGAGGAGCACCAGAATCTGGAAGGATGTGGAATGTTAAAATGAGCCTCCGTGTGGTTCACCCCAGCCCTTCCCCTACGCCCCTTTTGGTTCTTATACCCATGAAAATCTTCCTGTGATCTCTGAGTAATGAAATAGGGTAGTAGATTCAGGCAGTGTTGTGGCAAATGGTGACTGCCCCACTGTTCTCTCTCAGGGCGCTCAATGAACCATTATTCCTAAAACATAAAATACAAGATGATTGTTGTTGTGGATGGACTGGGGAGATAGCTCAGCTGGTAGAGTATTTGTCATGTGAGTACAAGAACTTGGGTTCAAATCCTCAGAGCCCATGTAAAAGTCAGGCACAGTGTTTCTGCAAGGAGATGGGAGGCAGAGACAAGAGAAATCCCCCAAATTGAAGGGCCAGCGAGCCAGATATACACTGCAGTGAACAGAGAGACTCTTCCTTACGTAAGGTGGAAGGTGAGGACTGACTCTGAAGCTTGTGCTCTGACCTTCACACCCATACTCATAATTGCACACACATGACCATGCACACACATGTACACAGAATGATTGTATAACACAATTACATTACTTATCCCCCTCCCAAAACTGGAAACCAGTCTCAAGCCAGGCATGCACAGAGATATTTGTTACAGATTATCCACGGGCCAAAATGGTCATCAGTATAAAAATGGATAAATGAATTGCATTACGGCGATACCCTGGAATGTTATTCAGCCATAAAAATGAAGAATATATTGGTACCTACTTCCACATACGCGCACCTTGAAGAGATGATACTGAGAGAAGTCAGACACGAAGGATATATATATGTATATATATATATATGTATGTATGTATGTATGTATATATATATATGGTGTGGTTCTTTTTACATGAAATATCCAGGATAGGCGAGTCCGTATGCACAGAATGCTGATTGACAGTTGCCAGGGGCTGGAGGTAGGGAGTAAAGGAAAGTTTCATATTGAGTACAGGGCTTTATTTTGAAATCATGGAAATGCTTGGGAACTAGTAGGAGTGACAGATGTACAACATTATATGTAGGACATACTGTGAAATCATTCACTTTAACATGCCTTTTGGGCTAGGAGTATGGTTCAGTGGTAAAGACCTTGCAGAGTATCCCCAATGCAAAAAAAAAAAAAGTGTTTGTGTGTGTGTGTGTGTGTGTGTGTGTGTGTGTGTGTGTGTTTGGGGGCAGGGGTCTTACTATGTAGCTCTGGCTGTTCTGAAACTCACTATGTAGACCAGGGTGGCCTCAAACTCAGAGATATTCTCCTGCTTCCCGAGTACTGGGACTAAAGCATGAGCTATGCCTGGATCCAAAAAAAAAAAAAAAAAAATTAAGGCTAATTTTATGATGTAAATTCTACCTTAATTGATTATCATTAAAATTATATTAATTAGGGCCAGTAAGATGGCCCAAAAGGTAAAGGCACCTGCTGCCACGCCTGACAACCTGAGCTCAAAACCCAGGACTCACGTAATGGAAGGAGAGAACCTGCTCCCCTTTGACTTTCTTCCAAGTATCATGACACACATGGACATTGTTGTTCTTTTGCAGCTGCTATTGCCTAAGAAACACAAACACAAGACTCAGCGCCCACGTGGAGTTTACTGAGAGAGGGGAGAGAAAGGGGGTAGCTGGTGGCCAACCGAAAGCAGGGAAGAGAGAGAAAGAGGGGGGCCCAGAGAGAGAAAGAGAGAGATAGATGCGCTTGGCGCGCTTGCTTTAAAAGGGGGGCTTGCACATGCGTAACTGGGTCCCGTGCGCAGCCAGGTAAAGGCTTGAACAGCCAGGTAAAGCCTGACGCAGTGATGACATTGCCATGAGTGTCCCGCCCATCATCAGAGGCGGAGTCAGGAGACTGCAGGCTCCCAACATTCCCACCTCTTATTGTTATTAAAAAGGTGGGAATGTTGGGTTGGGAGAGGCCCAACAGAGTCTGGAGACAGCAGGTTCCCAACAGACATAAAATAAGTAAAAATGTAAAATAAAAATTTAAATTGTAACTGGGCATTGGTGGTACACACCTTTAATCCCCAGCACTCGGGAGGCAGAAGCAGGCGGATCTCTGTGAGTTTGAGATCAGCTTGGTCTACAGAGTGAGTGCCAGGACAGGCTCAAAAACAATACAGAGAAACCCTGTCTCAAAAAAAAAAAAAAAAAAAAAAAAAAATTAAATATTGTGTTAGTATACTTATTTTTCAATATAATGCAAATGAAAAAGAAAATCCCAGTCCCACAGATGGAGACTTCTCTTTTAGCTGAAGCTTAGTTCTTCCCATAGGCAATAGTTAGACAATTTGTGTATTCTTTTGGAGATAATTCAGTCTATGATATGTTTATGTGTGTTTCTACAAATATTAAATAGAAGCATACATGCACGATGTTCTTCCACAGAGAATGTTTCTCATAGTTCAGGCAGGTCTTAACTACTGATCCATCTCCTAAGCATTAGGATTACCAGTATACACCACCATGCCCACTTTATTCCATGCTGGGGCTGGAACCCTGGGATTTGCATTGCTGAGCAAGCAGTCTACCCACTGTAAAACAGCTACAGTCGCCTGTTTTAAAACTACAGCTCTGTACTCTCAACCCATATCTACTTGATCAGAATTTTCAGAGCAGGGTCCAGGAATCTGTTCTGAGGCTCACCTGGAACTATGCTTGTTCAAGCAAGCAGTTGACAGGGAGTGGGCTGCTTGGTGGCTTATGGTTTCCCAAATTCCTGAGTCTCCCGGCCCTCCTGCCTCCTCCTGGTTAGTTTTCATGGTCTTCTCAGAGCCTGGGACTTCAAAGTGCCCTGGCTCCCAGATCTCCTTAAATACTCCTCTGTTCCCACTTTCCACTCAGGCTACCTCCAGCGCCTTCGGGTAACCATCCAGTGCCCAGAATCTCTGACCTTAGTGGAGTATACCAATCTATACTTCCATAAGGGTGAGCCTAGCCCTTGCTTGGTTGTTTCAAAAGCATCAGAAATATTTTGAGCCTAGATTTCAAGGACCTGGTAGAATTCTTACTTTGACCCTTATTACCCAGTGCTGTGCAATCAACTCTCTCTCTCTTCTCTCTCTCTCTCTCTCTCTCTCTCTCTCTCTCTCTCTCTCTCTCACCACACACACACACACACACACACACACACACACACACACACAAAACTCCCAAACTGGTTGACAAGCTTTCTACAGCAGTATGTTTAAAACATTTTATCATAGAGCCAGGCATGGTGGTGCATACTTGTAATCCCAGTACTTGGGAGGCAGAGGAAGATCTTGGGTTCCAGGGTATCCTGGGCTACCAAGACATTACATTTAAAAAAAAAAAAAAAAAATCTAGCTGTTGCTGTTGTTGAACCTTGCTGTGCACCTGGTACTTACATACTCAAAAGACTTGCACTAGCCCCTTTGGAGGGTGTTATTAAATCCCATCTTGCAAAGGAAGGTACAAAGCTTAGAAACGGAAGAATGGGCCAGCTCATGAATACAGAAAAGCTAACTGGAAAACCATGGCCACATAGCCTAAAACCCGCCAGGCTTGAGAAGCGAGTCTTACCACCTGCTGACAAGTCCCTGGGAAACTACATCCAATGTGAATATGAGAAAAAACAGAAGCCTAGGGAACAGAGGAGCACCCTAGGCACATCAGGATAACACCGATCTCTCCAAATGTGAGGCTTTCTCAGCCCCTTTAGCCCATCTCTTGTGGAGGTGGCTTCAATTGTGTGAGTTTTCCATCTTGCCCTTCTCTACTGGGGTAGCTACCTACAGCATCAGTGTATTAAATTCAGGAATCCATGAACCCTGGTTCAAATCCCAATACCTCCTCTTATTAATGCTGAGGCTTCAGACTTGAGGAGCATCATTTCTGTGCCCCAAATATTTGTGGCCCTCTCAGCTCAGAGCTCAGTTACACAGGTTCCCTTCCCTCCTGCCAGGCAACAAGCAGTCTCTGCTCTTTTCACATTCCAGGACTCGGGGTTATCTCAGATCACAGTTCTGGAAAACCTGGGGTGACTCTTAATCCCCTCTCTCCTCAGGGTTTCCATCCCCTCTGCCCTCAATCCACATAGGCATATGATCGGGTCCTGGCCCCAGTCACAGGGTGGATATGAAAAGGACATTGTATCTGAGCCCAGAGTCCAGAGCTCCATGGGTCAGATTTCTACCTCCCACAAACACTAATCGGGTCTGCAGAGTCACATGAGGTCCCGTGACCCCAGCCCAGATGGTCTTGTGTCTCCCTGCAAACTGGATGAAGCTGGGGCACACTGCCTGACTCCCAGTTACAGGCTCTGTCTGCTCCCCAGGGGAATGATCTCTGGGAAAGTTGGGAAGTACATGAATGCATGGATCAAATCTTCTTACCCCAATCATGCACATCATTTCAGAGACTCTTTATCCCCTGTTTACAGTCTCAGACAGTGTCCCCTTCTACTGTGGAGCTGAGCTAGAGTATGCACAATACACTAAGTGCATTATATTTGAGCAGCCTCATTTCATGCTGACAGTCTTGGGAGGTGAGTGCTGTTTCTATCCCTGTCCTGCAGAGTGCAGCAACAATGACCATGGATAGACAGAATGGGGCAGATGCTGTTCTCCATGTCTAAGGTCACTGGCTCCTTCTTCTGTCACCATGACTTCCATGGTGTAGATATTACAATCATTGTCCATTAAATGAGACTCAGAAATGTAGATAAGTGGCCCAGGTCACCCAGACAGCAAATGACAGAAGCTAGTACTCCAGTCTGGCCATTCTGGCTCCTGGGACTCCTGACCATTCTGCTCCATAGTCCCTTGTGTTTCTTGAGACACTCTCCCTGTGTCACCTTAGCACACACAGCTTGTATTACAAATCAATGGCTTGAGAGCCAGAAGGACCCTGGCTCTGCCATGGAGCTCCCACAAGTCCTGAAGGACAGAGCATGATGATTGATTTCTAGACTGAGCCTTTAAATGTCAGAGTGAGCGTGACCACCTCAAACCTTGGGTCCATAAATAAAATGCAGAGGGAAAGGACATTCTAGTGTGTGAGATGAGGAGGAGGAAGAGGCAGTCAGAGCAGCGATGTGGGGTTCGCATGTGCGGAATGTGTGGGCTTCCCGGGAAGGCAGTGGGGAGCGGGAGCAGGGTAAGAGCATCACACTTGACCTTGAGCAGCTGTGAAACCATTTATGGTATGACACTTGCCAGGGAGAGATGGGTGGTAACCTGATTTACTGTCTGTATTGATTGGTTCCTGTTCAGATCAGCTCATTAGATCAGCCTGACTGCTGAGCCCCACTCACCAGCTCTCAGTGCTCACACAGACCCAGTCCTGCATGGCTCTATGGGCCTGCCCAGTCCAGTTATCATCTGTCCTAGGAGCTGGGGGGACAGACATACCCAGAACAGACAGAAAGCTCCTCCTACCACATAGTCTAGAAGGAGTTGACAAGATAAGGGAGGATACAAGAAATAGACCTAAGGTGAGTTAGAGATATATTGTGTGGAGTGAGGTCAGAAAATGAGGTCATAGGAGAGACTTGTAGGGAGGGGGTGAGGGAAGGAAGCCCAGGAGGGCTTCTCTGGGGATGTGGTATTTCAGAAGCTTTCTCAGTAGTGGGGAAAAGGGACTGATCTGTCTGACATTTGAGGGGAGAGCTTTTAAACCAGAGCACAGCAGAGATGAGGGCCCTGTGGTACGAACAGGCTCGGCTTCTGTAGCTTGACAGAGAACAGGACTTGGCAGTGGTCTGTCTTTTTCCCTCTGTCCCTCTCGCAATGCTAGACTCAGGCTTGGGTGGTGCTTCCTTGCCCCCACGGTCTGGGTAAGATTCCAGACTGTGTAACTCTCACCCAGCCACGCCTTGGAAACTGCCAGTGTGGAGGATTAGGTCACTTTCAGATCTTTAGGGTCATCCGCCCCAACTTTCTCCTCTAGCCTGCCTCTAGCTCACCTCAACCCCAGCCCACATTGAGCCTGATCCACTCTGCCCTGGACTCATCTCTGGGCCTTTGCTCTAGCTTGGCAATATCCTCCTGCCTTCACCGTGGGAAAACCCTCTCATTTGCTCAGTACAAAGGATCCCAGCTTGGTGAAGTCACTCCTGACCCCTGACCCTGGTCATCCTTAAGGTTTTCCTAAAGCTTTTGAGCCTAGATTCTAGAACCTGATGGAAGCAACTGCTAGTTAGTTTGATTGGTTTTGTTGTTTGTTTTTTGAGACATGGTCTATGTAGCCCAGGTCAACCTTAAACTCGTTATGTAGCAAAGGATGACTTGAACTCCTGATCCTCCTGTTGCTATTACATTGGTATTGGTATTTGCCACCATGCTTGACTTCATTGGAGGTTTTGGAGGGTGGGGGCATTTCTTTATTTTTTGTTTAAGACAGGGCCGCACGGTAACTTGGGGGCATCTAGAATTCACTATGTACCCCAGGTTGGCCCCAAACACATGACAATCTTCTTGTTCAGCCTCCTGACTGCACTGAGATTATGGGAGTGAGCCTCCATGCCTGACTTGTGGTTTGTTTGAACGTTCCACTGGCATTTTGAGTTAATCAGGCTTCTCCAAAGTAACAGAACTTATAGAATGAATATATATACATACATATATATATATTGTATGTGTGTGTGTGTGTATATATATATATATATATATATATATATATATATATATATATATACAGAGAGAGAGAGAGAGATTTGTTAGAATGACATAGGCTATCCTGTCAGCTAATCCAACAATGGCTGCCTAAGAATGGAAGGTCCAAGAATCCAGTAATTATCCAATCCACGAGGCTGGATGTCTCAGCTGGCCTTCGGTATACAGTGGAACCCTAAAGAAGTAGACTCTAGTGCCAGTGAAGGAATGGACTTGCTAGCAAGGTGAGAACAAGCAAGCAAAAGCAAAAGCTTCCTTCTTCCATGTTCTGCTTCCAGCAGAAGGCATAGCTGAGATTAGAGGTGGGCCTTCCCACCTCAAAGATCCAGATTTGAAGTGTATCTTCCTAATCCCAGCACTCAGGAGGCAGAGGCAGGCAGATTTCAGTGAATTCCAGGCCAGTCTGGTTTACAGAATAAATTCCAAAATAACCAGGACTGTTACACAGAGAAACCCTGATTCAAAATACAAAAAAAAAAAAAAAAAAAAGTGTATTTTCTCACTTCAAATTAAGCAAAAATTCCTCCCAGGTATGTCCCATTTGGGGGTTTTAGTTAATTTCAGATATAGTCAAGTTGACAACCAAAAATCGCCATCACACATTTGTTTGGCCTTGGAGAATAAGATTTCAAATGTGGCTTCTGCCATGTCTGGCCCCGAGCTTTGGCTATGCATTTTACTTTTCAAGATCACAGCCTCCTTTGATCCCTAGAACCATGATTCCAAAGTTCAGGTTTATCAGGAAGGGATTCCAGGAAATCCTAGTGTAGTAGTTTGAGTAAGAATGGCCCCCATAGGTTCCTATATTTGAGTGCTTAGGGAGTGGCACTATTTGAAAGGATTGGGGAATGTGGCCTTCTTGGAGTAGGTGCTTCCTTGTTGGGGGTATACGTGGCCTTGTTGGAGGAAGTGTGTCACTGGGGATGGGCTTTGGGGTTTCAAAAACCTAGGCAGATGCATCAGCTCGCTCTCTTCCTGCTGCTGTCAGATCCAAATATAAAACTCAGCTACTTTGTCTGCTAGCATGCCACCATGCTTACCACCATCAGGATAAACAGGCTAGACCTCTGAAACTGTAAGCAAACCCCAATTAAATGTTCTTTGTTACGAGTTGCCATCATTGTGGCATCTCTCTAGCAATAGAACACCGACTAAGAAGACAACCAGTTTCCAATGAAGAAATAAGGAAAAGACAGAACCCACATAGGCCTTTTAGCTGCAATGTACCACACAGTGGCCTTGGGAGCAGCAGAAGGTGCTGCTTCTTGGCCAGGCTGAATACTGCGACACTGGGCATGTAAGATCTGTGCACACCCAAATCCAGCCAAGGGTGGGAACTTAGTTGGAGAAGTAGCCTGGCTTCTGGATTCTTTTTATGTCTCTGGGGTGGTAGTGGTCTGTGTATTGGGGGGGGGGTCCTCATGACCAGCCAAATGTGAGACTGGTGGTTTAGAACACAGAGCTGTCTCAGGCAGAGGTGACACCTTAGAGTCTTTATCCAAAACTGGACCATCTTTGCTGCATTTCCAGCTGCCTCTTCTTTTCTTTCTTCTCCTCTTCCCCTTCCCTTTCTATTTCTTCCCCACACTCAGACAGGGTCTCATGTAGCCCAAGCTGGCCCCAAAGTTGCTATAAATCCGAGGAGGACTTTGAATCCCTTGTCTCTAACTCCCAGAGTGCTAAGATTGCAAGGATGCACCATAGCCAGTTTATGCTGTGCTGGGATCAAACATAAGGCTTCAGACACAGGGAAACACTGCTAATTGAGCTATATTCCAGCCCTCTAATTGCTTCTGACAGTGGTTCTAACATGTTCCCTTGACCTGAAATAACAAAAATTACCCTTAAATTCCTCAGCAGCTTTAGGTGTTATGAGGGCACTATGAGAAGAACACTGGTGTCTGCCATGTCTTCCTTTTTTTTTTTTTTTTTTTTTTTTTTACTTTTTGAGACTGGGTCTCACTATGTATGTAGCTCTAGCTGTCCTGGGACTCACTATGTAGACCAGACTGCCCTTAAACTCACAGAGATCTGCTTGCCTGTCTCCCAAGTGCTAAGATCAAAGGCATGGGTCCCTATGCATAGTTTAACATTCCTAAATCAGGGGAACCAGTTAATAAGTTTGCATAAGGATTAGCATGCAGCAGACATATAGAAAATGCTATTTTTATTGTCTTTGCAATGGGTTACAGCTCTGTCTCATCAGCACCCAGCTGAAGGCTTTGTAAATAGTGAAGGCCCAGTAAAACAGCAATCCTCTGAAGCAGCAATTCAGGAAGTGTGTGACTCAAAAGGGTCTGCCTGGATACAGCCCCTCGAACTTGTCATTCCCAAGACTGGGCAATGATACCTTCCTTGGTGATCTGGTATTTTTAACCTCAGCTACATACCCAAATCTCCTGGGGGTTCTAAAAGGAAGCATGCATGCTTGGGTCCCATGGGTAGGGATTTCTGATTTCATTGGTTCGGGTAGTGAGTACCTAGACACTTGGGGTTTGAAACAGCTCTTTAGGGATTCTAACACTGCAGACTCGGTGATTAATTAAGGATCCAGGGCCAGGCAGAGGGATGGGGGATGAGCAGGGACAAGATCATGTCTCCCTTCTCCTGTCAGCCCTCTCCTCTGATGTGTCCCTTTGGCGTCAGAGGCAGCCTGAAGCTCTGTGTGGTGGAAATCTTGGGGATCCCCTCCACAGAGTTGTTATCTAGGCATCTTGTCACACATTCTGAAATGTGTGCCATCCACTACCACCCCACAGCTTGCATAGTCCTGAGGCTCACCCTAGCTCATCCATAGATCCTCACTGAGTGTCCTCACACCTGGCTTCAGGTGAGATATAGGGCACAGGGATACTGAGGGATCTCCCCAGCACAGGATGGTGCCCTTTATTCCGGAGGGTCAGAATGGCAGTCGGTGTCCTTGAGATCGGCCCAGGAGAGTGCTCACAAGAGGTTCTCTGGGAAACCTCGCTTGTGATGAGTAGGGACAAAAATCATTGTTTGGGGCTTTGAGATAAGGTTTTGCTATGTTACTGAGGCTGACCTCATGCTCCCAGACTCACACACCCTCCTGCCTCTAACTCTGGGATAACTGAGAGTGTTGGTGTGCCCTGTTGCACCTGCTAATATCCTATATAAGTGAGGGCTCACCTGCTGGGTATGGTGGTGCACACATTTAATCCCAGTGCACTCAGGAGGCAGAGGCAGGGAAAATTCTGGAGGTTTGTGCCAGCCTGGTCTACAAAGAGAGTTCCAAGACAGCCAGGGCTACATAGAGAGAACTTATCTTGAATAAACAAACAAATAAATAAGGATTCTAAGTCACTGGGGTGAAAAGCATTTCAGACCTTTCTTTCTTTTTTCTTTTCCTTTCTCTCTCTCTCTCTCTCTCTCTCTCTCTCTCTCTCTCTCTCTCTCTCTCTCTCTCTCTCTTTCTTTTTCAAGACAGGGTTTCTCTGTGGCTTTGGAGGCTGTCCTGGAACTAGCTCTTATAGACCAGGCTGGTCTCGAACTCACAGAGATCTGCCTGCTTCTGCCTCCCGAGTGCTGGGATTAAAGGCAGACGCAACCACCACCTGGCCATCTCAGACTTTTATTGATGTCCTAGATAGATGCTGTACATAATTAATAATGGAAATGTTAGTTATGTGGGACTAAGTTAGTAATGTGCCTGTATAACTGTAATCCCAACACTTGGGAAGTAGAGTCAAGGAGACAAAAGTTCTAGGTCATCCTGGTCTACATAGAAAGCTTGAGGAGCCCAGTCTGGTTGCATGAGATCTTGTCCAGAAATGAAAGAACCTCAGCTGTTGTGGGAGGGCCTTCTGCTGTGAGGTGTCCACCAGACAAGATTGCTTGGACTTGGGTTTAAGTCAACAGAAAGCATTAGTCAGTGGGCCGACTGAGCTGGGTGTTCGAGATTCCAATGTAGCCCTGAGCCTTTCTAACCACAAAAACCATCCTGGATTGACATACTTTGGTTAACAAGACAATTAGCCAGAAGCAGAACTACAGAAGCCAAAAGGCAAGGTTAGTACATTTAAAGACTTTCCCAGAACTATAAACTTCGATGGATTAGGTCTTTGTTTTAGTTTTGGCAGGTGGTGCTGCCTGAATGGTACTTCCATCATGGAGTCATCTATGCTAAGGTCTCAGGGCCCACTAAGGTCTTTGGCTCTGTTACATCAAATTCCCACAACTCACTGCTCAACAAATCCACACAACACCCCTGTGAGGCACATATGGGCAACCTGGGGAAACTGAGGTATAAGGGGCCAGGACTGCACCCCAAGCTAAGTCCACTAGGCTTAGCGTCTTAACCTCCACACCCATAGCTCCCATCACCCTGTCCCATCGTCCTTATTAAAGATAATTCAGAGCCCAAAGACCACTATTGTAGAATGGAAAGCTGAATCTGGTCCTGGCTTCCCTGACTCTAGAAGCCTAGATTCTTCATGTCAATCCTCCTCCAGAGCCAGCCAGCTCCCATGACCCCACCTGCTTGGCCAGGCTGTACTTCATTTACAATTTCTCTTGCTGACTAAAGAGCCAAAAAGGAAGACCTTACCAGTCACATTGGGGCTCCCCTGCCATCACAGAATACAATTGGGGCTCTCAGGGTCATCCAGGTGGGGCCCACTCACTGCAGAATGGGCTCCCTCAGAATAGACTGATATTCCTTGCCATGCCTGAGTTTCCATTGTATTTTTAACCAGAAATGTGGGGGTGCCAGGAAGTCTATACTTTGCTGGGGTGAGCACAGCCTGGGTTGTGTTTGAGTCCCCGTAGCTCCCTGGAATCCACTGGCCAGATATGTGGTACTCAGCCCCCTCTTCTAAACACTGAGTGCCTTTGAGAAAGTCCAAGAGGACCTCTCTGCACTCTGGGAAACACTTTTGCCAACTCAAGGGCTTGGCATGAACTGAATTAATTGGATGTCATTAGTACTGTCAGAGAGGGGGCTGGGAAGCAGCAGTAGCAGCCACTGAGCCTAGGGAACAGAAAGGCAGAGGCAGGATAGCCCGGGCCTCCAACTCTAGAAACTCCTCACAGCTTGTGAAAAGAATTCCTATTGTCAGCAGGAGCCAAAATAGCCTCGGCACCCACTAGGCATCCACTAGTCACCCCCTACACCCTCAGCCAGCACCTCTATTCTTCAGCAGCTTCCCAGCCTGAGGCTTTGAACAGCTGTCCCTATTCACAGGAGTCTTGGTGCAGCCTGGATAATAACACTGAGCCTGTAGGGTCCCTACTCCCCACTGAGCGCTGAGGAATTACAAAGGAATCTGAAGTCCCTACCTCTTGACTGCACTCCCATCTCCCAGTGGGAGAAGCTATGAAGACTTTCCACACTGCTCATGGTTAGGTCTGAAGGAAAACTCCAAATACCCACAAAAGGGCAGGCCCACTGCCTTGGTCCAAAAGGACAGTCTTGGCTTAGCTCCCACTGTCAGATACTTTCTGCATTCCTCAGGAACCCGTGAAACCCTGTCTGCCAGGAAGAGTCACTTCTCTATCTCCTGTTCCTCTGGCAGATGAGGCATCTGGGTGCCCATTGATGGGTACCTCCGGTACACACCAAATGCTAGCAAGCATGAAGACTCCTCCAGTCCCTGGTTACAGGTACCTGTTAAGCATCTCAAAGCCCACACTAGCATCCTGGCCCTTCTCACCTCCTACTCTACCCTAAACTCTGAGGCTGCTCCAGTTCATGGGCTTTCCTCCCCCAGCTACTCATCCTTCTTATTTTTGCCATGCCCTGCTTCACTAGCCCTTGTCATGGCTGCTCTGCTTCTTTTGCTTTCTCTCTGAACTCTTCTGGATGCTCTCTACCTTACTACAATAAAAACTGCTCTCCGATCATGGAGTGGCCATCTCAGTGTTGTTTTTTTTTTTTTTTTTTTTTTTATTGTTATTTATTTATTTATTTTTGGTTTTTCAAGACAACGTTTCTCTTTGTAGCCCTCACTGTCTGGAACTAGCTCTGTAGACCAGGCTGGCCTCAAACTCACAGAGACGCACCTGCCTCTGCGTCCCGAGTGCTGGGATTTAAGGCATGCGCCACCAGCTGTGGTTTCTTTACTGTGCCCTTGATTACAGTCATCACATCTAATATGTGCATCTAAGGTTCACATGTGCACAGGTGTACACATCTGTGTGTGTAAAAGCCAGAGGATGACTTCACATGTCATCGCTCAGGTGCCTGGGGCTTACTGGTCAAGCTAGGCTGGCTGGCCAGGCTGGTTCCTGGAATCCTCTAGCACTGCGGTTGTAGACTCGTGTCCTCACACCTGACTTTCATTGGTGTTAGGGACCCAAATGTTTGGGCAACAATCACCTTATCCACTGAGCCATCTCCTCAGTCCCTGGTGTTGTTTGTTTGTTTGTTTTGTCACTATATTTTTGAGATAGTGTCTTTCTGTGTATCTCAGGCTGCTCTTGAGCTCACTATGTAGCTTCAAACTCACCATAATCCTCCTGCCTCAGTTTCTCACAGTACTGAGATTTAAAAAATGTGTCATCCTAGCACTCGGGAGGCAGAGGCAGGTGGATCTCTGTGAGTTCGAGTCCAGCCTGGTCTACAGAGCTAGTTCCAGGACAGGCTCCAAAACAATACAGAGAAACTCTGTCTCAAAACAACAACAACAACAAAACAAAACAAAACAAAAAAGTCATCACACGGCTCTTTCTTATAGGTGCTGGACGTAGAACTCATATCCTCAGGATCATAAGGACATTGGGGCTGGAGAGATGGCTCAGTGGTTAAAAACACTGGCTGCTCTTCCTGAGGTGCTGGATTCAATTCCCAGTCCCCACATGATGGCTCATGGCCATCTATAACTGTGGTCTCTTCTAGTGTGCAGACAAAACACCCATATACTTATTGTTGTGCAGCCAGCCATCACCACCGTCCAGCTCCTGAAATTCTTCATACTCACAAACAAAGTTGTGCTCCTTAAAACATGTCCTATTCTTCCCTCTCCCAATTTCTGGTTACCAGTGGTCACTATTTTCTTAAATAAAAGACAATCAAGGGTTACAGATGTAGCTCAGTTGATAGTGTGCCCAGCACACACAAGGCCCTGGGTTCAAACCCCAGCTCCCACAAAACTGGGCGTGGTAATGCACACCTGTAGTCCACCCAGCATGCAGGAAGCAGAGGCAGGAGGATCAGGAGTTCAATTGCATCCACAAATACATAGAAAATTAGAGGCCAGCAGGGTGGTTGTAGTGGACACCTTTACTCCCAGCACTCAGGAGCCAGAGGCAGATGGACCTCTGTGAGTTCGAGGCCAGCCTGGTCTACAGAGTGAGTTCCAGGACAGCTTGGTCTACACTGAGAAACCCTGCCTTAAAAGAAAAAGTTAGACTCCATCTGGGATCCATGAGATCTTTTCTCAAAGCAAAGAAAGAACACGAGCTAGGGAGGTGGCTTAGAAGGAAAGATCACAGGTTATGCAAACACTAAACCTTGAGTTTGGATCCTGGCATCCATAAAAAAAAAAAAAAAAAAAAAAAAAAAAAGTGGCTGTGGCTGGATAGGATTTTTCTCACCTGGAGCTCCAGGGCTGTAGAGGGCAGAAACAAAAGGATCACTGGCCTTGCTGGTCACCAGCTGAGCTCCAGGTTCAAGAAGAGACCCTGCCTCAAAGGCAGAGTGATAGAGAATGATACACGTCCTCCTCCTCTGGCCTCTATGTGTGTACATTCGCATACATCACACACACACACACACACACACACACACACACACACACACACACACACAGACACACACACACAGAGGAATGCAGTGGCTCTTCAAGAAAAGTCCACGGAATAGTTTGACAGTGAAGAGGAGGCCGGCTTCCTTAAGTCAAGGTGAGGTACCTTAACCTTGTAGAACTGAGACTTAATCACTGTTTTCTAATGACAGTAGGAAAAAATAGTCAACCTGTGAATTATTTACTGGATGATGATGATTATCTTTTTCCTTTACATATGGGGCAGAAGCATCATCTGTGGTAGAGTTAGCAGAGAAGTCGGAGGATGAGTGTGGGAAGGCTGTAAGAGTAAGACTATTCCAGATTTAACTCTAAGAGTAGTCATGTGGGTGTGTACCTCCATTTAAAACGATCATTGATTTGTCTGCTTCAGATTTATGTATATTATACCCTCAACCAAACCATTGAATCAATCAATCAATTGATTTCATTTTATTTGTTATTTTGAGACAAGATGTCATGTAGCCTACGATGGACCTGACCTCACTGTGTAGCCAAGGATGTCCTTGAACTTTCGATCATCCATCTTCATCTTCCAAGTGCTGGATAACAGGCATGCGCCACCACCCTTGGTCTTATGCTGCACAGGGTATAGTACCCAAGGTGTGCTCCCTACTCTCTGAGCTCAATCATACTGTTTTAGAAAAGGAGTGAAGATCTGGCTTGATGGTTCAGTGGGTAAGGCCCTTATCTCACAAGCATGAGAACCTGAATTTGGATACTCAGAATCCATGTAAAGCTGAACATGGCAGCATGTATCTGTGATTCCAGTGTCCTACAATGGGAAAGGAAGGCAGTGTCAGGAGAATCTGTGGATATTCATGGGTTAGCTAGCCCGGCATCATATGCAGGGTCTAACAAGAGACCCTGTCAAACAAGATAGAAGGAATGATAACACACGCATATGCACACGCATACACAAACCACAATGAAAAATACACACACACACACACACACACACACACACACACACACCTACAACGAAAAGAGCCAGCTATTCAGCTCAGATGAGTACAATGGTCAGCATCAGAGGCAAAGAAGGGTCACATGTTCCCCTGTCAGGCTTTTACTGAAGTCTGAACTTGACAGTGCAGTCTTTTCTATCCTGAAGTCTCAGCAGATCAGGCAGTATCTGTGCATTCCTCTGTTAATGTGTGTGGCATGCCTTCTATGAGCCAGGCTCTGTGAAACCCCCGGGGGACAAAGGCCTATGACCTCATAGAGCTACTTCAGCCATCACTCTCTCACTGGTCCATCTTGCCCCCATGGCTTCAGCCTGCAGTTGAAGCTCATTTCCTCCTGCATCTTTCTCAGCAGAGGATATCCTAAAGGTGCTCCTAGGATGCCCTGTGAGGCTCTAGCCAGACCACTGTGGCTCTTTGTCAGATTTCCTTCAAATCTTCAGCCCTGTGTTGGTTAAACACTTTCTGGGTGATAGTGCATTGCAGGACATCTGCTGTCTTTCACTGACTCAAAAGCTCTTGTTAGATTCATCTTTGTATCAGCTTTTTTTTTTTTTCTTTTTTTTGTTAAGTACCAAATACACAGTGCCTCTCACACAGTAGGCTCACAGTTCACAAAAAGGGCAGGTAAGTTTTAAGTGGGTGGATAAATAGAAGAGCAGTAAGTAGCTCAGGGTGGTTAAAGGACAGGCTGAGGAACATACAGCAACAGCCACATTGCAATGGATGACTGTCACCAGACTTAGGCTCACCCATCTCTTACCTTGGCAGGCAACAAGCCACACCATAAAACTTACCTGTCTCTCATAAGATGATTTACATCAGCCATTGGACAGCAAAAATATGGGCCTTCAAACTTTTATTTCTTTTTATTATTCCCAGTGACACACAGAAATATCATTCAAAACATTAGCGATTACTTTGGAAAGTGCATGTTTGAAGGGCTTGGGGAGGTATGTTCCAGTGTGTCAAGTCAGAGTGTTTCTGCCAATGGGCCCAGAGCCTTCAGTGGGACTTGGAGCAGATTCAAAAGTAGAATTGATCTTTCAAGCCTCATTTTCATCTCCATCAGCACCCTATCAGACACCTCATTCCCCAGCCGGTTCCCATCCATGTATAATTTATGCCCTTGATTTCAGGGGATTAATCTCTGCCTCATTCAGTGGGGGTGGAGCAAGGCAGATTCGTTTCTTGTTTCTCTGGAGCCAGCTCATGTGTATTTCCATAGATTACATTCTGCTTCCTCCCGGAGAATTGCTTTTTTAAAGATTCATTTCAAAGGCACTGTCATTTTTTATTAAGTTTGTAGGGATGGGTGGGATGGCATGTGTGTGTGTGGCAGAGGGGGGACTTCTGTTTATGCAGGGTGTGGACTTGTTCCCAACCTACACAAACACAAGAGGAGACCAGCTGATCCCTTCTTGCTATGTAGAAATGGTCATTCCCTTTGGGGTAGGGCAGGATGCTGGGAAAAGGCCCAAAGCCTCACCTGGTACCAAAATCAGTGCCATTGACTTCCAACCCAATTAGTTCCCCATCCCTAGCTTCTAGCTCCACCCCACCCCCAGTGTAGTTGCATCAGTCCCGAGAAGCACACTAGAATACTGCAGAGGAATATTTGAACCTTTTTCCTAACAGTAGGACATTCCCATCATGCCAGGTCCTCTGGCCTCTGCCCACTGCCCTCAGGGAACAGCTCACCTGACTTTGAAGTTCCAGAATTCCAAAAACAACCTTGAAGACCTCTGAGATGGCTCAGTGGGGGAAGGTGCTTGCACCAAGATTGATGACCCCCAAGTGGCGGAAGGAGACCCCAGCAAAGCTGTTCTCTAACCTCTAGATGTATGCTGTGGAATTTGCACAAACACAGTAAATACATAAATAAACTTAATTTAAATAATGTTTTAAGAGAACAATCTTGGCAGGGCAGTGGTGGTGCACATGCCTTTAATTCCAGCACTCTGGAGTCAGAGGCAGGCAGATCTCTGAGTTCAAGGCCATCCTGGTCTACAGAGTGAATTCCAGAGTGGACTCCTAAGCTAAGCTGAGAAACCCTGTCTCAAAAAGCCAAAACCAACCAACCAAACAAACAAAAAACAATCTTGGTGTTACTGAATTCTCCTTCCTCATTCCACTGAAGGCCTCTTCTTCAGGGGACTCACAGTTTTCTGTGCTCTGGTGACTGGAGCTCTAGAAGCCAGGCCACAACTTTCCTTCCGTTAGTTATTGCTAGTGGACATAGTAGCAGATTGTATTTTCCAAGATGGCTGCAACTAATGCTCCCATATCATATATGCTCTTCCGATGATGTGGCCAGTCCTGCCGTGGCAGATGTAGCCTGCCTTTTCCTCTACTTAGATCTAGGCCGACTTGTGACTATGAAGTTTTGCTTCTGATTGGTGATTGGTCCTCGGGAGCTCTAAATCTTTTTTTTTTTTTTTTTGGGGGGGGGGTTGAAACAGGGAAACAGGGTTTCTCTGTAGCTTTGGAGGCTGTCCTAGAACTCGCTCAGTAGACCAGACTGGCAGAGATCCACCTCCCTCTGCCTCCCCAGTGCTGTGATCAAAGGTGTGGGTCACCACTGCCCAGTGGGAGCTCTTATTCTTGGACCCCAGTTGCTATGAGTCCATGGAAAGGTCAAAGGTCACACGGCAGGTTCTAGCCAATAGGCAGCATGACTGTCAGTCACATGTGTGAGTCACATGTTTGAAAAAAAAGTCGAGCTTCAGCAAACATTTGGACACAACTGGTCAAAAGATTGAGAATGAGAGCTACTTTATCAACTACATTTAACCAGCAGACCCATGGGTGGCAACCAATGACTGTTGGTTTAGGGGTGATTCATTTCACAACAATACTTAAGTGAATCTGGCAGGGTTAGCAGAACAAAAGGAGACAAAAGTGAGCCTCTGGCAGCGTTTCACCTCCCCGGGGTCACACAAAATTGAATGCTGGCAGCTCCACTCGGGTCCTGCCTACATCCCTCTGCAAACATTTAGAAAGGAGCAGGTAAAAAGGAAAGATGAGATACTCATTGTGCCTGCTACGTCTTCTAAGCCTAGAGACGGCTGTAGAACCTGAGGTCTAGAGAAGCTAGGTGGCTTTGACCAAAGCCACATAGCTGATACGTGTGTCATTTATTAATGAGGCTGAATAAGCAGCGTGTGAGTGAAACAGGTTTAGAGGTCAGAGATGCTCAGCCAGTGCTGAGTGAATGGAAGAAAAGGTGATAGTGATCCACTCTGTTTCTCCACACACACATCCTCCTCCTCTTCCCCTTCCTCTTCCTCTTCCTACTGTTTTGATTTTGGAGACAAGGTTTTGCTATGTAGCCTGGCCTGGCCTAAAACTCATGATCCTCCTACCTTAGCCTCCCAAGCCTTAGGATTACAGGCTCCCATCCTTACCTAGCTGATGTCACTTCAAGTCTGTTTACAAGACATTGAACTTCAGACATCTAGTACGGGCCCAAACTCATCCCTGAGCCAAAGCCTGCTCTCCACCATAGCCTGAACTCAGGCCCAGAAGCCAAGGAGCTCACATTCCTAGCCACCACATTTGACCTTGACTACCACTAAGCTCCACTTTTGCCAAGTCCCAAAGTAGCACTAGAATTGAGCATCTCTGTGACACTATTCTGAATTCAGATCCTGCTTCTTAGCACTACCAAGACCTCTAACAAATAAGTTAACCTGTTCTTGGCTGGATTTCATTGTCAAAGTAGAGATAAAGAGAAGACCCCTCACTGAATAGATGAAGGATTGGGAGAATTCAGTGAATTCGAATATAGGAAAGCTTATGGTATTGGAACTCGGCCATTGATACTATTTCTGACTTGAGCTCAGCATACCCTATGCCCCAAGACCTTCACAACCTGGAAGAACCTTTGCAGAGCTCTGGAACCCACACTTCACAGTCTGTTTGCTGCCAGTGCTCTTTGAAACTGGCCAGATGTGTCCTCATGGCTCATCATCTGGCCTCTTGCCCACTATGTCTATTGGTACAAGCTGCTTCGTCACCTTCAGACCTCACCTGGGTCTCTTAGAGCATTTCTTCAACTTGCTTATGACTGGCCTACTAAGGCTCCTCCTCGCATTAGGAAGAGTAGGACTCTAGAGCCAGAGGGTGAATTGCTCAGCTCACTGGGTTCTAGTCATCCTAAACTGCAGTGTCCTTTCCTCTCCCTCTGACATATCCATTCTAGATTGTATGATGGTTGGAATCCCTCCCCAACCCAGAGCTCAGTTGCAGAACCACCTGGCATATCAACAATTCTAGATTCCAGGAAGTGAATGAAGGTCAAGGTTTGCTGCATCTAAGTGATTTTCTCCCTTCAGGATATTGACTGCGAAAGCAAATCCAAGCCAGCTTGGCCCAAGTCACAAAAGAAAATGTATTCTATATGATGCCTCTCACTCCCTTCAATGTACACATCCAGTACACAACAAGATAACTCCATTGTCTTAGACTGTTGGGATTACTATAACAACATGCCAGAGACTAGGTATAGCGAGAGATCCACCCAGCTGAACCCATTTGGGCGTGGTCACAGGTGCGTAGGTGAGCATGTGGTGTTTGGTCTTGGGTCCAGGACAGGCTTGCTCTCTCTTGGTTCCTGCCAGGTCATGGAGAGCAGCCTGGGTGTGGATCCTTGGAGCAGGAACTTTCAGATCATTAGTTTTTCGTGTAAGTGACTTCACCCAGAATAAAATCTATAACCCATATTTATCGTTGTCCTGTGTATCTTAATTTGTACATCTTGAGGTGTCTTATAAACAACAGAAATTTACTTCTCACAGTTCTAGAGTCTTAATCTCTCTCTCGGTTCTCATCTCACTGTTCTTCATGTGGAGAGAGGGTTGAAAGCTTTCTCAAGCCTCTTTATAAGGACTCTAATCTCATTCATGAAGCTTTCTTCACCATGACCTTATGGTCTACCCAAAGACCCACCTCCTGATATCATCACCTTGAGGAGTATGATTCCAACATGTGAATTTGGAATTCTTTCCACCATGTGGATCCTGGGGATCGAACTCAGCATCATCAGGCTTGGCAGCAAGAGCTTGATAGCCCTGAGGTCATATTCAAATATCAGCAAGTCTGGGTTCCTACAGGATTGTCTGTGGCACACTCACTACCTGGAATTACAAGACTGTAGGTAGAGTTTTCCTGTCCCACAGCCACTCTCAAATAAACACACTGAGCCTTATATTAATTATAAATGCTCTGCCAATAGCTCAGGCTTATTACTAACTAGCTCTTACATTTTAAGTTAATCCATATTCCTTATTTACTCTCTGCCATGTGGTGGTACTTTTATTAACATGGCACATTCATCTCTTGTTCCCTCTGCATTGGGCTGTCAACTCCAGACTCAACCCTTTTGTTTCCCATCATTCTCAGTTTTGCTCTCCTACCTAACTTTATCCTGTTTAGCCATTGAACAGTCAACTTCTTTATTAACCAATGAGAGTAGTACATATTCACAGCACAAGGCGCAGCAGAGTTGAAGGCCTAGAGGAAGACCATGCACAGTTGGGCTCAAAATCAAACATCTTGGCACCAATATCTGAGTACCCTGGTTTGTTGTATACATTTGGAATATAAGGGAAGCTTTGAATATTGTTTCACAAAATGCATTCTGTAGAGTACTCCTTCTGAAAGATGTTATATCAGGAAAGGCTTACAGTCCAACGAGTGAGAAACATACAGGTGTGGATACAAGCCAACACAAAATCATCCTTACAACATTAGATTTGTTGTTGCTGTTTCGAGTCACAGTCTCACCATGTAGCCCTGGATGGCCTGGAACTTGCTGTGTAGGACCAGTGTGGCCTTTAATTCAACTGTCTATGCCTCCCAAGTTATTAAAAGCATATACTACCACACTCTGCTTGAGACTTTATTATTATTACTTTTTTGGTAACTGGACTGCACCACTTTCAAAGTGTGAGCTTTGTAGATGATACCATCAAGTCTCAGTGTCAAAAGGTTGGATACCCCAGCATCCCTGTTTAAAGATTTACAGTTCTCTTCAGTGAAGTTCTCTTCAGTGAAGAGCTTGAGATCTGTCACTATGTAAATAGGCAATGCTTTATTTAACTCAGTGTTTCTTGGGTTTATTTAACCCCAGGCCCTTTTATAAACTGCAGGCAGAAAGATGGGCAGGCTTCTGGGGCTGCTCGACCTGAGACAGTGGCCATTTCGGTTCCAAAGGCAGCAATGGTCTGCACACATTTGGCATCTGCACTCTCCTCAGATTATCAGCCTCCCTTACCACTGCCACCACCCACTCTGTAGGTGGTTCCGCCAAGAAGCTTAACTGGCCTGGGCGCAAGAAGAAGAGTTTCCTGGAGGCACCCCCTGGTTACCCTCCTGGTCCCTGGAGCCAGCTGCCTACCCAATGCTGAGCTGATGAACTTCTGCCTTCAGATACTTCCTGCCTCCCTGACTTTTGGCAGCCCTATCAAAGAAGACACAACAGTCTGCCCTGCCCGCCTGCTTCCGGCTAGACAAGACACACTGAACTGAGAGGGTGACAGCCATATGAGACAGGCTTGGTTGAAAGACAGGTACCTAAGGCGGTGTTTAGCAGTGTTACATGCTTGGGAATCAGCTTTGCAGAGAGAGAGAGAAGGCATCTGGCAGCTTGCAAGGTGAAGAGACAAACGGCTCTCGGCACGAACCGCCTTCACAAGTGCATGGTGTGCACGAAAGAATCCACCGATCTCAACACCACTGCATCCACCCAGGTGACACCTAAAGCAGCAGCAGCAGCACCCACCACCATCTCCACCCCAACAGCCAAAGTCATGCTTGGGTCTGAAACAATGGGATGGTGTTGAATGCCTGTAACCCCAGTGCTCAGCAGGCACAGGCAGAATGAGACTAGTATTGCCAGTATAAGACCAACTTGAACTTCATAGAGAATTCCCCTGTCTGAAAATTAAACAGACTTTACAGTAGGTAAGAGCACTTACTGCCAACCCTGGAGACCCAGGTTCTACTCCCAGCCCAACATGGTGGAAGGAGTGTATGATTTCTACAAGTCGTCCCCTGACTCACACTCACCTGGGCAGGAATGCTTATATACACAAAATAAATGAACATTAAAAAAAAGTAAGTCCCAATTATTGCCAGACTTGGTGGGTGGTACATGCCTTTAATCCCAGCACTTAGGAGGCAGAGGCAGGCAGATCTCTGTGAGTTCGAGGCCATCCTGATTTTCAGAGTGAGTTCCAGAGTGGATTCCTAAGCTACACAGAGAAACCCTGTCTCAAAACACCAAAACCAACCAACCAACCAAACAAACAAATTATTGTTTTAATCCCAACACCACCACCACAAAAAAACAAAACAAAACAAAAAACAGCAATATGAATGACTTACATAAACAAACTAACAATGACCAGTTTTAGATATGGCTGAGTGGGTTCACATTATATGTATACTTTGTTGAGATACCTGGGTATATGTAAGCAGCTAAGAGGAGTCAAGAACAAAGAAAAAGCCAGACTGGGAGGGGTCAGAGAAACATTCCCTAGGAAAGAGTCCTATTTTGCATGACTGATTGTTAACACTGGCACCAATGGCTCTCTCTTTCTGGCCTTCACCCACCCTGGAATAGGTTCCCTTGCCAACAATGTCCAGCCCCTCAGGCAATGCTATTCTCTACAGTAACACAAGGTCCATCATAATAACCAGAGGGCAAAGCAATTAGCCATCTATCTCCCCAGGCTGAAGTTCTAGGCTCTTACTGCCTTGATCATGCACTCTGCAAGGTGTTGGGTATCTTGGTTCAGAAACCCTTTGCAAATTTGTTGAATGCCTTTTTGGGTCTGATTTCACTCTATGAACAGCAACAACAACACACACAAACACACACACCAGAAAACAAAATGAAACCACCATGAGGTTTTAGGACCTCCTTGCAAGGTGTCACTTTCCTAATACTTCTACACTTCTTTGGGGGTTGCTTTTGTTGAGAAAGGGTTTCTCTGTGTAGCTCTGACTGCCATGGAACATATAGACCAGGTTGGCCTTGAAATCAGAGGTTAACCCTCCTCTGCCTCTCCAATGCTGGGGATTAAAGAAATGTGCCCCTATACCTCACTCCTTCACACATATTCAAAAGGCCCCAATTACAACATTAAAAATTTTCCGAAAATCTTCCTTTTCCTGGTGCACTAGGAGACAGAGTGAGTGGTTTTATTGTTTTGTGTGTGTGTGTGTGTGTGTGTGTGTGTGTGTGTGTGTGTGTGATCTTTGGAGCAATTAATCAAAAATTACATTGAAAGCTGCTGTTCATTTTTCATCACATCTTATTTCTGCCAAGAGCTTGGAGCTTTTAGCTTCAGCTTTATGTTTCTTGGGGGAAGCTGGGGAGGCTTGAAACTTTGGGAAGGGGACACAAAGACTGGAAATGCTGAGGAATACCCTGGTATGTGTGTAGGGGTGTGGGGGTGGGGTGGGGGTGGAGGGAGGGGTCAAGAGCACAGGAAAGGAAAGGCCAGCAAGGAAAGTCCTCTCAGTCCTGTCCCTGCCAGTCCAGCTCTGACCCATCTTATTCTGTGAAGCGTTCCTAGGACTGAGCTACCTTCCTCACCAGCTTGTGCCTTGTCCAACAGGCTCTATCAAGGCCATTTTCTCTTCTCCAGTCCCTGTTATCACCTCAGTTTAGACTACCACCCCTGGATAATGGGCTCAGAAGTGCCTTCCTCCTACCAGTCTTCCTCCGCCTGTTTACTACACAATAGCATGAATGGGATCACATCAGCACTCAGCTTAAAACCCCTCGGGCACTGATTGATCATCTGGATAGAGAACATTTCTTTATTCATTAATTTACTTACTTACTTTTTGTTTTTGAGGTGGTCTCATTTAGCTCAGGCTGGCCTTGAACACTCACGCAGCAGCTGAAGACCATCTCGAACTTCTGATCTTCTTCCCTCTGCCTCCTGAGGATGGGATTACAGGTGTGTAATCCCATCATATTCAGTTTAGGCTATGCTCTTTTGTCATTTTTATACCTCAGGTTTTATTTATTTATTTATTTACTCATTTATTTATGAATAACTAGCTATGCAGCTCAGATTGGCCTGAAGCTCCTGATCCTCCTGCCTGAGCCTCCAGAATGCTGGGATTACGGGCATGCACCGTGCACCTAGATAAAAAGCTAACACCAATATTAGGACTCCAGGCTCTTCATGATGGTGCCACAGGTCACCACCCAGCTTCTCATCGCTCTCAGAATATGTGCACCCTGTTCTTTCACATCTCTGGCCTTTGCAATATTTCCAGCATCCTAGGGCAATTTCCCAATGTTCTTTCTCCTGGCTGTTCATTCTAAATCCTGTTCAGTCTCTAAGATTCAACACAGCATGACATCTTCGGGAAACAGGATGTCTGTAAAGACCCTGCCACTGAGCCTAACAATCCGAGTTTCATCTCCAGGCCCCCCATGCTAGAATGAGAAAACCACTTCCAGGAGTTGTTCTCTGGCTCCCCTATGAACACTATGACATGACCCTCACAAAATAAATAAACATTTCAAAGAACTTGGAGCCCATGATCTTAAGTTATGAAAACTAATAACAGCTGATTGAATAGTTCAGTGGTGGGTTGCTTGCCTAGCACGTGCAAGTCTTGGTTTTGATACACAGCACTGCTATTAAAAAAAAAAAAGTATGTGCATGTGGGATATTCATGGAAAATAATAGGATGACTTATTTAAGCTGGTTTGACCCAGGATTTCTCTGATTTCAGCTCATTTGTAGCAAAAGAAGAATGCTCCACTTTAGAGCAGAGTCCGGGTCACAGGACAGAATAAGTGGGGCATGAGTTCTGAATCCAAGCAGGAAGCCCCTCTGCAGACTGCCAACAATTTAAACAGCCCCTGCTGTGTTCACAGTGCAGAGGAACACAGACACAAGCATAAGCCCTGGGGGCAGAGAGACTGCCAGCAGCTCTCTACTCCAGCACTGTTTTTGCAAAGCCTATTGGATGGAGGTGAAGCCTGGCACAGGACTGATTGATGAGAACTCTTTTCCTAACCACCACTGTGTGAGCCGGCCTGGAGTAGTAACAAGGGTTCTGAATATTAAAGCTGACACTCATCACCTACAGCAGGGGGCAAGAACAATGCATAGGTCACCAAAGGGCAGAACAATTCAAACTGTCCTCTTCTGAAAAGAACATCAAACTTGAGGATGCATCAGAGACACCTTGAACATCACCAGACGCATCAGAGATGTGTTGCAGGGCCTTGTCCCCAGAGGCCCAGACTCAGTAGTCTGCAGCAGTGGGCCAGAGTTGCATTTCTAGAGTTTAAGGTGATGTTGAGTCTGCTGGTACAGGGATGACATTTTAAGAGTCATTGGCCTAGGGAATCCACTCTAGGTCAAATAACTCAGCCACATCGCTAATGATGTCACTTATGGAAGTGGAGCTGTCCTTCCGCTGGTATTAGCATGCTGGCCAATTGATCTAGTTTGCTTTGAAAGGTGGAGCTCAGCGTGAAGATCCTTGACAGTGAACTGCTTCTAATAGCTCACAAGAGCCAGCTGCTAAATTTTCAGAAAATTTGCAAGCTGTTTTGTTGGTGGTGCAATTTGTTTTGCTCTTTGAGACAGGGTCAGGATATATAGGTCAAATTAGCTAGAACTCATCATCCCCCTGCCTCTGCCTCCCAAGTGTTGGGATTTCAAGCCTGCCACAAACTGGTTAATTGTTGTTAAACATTGCTTCTCCTTCTCCTTCTTTTTTCAGTACTAAGGCTTGAACTCCAGCTTCTTAAATGCTGAGTAAGCACTCTACCACTGAACACTCTAGAATTTGACTCACTCATCCATGGCACCGGCACTTTCTTTGCCAATTGGCCCAGATTTGTGTGTGTGTGTGTGTGTGTGTGTGTGTGTGTGTGTGTGTGTGATTTTTGTCCAATTATGATTGAATTAAAACCAGTTTAGTTCCAATAGTTTTGCAATGGGCAAGAGAGAAGTACTGTAAGTTTCAATTGCCAATGTGGAATTTATAATTAAATAATGTAATTTTATTTCTTTCTTTAAAAAACTGTATACTTGCCAGGCAGTGGTGGCACACACCTTTAAACCCAGCACTTGGGAGGCAGAGGCAGGTGGATGGATGTCTGTGAGTTGGGAGACCAGCCTGGTCTATAAGAGCTAGTTCCAGGACAGCCTCCAAAACCACAGAGAAACCCTGTCTCGAAAAACAAACAAACAAAAAAAAAAAAAAAAAAAAATCCTGTATACTTTAACTTTTTGTTTTTATTTTTAAATATGTGCATGTGTGTGTGTTTTGTCTACATGTAGGTATATAAACATGGATGCAAGTACTCATGAAGACTCTGGAGCCGCAGTTAGACACAGTTGTGAATTACTGGTAAACAAACTCTTGTGTTTTAGAAGGGCAGTAGGTACTCCTAACCACTGACTCTTGACTCGTCTTTCCAGCCCCTGTAATTTTCTTTCTCTTTGTATATTGTGCATACATATATATTCATAAGCTCAGACCACCATGACAAAATACCATAGATTGAGAACCTTAAATAGCAGAAAATTATTTAATTTTAGAAACTACAAACTTCAAGATCAGGTTCTAGTTAATTTGGTAATGTTAATTCTAGTAAAACCATTCTTCTTGGCTTGATGAGGAGGCCACCATCTCTCTATGTCCTCACATAGCCTTTTCCTCCTAGTGTCTTTCCTTATGCAGTCACTAATTCTGTTGGATCTGGGCTTCATCCTTATGGCCTCATATAACTGTAATTATTTTTCTTAGGCCTCAGAGTACAGTGATGCAGAGATGTAGGGTTCAATGTAATAACTGGCAAAGAGACACAAATATTTAGTCAATAACAAATATTTATATGTATATAGACATGAATTTTATGTTACTCTAAGCTAGTGTTTTTAAGCACTTTTTAAATTGTTCATTTTTATTTCTGTATGTATATTTGACCCCTCTTTGTATGTGTGTGTGTGTGTGTGTGTGTGTGTGTGTGTGTGTGTCCCTGTGTGTCTGTGTATGATTGTGGGTAGGCCGAGGTCAACTTCATGTATCTTCTATTTCTCTCCAAGTTATTTATTTATTTGAAGCAAGCTCTTTCACTGAACCCAGAGTTTTCTGCTTTGGCTGGCTTGACAGTAAGCCCTTGGGATCTTCCTGTCTACTCCTTCAGAGCAAACAACATGTTTGTGTTTCTGTTTTGTTTTTTGTCTTTTGAGACAGGGTTTCTCTGTGAGCTTTGGAGCCTGTCCTGGAACTTGCTCTTTAGACCAGGCTGGCATCAAACTCACAAAAGATCTGCCTGCCTCTGCCTCTCAAGTGCTGGGATTAAAGGTGACTGCCACCACCGACTGACACATGTCTGTTTTTTAAATGTGATAATGTGGGTCCCAGGGATTTGAACTCAGGTCCTCATACTTATTCAGTAGGTACTTTACCCACCAAGGCATCTCCCCAGTCTTTAGAGCTAGTTTTTAAATATTGCCCTCACCATCTCTTTGCTTTTTAGATTCTGAACAGGGGAGTCTGGCTGAAGATTTATTTGGTCTGAGTCTTGCCCAGAGCGAGCACAACTAGTGACGCAACTCTTTTACAGAATTCTATCCCAATGGGCAGGTTTCTTTTGAATGTGTTTCCTGTAATACTTGTTACAAATGTTCTTCCCTTCTGCCAGGTAACTTGGTGTACTTTCCTAGGCAAAGAGATGCCCTGTAAGTGGCAGTACTTGCAGACCTAGAGACACAGTCTTCCCCATAGCTCGCTGTGTTCTCTTTTCTTACAAGGTTACCATGGCACAAAAAGCAGGCATGACAAAGGTTTCCCCTCCTCACCAGGAGTCAGGGGAGTGGTATAGCATGTAGAAGGGCAGCCCAGAGGTGGCCCCTGGTGACAGCGTATGCAATGCAGAGTCTCTCACTCGCGGAGCAGGGTCTTTCCAGAGCTATACAGACTGGACCCATTCACAGATACCCTGGAAAACTCCCTGACGTGTCAGAGAAGGAGACCCAGGCATGCAGTTGCCCAGAAACGGCTGTCCTGCAGTAGCTGGCTGCTCTGGTGATGTATGAGATCCCATCGGTACCTCATTTGTCAAATGTCATCTTCCTTTTACAATGGAGATGCTCATCTTGGGAAGGGCAATGACTCAGCCAAAGAGATCAGCCATATGCTGTGTGTTAGACTTTTTGTCTCTATGACAAATATCCCAAAGAAATAGTATAAGGGAGGAAGAGGTTATTTTTGGATCACAGTTTTGAGGGGTTCAGTCAGTCATACTAGGGAGAGCATGGCAGAGCAGAGCAGCTCACACTAAGGCGACCAGGAGCAGACAGTGAGAGAGAAAGCCTGTTGCTAACAGATTTTCTCCTCGCTTCCCATCTGTACCCTCAACCTTTGGGCTACCCACATCCAGGGTGGGTCTCTCCACTTAGTAAGTCCTCTCTAGTAACATCCGTACGGACACACCCAGATGCATGCCTTCCTGATTTTGGTGGTTCTCAGCCTAACCAGGTTGTCAACCAGTATCAACCATCACAAGTCTGCCCCATGACCCCAACACCCAAACATGTCTTCTTAATCATAACTTTCCACCTAGGTCCTCAAAGGACTCAAGGTCACTTATTTCATAACGCAAAATATAATCAGTTTATCCTCAAGAGCTCCTGTGCTCTAAACAGTTCTAATACTATTTAAAGATTCAAGTTCAAAGTCTCCTCTGAAACTCAAGCAAAGTATTTTCTGTGAGCACCTGTAGAATAGTAAGTTGTGCTTCTAATATATGGTGACACAGAGTACAGATTCTTATCCCTGAAGGAAGAAACAGGGGCCTAGGAAGGAGGGATGAGGTCAAAGCAAGATCAAAACACAGCAGGGAAGGCTCCAAATGCTATAGCTCTATGCCTGGCATCTGGGGTACATGGTGTCCCGATATGACCTCCAGTAAGCTTAGGCAGCCCTGCGCATCCAGAATTTCTGGTTGCTGTCCACATGGCCTCTGTGTTATGGTCGCCAAGCTCTTTCTCTGCAGGTTCCACAAAAATACTGCCTTTCCCCTACTGGGCTCTTTATTGCGACCTTCACGGCATCATGCATTGATCTCTCAGGAGCAGCCTGCAGGGACTCGGGCTCTGCCATACACTGCCTGACTTCCTAGGTCTTTCCTTTGAAATCTGAGTGGAAGCCTCTGTGACCCTGAAACTCTTGCAATCTGTCTGCCAACCAAACCAGTATCACATGAGTGATGTTTCCATGACCACAGGGAAGATCTGCTCCAGCTCAAGCTGTAGCTGTACCCTCTGGGACCATGGCTTCAGGTCAGGCCTTCCCTAACCCAAACCCTAACCTCTGAATACTTACATAGTAACTACATGTAGGACAGCTGTAGGCTGGCAGGCCACACGGAGACAATCCCTGGGTGACCGTATTGGTTACTTTTCTCAGGACTGTGACAAAATACCTGACAGAGGCAACATTAGGAAAGAAGGTTTACTTTGGCTTATGGTTTCAGAGTGGGAAATACTCCATCAGAGTAGGAAAAGAATGACAGAATTATGAGGCGTGTGGTAACACTGCAGTCACACTCAGGAAACAGAGAGCAAATCAAATATGGCCGTGGCCTATAAAACCTCAAAGCTTGTCTCCAGCGACCCAATTCCTCCAGTGTGGTTTCACCTCTGCAAAGTTCCACAAGCTTCTTCCAAAGTTCAGCCAGCTGGGAACCAAGTATTTAAACACACAAGCTTTTGCAGGGCATTTCACAACCTCTGCCACAGGAGATGCTTCCCAGGTGTCCTCAAAGTACCTTTCTCCTTTATTAGAGCAGAGGTCGAAGCTCCTGGTCCAGGAGGAAGGGGAGTTGGCATGTCTGTGAATCAGCTTTCCCTATGCCTCACACAGGTCTGAGGAGGACAGAGAGAAGGTGCCCCAGCTCTTACGGCGTGGCTGGCCATCCTTGGTAATTCCGGATCCACCCGTTTCATTTGTTTCTGTCTGGCACCCCAACTGAGTGTCTCTACGAACATGATGTGCACAGGCTTATAGCCAAAACTGGCTTCAAATATAAATGCCGCCACTCATTAGCTTCAATATTGAGCAGGTCCATTTAGTGGGAATGAAAATTTATTGAGAATTGTATATAAGTCAAAGTGTTTGTCTGTTTGAGTTATTGTTTTGTTTTGTTTTTTGTTTTTAAAGACAGGGTTTCTCTGTATTGCTTTGGAGCCTATCCTGGAACTAGCTCTGTAGACCAGGCTGGCCTCACAGAGATTTGCTGGCCTCTGCCTCTAGAGTGCTGGGACTAAAGGTGTGTGTCACCAACACCTGACTGCTTGCTTGTTGTTATAAGTGATTAGAAGCTACAGTAGTTACTTTTCTCATGATTGTTACAAAAGAGCTGACAAGACAAAAGCAAGGTAAGGAAGAAAGGGTTCTTGGCTCACAAATTGAGGGTACAATCCATCATAGTGGGAGAGGTATGGTGGCAGGAGCTTGATGTAGAAGGTCACATTGTATCTGCAGTGAGAGAGAAAGAAAGAGAGAGAAAGAAGAGAGAGAGAGAGAGAGAGAGAGAGAGAGAGAGAGAGAGAGAGAGGGAGAGAGAGAGAGAGAATCTGCTGGCTTAGAACTGAACCATTTATCCTGGGACAGATCTTGCTGGCTTCTGGTATGGCTGCATCTAGGCAATAAATAAAGTCCTCAGGATCTGTCATCACTCCTCTCTTTGCCTCTAGACTCCACTTCCTCTATGTTGGCCCCCTGTCAGATGGGCATCTGCTCAGGGTGGGAGGATGGCTGCCCAAACTTCAGTCATACATATGGCCAGACTCCCACTTTGCAGTAAGGAAAACAACACTCCTCCCAATAACACCCACACAGACCCCAGGATTCACTTTGGACCCACGTGGGTCACATGTTACATGCTGAACCCATTCCAGTGGTGAATACAGAGCTCTAATGGCCTGACCTGGGACACTTGCACATAGGATAAGGCTGGCCCAGAGCAAAGGGAGCACAGATGTACTGGGAGTGGCTTCCTATTGAGAGATAAAGAGGTAGTTACTGAATGAAGCAAAGAATGTGTGCTCCACCCACCTGTGCCAGGCTCTCGGTTCTGGTTTTGTTTTGTCATCCATTAACCTGGCAAAGGTGTAGGGTCTATGATCTGACTCAGTGGTGAAGAGTACTTAATGGGACTGGAGAGATGGCTCAGTGATTAAGAGCACTGCCTACTCTTTCAAAGGTCCCGAGTTTGAGTCCCAGCAACCACATGGTGGTTTACAACCATCTATAATAAGGCCTGGTACCCTCTTGTACATGCAGGCAGAAACACTGTATACATAATAAATAAATTAAAAAAAAAAGGAGTACTTACCTGTGTGGGGTTGCCAGTACCCACATCAGGCAGCTCATAACTGCCTGGGTCAGGGGATAAAAACACTCTCCTCTGGCCTCCTCAGGCACCTACATACATGTGGTGTACATAACTTACAAAGGTACACACATATACACATTAGTATCATCTGCTGATAGCGGTCTTTTCTGGAGGAGGTGGTGTAGGCCTTCAATCCCAGCACTCTGGGGTGGATCAGGAGGATTCCTAGTTCAAGGATAGCCTGGCTACACCAACAACCTGTTCTCAGCACTCTCCCTCCAAAAAGAACAGCTAGGGCAGCACTAAATGCTTTGTGGGGTCTCATTTAATTATATATGTCAGAAAATCATTGGAAGATATATAATAGGTTAAAAATGTTTAAGTAAATTTTATCTGCATCAGCCTCTAATCCCCTACAGGATTTGTAACAAATATTGATCTTAAAAGTCGAATGGATACTACAAATAAAATTTTTCTGCATTTACTTATTTCATCTGGTTACACAAAGGATTTGGTACAACATACAGGGCATCCATTCAACAATACAGCAGAACATAAACAAACAAACAAATAAAAATACAACCAGGACCAAGGGAAAACTTAAATTAGAATAGATTAGCAAGATGTGTAGAAAAAGAAAATGCATTCATGGAGATTATGGGATTCATTGGGGAACTTGGCTTTGGGTTTCCTGGCAACCAACGAGAAAAGGGGAAAAACTATATCAAAGTCTCAGAGTTCAGCAGTATAGGAGGAAAACCTTTCCTTGTGAAAAATCTTTCCTAGTTCAGTACACTGGCTTTTGGATAAATACTTATGGGGTGGGATAGGAGTAAGCTGGAGAAGGGGGACTAGGCCAGGTAGTAAAGATCTTATCTGGAGAAAGGATAGCAGGGCAGGAAGCGAGGGGACAATAACTTCCTCCAGCACAAAACTACCTGTACCTTAGATAACAGGACAAGGTGTCACTTAAGGGCTTTTATATGACATTCAACTCCTTGGGGAGAAATGAACCAAAGAGGGACTCAAGGGGAGAGGTTCCTGAGTTTGTCCCTTCGAAGAGGCTTGACTCAGAGTCCCTGTAATTGCCAGGTGCTGTCCCTGAGGCTTCAAGCCGGGCACCCCTAGGTAGGACACCTCCTGACAGCTCCGAGGTCAGGAAAGAGTTAAGTGTGGTGACCCAAATCTGCAGTCCCGTTTCTAGCACTCTGAAAATTACTTTTTAATCCTGGCTTTCAAGGCTTGCCTAGGGAGCCATCTGCTGTCCCCTCCCCCACATCAGGCACTGGGGATTACTCCCACCTGCCTCATTACACTTGCTTTCCTGGGGCCAAATTCTGCTCCTGCCCTTCCAGACAGTAATAATCTGGAGGATGACAGTTTCATTTGTGGAGTGGGGGCAGCATAGGTTTTTACACAAGATGAAGCTTAGTCTTCCAGCTCAGACAAAAGGAAAAGAGCCTGAAAGATGAGACTCCTCAGGGGAGGGGGCTTAGGATGATCAGAACCCACAGCCTCAGAGACACCCTGCTATCTGTTTTGGTCATCTCTGGAGTAGTGTGACACTGAGTTTTAGCTGGGCTCCAATATTTGAGGGACCCAGAGTTCCAAAAGCGAGTGGAGGCTGGAGGTGTAGCTTGGTTGGCAGAGTGATTGCGTAGCATTCAGGAGTTCCTGGTTGCACCTCTAGTACCACATAAACCAGATGTGGTGGAATATGCCTGTTACCCTTGCACTTGAGAGGTGGAGTGGAGGCAAAAGGATTTGAAGTTTAAGGTCACCCTTGGCTACAGAGAACTTTTGAGTCCAGCCTGGACTACAGATCCCATAAAAAAGAGTAACACACCCAAAAAAACTGCAAAAAGATACCTAAACTGCACTGGACCAACACCCAGTCCTTGAGCATGTATGCGAAGTACTTCACATCAGTGACTTATTGGATACTTTGTACCCTAGGACTTCAGTAACCAGTGGAGCAGAGAGATGAGTCAGCAACAAGGGGCCAGAATGATGTGTGCTATGATGGGGTTTTTGGACTGACTTTAAAAAAATAATAGCACCAAGTAGACTCATGAGACAGGACATTGCAGGGAAGGGGAGATGGAAGGATGGAGGTCTAAGGCTGGGACAGAGAAAGAAGCTCCATCCTGCATGGATAGCGAGAAAGTAACAATAGCAGGTGCAGCGCTGAAAACAAACGGTCCAGCAATGATACCTGAAATCATGAATACACACATCCTTTCACCCAGAAATTCCACTTGCAAGGATTTATCTCGCAAATACACACCCACATGGGCACAATGACGTACTGACAATGCTATTCAATGTGGCATTGTCTGCAATGGCAAAAGGTTGGGAATGACCTAAATGTCTACCAACAGGAGGCTGGCTCCGGGAATGATAGTGTACCCACACAAAGAGCACTCTGCCATAGGAAAGGGAATAAAGGGTTTCTTTATGCTCTGCTATGAAACAACTCCAAGAGCATTGTTAGGTGATAGAAAAGCGAAGGAATCATTCAAGAGCATGCTGGTCCTGGCTTGGCTAGTTTTTTTTGTTTTGTTTTGTTTTGTTTTTTGTTTTTTTGTTTTTTGTTTTGTTTTGTTTTGTTTATTCAAATGGTGATCAGTGGATAGTCAGGGAGAGGGGAATAGAGATATTCTCCTGGGATCTTTGTAACTTTGTGGAATATGGGTAGTTTGTATATGGGGTGGAGGCTGAATGGCATATCCTGTAGTGAGATCTCCACCCTGCCCGCACTTGGGTGTGGTCACAGGTGCAGGCTTGAGGGAGAGTGGGTTTTAGGTCTGGGGTCGGGACAGGTGGCTCTCTCTTGCTTCCAGTCAGATCACAGAGGACAGCCTGGGTGGATCCTTGGAGAGGGAACTTGCCGCAGTCACCTGCTTCTTGTGTAAGTGACTTCTCCCTGAATAAAGTTCACTTAATCTGTACCGAGTCTAGTGAATCTTGATTCCCACCCAATAACATTCCTTGCCTAGCATTTAGAAGGCTCTGAGCTTGATCCCCAGCACCACAAAGACCTATGACAACAATTCATGACCATAGCAGCAGTGATAACTAGGGAAAGGTATGGAAGGGCAAAGAAGCAAATGATTAGCCTTTAGCGGGGAAGGGGCAGTGGAGGAAGGAGCATTCTCTAGAAGAGACAATTGATGCTACATCCCAAGGGTATCTGGGAGCTGAAATAAAACCAGGTAAAGCAGAGGAATATAGCATGTTTGCCTAAAACCAGCCTGCATGTTCATATCACAAACGTCGACACTGGACTGTGGTCTTATGCATGGGATTTCCAACTCCTTAACTCTTCACACAGAGGTGAATGGCACATCAGTCTCTGAGAGTGCATGTAGCTGCCAAAATCGAGTCTAGGAAAGTGGACCCAGGGCAGAAAAATGGACTGGCAAGGACACTTGACCATTTTCTTCCCTACCTTTTCTCTTTGTAAGATAGGGTCTTCTAAATTTGGGCTTTGTTTGTTTTGTTTTTCAAGACAGGGTTTCTCTGCATAGCAGCTCTGACTGTCTTGGAACTCACTTTGTAGACCAGGCTGGCCTCGAATTCACAGAGATCCACCTGCTTCTGCCTCCTGAGTGCTGGGATAAAGGGGTGTGCCACCACCACCCACAGCCCCCATTTCCCCCCAGCTTATTTTTTAAAAATTTATTTTGTGTGTGTATGTGTACATGTGTGTATACATGTGTGTGTACACGTGTGTGTGCAAGTGCCAACAGAAGCCAGAAGAGGGAGTCCTTGGTACCAGAGTGACAGGCATTTGTGAGCCACCCAATGTGTATATTAGACGTCCCTGATTCTCACCATAGAGCTGCAAGCACTTTGAACTCTTGCACAATCTCTCCAGTCACAAGATGGATGGGTTTTACTACTAGCCCTGGCCACTGCATTCTCTGCACTCCTGCCTCAGCCTTCTAGCTTCTGAGAGCACAGCAAGCACCACTGTGCATTAGTATTTTAGTTTTATTTTTTTGTTGAAGGAATATATTATCAGAGTTTTACAAGTTAACTTAGCCCGGCATGATGCATGGAACACACCTTATACAGGACTATTATCCCAGCCAAACTGCCACCATCTTCTTGAGTTTAGTTGTGCTGGCTTCCAAAGGCTCTCACAGTTAAGTTGTTTACTATGTAGTGACATTTCTTCATAGGAGGGCTGGGCAGGGTCTTCACCCAAGGGGTCACCCCTCCCAACAAGTTGTGTGCAATTCTTCCCTAATTGCTTGTAGCCCCAAGGAGGGGCTAGAGTGTGACAGCTGGGAAAGTTTGGTGGAATTCAGTTTGTCTTTGAGACCTTAGGAGGACAGGTAGACATTGTTTACATCTCCCCTAAGGATGGAATTTTTGTAACATACCTGTAATTCTAGCACTTGGAAGAAGCAAGAGGATCAGGAGTTCACTGGCGTGTTAATTAAATAGGACAATATCCCAGTTTAGGGTTACCATTGATATGATGAAAAGCAATTTGGACAAGAAAAGTTTTACTTAGTTTAAACTTCTACATCACTGTTCATCATAGAAGGAAGCCAGGACAAGAATCTGGAGGCAGGTACCTAAAGGCTGGAACCTGGTGGCCGGAGCTGGCCATGGAAGGCGATGCTTGTTAGCTTGCTCCATATTGCTTACCAGAACCCAAAACCACTGGGCTAGGGGTGGTCCCACCCATAACAGGCTGGGCCCTCTCACAGCAATCTCTAATTAAGAAAATGTCCTATAGGCTTGCTTATAGCCTGATTTTTCCCCCCAATTTGGTTTTTTTGAGACAGGGTTTCTCTGTGTAGCTTTGGAGCCTGTCCTGGAACTAGGATCAGGTCGGTCTCAAACTCACAAAGATCTGCCTGCTTCTGCCTCCCAAGTGCTGGGACTAAAGGCATGTGCCACCACCGCCCAGCTATAGCCTGATCTTAAGGAGGCATATTCTCAATTGAGGCTCTTTTTTTCCCCCCAATGACTTTAGCTTGTGTCATGTTGACATAAAACTAGCCAGCATAGGTAATAAGTTTAATTCTACATGGAAAGGACCCCAGGAATACCAGCTAACATTCACACAGGAACGCCTCCACATATGAGTATCTGATTCCACAGCTTGGGTTCTTTCTCTCAAGTGAATCACAAAATCACATTGAAGAGCGGCTAGTTAAGAGGAGCAAGGCCAGGAGCTGAAGGTAGGAATAGGGCCCGTGGAGTCCCTGACACTCAGACTATGGCTTTGAGGGTCTTCATCACCCACAATCATTTGTGCCAAGAAGAACCCACAAATGTTTTTTGTTGTTGTTGTTTTGTTTTGTTTTTGCTGTTATTTGAGACAGGGTTTCTCTGTGTAACAGCCCTGGCTGTCCAGGAACTTGCTTTGTACACCAGACTGACCTCGAACTCACAGAGATCCACCTGCCTCTGCCTCCCAAGTGCTGGGATTAAAGGTGTGAGCTACCACACTCGACTTACAAATGTTTTTGTGGGCTCACAGATATATTCTTGTCTGGAGGAGAAATATATAAAAGTGAGGTCATGAGAATCATTAAGACTCTACCTTCCCTTAGGAGAAATGTATTCTCAGAGCTGTTCCAGGTATCTGAGTCCCATCTCAGGGAATTTTGACCTGGAAGGCACTAAGACCCAGGTCTGGGGAATCTTAGACACTGTGGACAAGGCCCAGATCATATACTTTAACGTCACCGGACTGCAGTTCTCTCACCTGTAAACGGGAATGCAAAGTATCTGCCCTAGTTGTCTCTTTAGGTTGATAATGAATGATTAATGAAAGGAGGAGTGTTAATGACCTCACAGGAGACTGCAGACTAGGATCGTCTCCAAGCCCTTTGAACCAGACATACTCTTTGATTCCACCACTGTATAAATTTCAAAATGTGTTCAAATGGAAGTTTCTAAAGCTCACTCTGCACTAGCAAGACAGAGCTGTCACCTTGAACTTCCCTCAGCTGTCCCCCTGCTTCTCTAGATTACAATACCCACAGGTGGGTGGGGAGGATACTGAGGCCCATAAATACACACAGGCAATATCCATATATTTCAAATGTTTGTCCTTGACAAGAGCTGCAGCTGTCCCTTAATGTAGCTAAATGAAGTAGAGGAAAATCAGAAAAATGCAAATGAGCTTCTTATTTTAGGCAAATCAATCTCAGCCATGCTCATATCTGATCAAGCTTATCTTTAGGATGATCATTAGGATAATGGATTAATGTGAATGTTTATTTTTACCCTGCCTGCTTTCACTCCTTAAAACTCTTCAGAGCTTAACCTGACTTTGCCTGACACCCCAAAAAGAAAGAGACCCTTTACAAGTCATTTAAAGGACAATATCCTCACCCTTAGTTGGAGACAATGCCAGAGACCACAGGGCTCAGCCAGCTCACCACAAGGTCACCCAGCACCACCCCACCTGACTTCTCATCAAGTACCCAAACCAACTACTGCCACCCTCAGACTTCAGAGCTTTCCCTGAAGAAGGCCCGCAAAGGGATGAAAAACATGCATAAGAGTACAAGGACCTTTTTGTGTGTTTGTTGAGAGGAGGTCTCAATGTGCAGGGCAAGCTAGCCTGGAACTTACCATCAGCCCAGGCTGCCATGCACTGCACAGGGAGGGTTTGGTGCCATCTAAATGAGAATTGTGTGCATAGGAAGCACTTCATGAAATATCTGACTGGGAGTATGTGGCAAAGATGACAGCTACCGGAGCACTTAATATGTAGCAGGTATGTTACATATGTCTTATGTAACAGGTCTTAATATGTCTGTTTGAGATAAAGGTCTCTTGTAGCCCAGGCTGGCTCCAAATTCATCCTCCAAAGGATGTGTATCATGTGCTATCATGACCAGCTTTATATGGTACTGGCAATGGCACCCAGGGCTCATTGCACGACAGGTACGTGGGTGTATACAGGCAAGTGGAGGCATACACATACACAGCTGAATTACACTCCCAGCCACTAGCACTGTCCTTTATGTGCAAATGTTTATTTTAATACAGCAATAATCTTACAAGGTAGGTATTATTAGCTCTGCCCTCTCCCAATAAAGCTAGAAGTGTTCTGGTAGGAAAGGAGCCCTGGCAGCCCATTCTGAGGCTACAGATTAGACTAAGGTTCCCTCTGCTTGGTATTGAGGGGGCAGCCCAAGAAACCCACTGGAGCCCTGCAGAGCTGAAAGTCATAGCTTACGCTTTGCAAGTACTAGGCCACTTTCTGTTGAAACCAGAATGAAACCGGGACACCACTAAACTGGGAAAATCGGTGTTTGTGTATGAATTTAAGACTATGTGTCTATGACATAAACAGAAGCACAATTCTTAGAAACAGCTTACCCACGGCTGGGGAGATTCTTAGTATCCTAAGTTTTATTTCTTTTCTGTGATAAAATACCCTGCCCCCACCAAAAAAAAAAAAAAAAGAAAAAAAAGCAATTTAGGAGAGAAAGGTTCATTTCAATTATAATTCCAGATTATGTTTCATCATTTGGGGAAAGTCAAGTCAGAGGGACTTGAGGCACTAGTTACATCCACAGGCAAGAGAAAAGAGAGAAAGTATGTGTGTCTGCTATCCAACTCACCTTCTCCATTCATATATACAGTTCAGGGCTCAAGGTGGCCTGGGTCTCCTACATCAATTAATGCAGCCAAGGGGTACACACCCCTTGAGGGACAGCCAATATAGACTAGACACTCCCATTGAGACTCTCTTTCAGGTGATTCTAGATTGGGCCACCATCACATTTAAAACTAATCACAATTGGTCGAGTGCTTGCCTTATAAACACAAGGACTGTGACAGAGTATATCAGTAACTCCAGTGCTGGGAGCAGGGACAAGTGAATCTCTGAGGCTCTGAGGCTCTGAGGCTAGTCTACCTAGTTGAACTGATAAATTCCAGGTTCAGTGAGTGACTCTGTGTCAAAAAATAAGATGGGAGATACATGATATCAACCTCTGACTTTCATTTACATGCATACATTCATTCCTATACATACATATAACACACACACAGAGTATAATCATTAATGCTGGTCTTAAGAAAGGATGTAATATTCATTAGATCATGGGTAACCTCCTTACTCCTTCTTACAAATTATCTTATTTTTTTATATGTACAAGTGCATGCATGTATATCTGTGCACCAAGTGTATGTCTGATGTCCATGGAGGCCAGAAGGCATCAAATCCCCAGGAACTGGAATTATAGATGGTTGTAAACTAACATATTGGTGCTGGGAATCAAACCCATATACTCTGGAAGAGCAGCCAGTGCTCTTAATCCCTGAGCCATGTCTTCAGACCCACAATTTTTCATATTTAAATGTAAGATAAATGACTCCTCCTTCATAGAATGTCTGGGGTTAGGCAACAGAAAAAATGTGCAAGGTTTAGACAGCTAATAAGAAAGTACCCATGTTCTTGAGACCTCATCACTCTTACTTGCTATTTTACCAAAAAACCCCAAAACAAACAAGCAAACAAACAACAACAACAAAAAAACTGGGAGTCAGGAATTGGGAAAGAAAAGAATTGGTTTACAGTTTTGGCCAGACTGGAGAGAGAATTTCTTAGTGTCTCTCAGCCCTGCCAGTTTATAGCATTGCAGTTTATAGAAAGGATGAAACAGAAGCCAGGAAATATGCACATGTAGATTTAGCTCTGAGGTAAGCTATTGGAACTCCAGATAAATCTCCTCCTTGGAGATACTTCTCCTCTGGCTCTAGAGTTCTGAGGCTGCTTTCCCATAGCCTGGACATTCCTGGAGAATTTCTAATTCTTTAGGACCCTTGTTACTACTTTTTTCCCCCTCAATTAACTAAACCTTAGCATTTAAAATACTGGATTTCATTATGACATTTTTTATGTAGTATTTATTATCCTATTTAGTAGTTTTACATTTCTAAGGGATAAAAGGACATGTTCCATTTAGTTGACCACCTTCGTGCCAAGTAGGGAATGCACACCGACGACATATGGATATGTTTCCCTAGACATGTCCCAGAATAAGCCAGAAACTCCCTACCTGTTCCTCGGCCCAATGAGATATGCATGACAGTAATCCTTATCCTCATTTTAGAGATCAGGGATCTAAGGGACTTAATCAGCAGCTGAGTAGCTTGTTCAAGGATTCAAGGCTAGGCCATGCATGCCCAGTACTTGGAAGGATGAAGCAGGAGGAGTCAAGAGCCAGCTACACAGTGAGACCATCTTAGAAGGAAAGGCTGGGGCCTAGAGAGATGGATCTGCAGTAAAGAATACTTACAGCTCTTCCAGAGGTCCTGGGTTTAATTCCCAGCACCCATGCCAGGCAGCTTACAACTGTCTGTTGTTACTCCTGCTCTATCCAGGAGATGCCTCTGGCCTCTGCTGGCACCCACACTCACATGCACAAAACCATATGCAGACACACAAATTATAATTAATAATTTAATATAATTAAAAGTAGTATCTGTAAACGTTAAAAAAGAAAAAGGAAGGAAGGAAGGAAGGAAGAGAAAGAAAGAAAAAAGGAAGGAAGGAAGAAAAAAGGTTCATCTGAATGTGATGGTTCACTCCTGGAATCCCAGCACATAGGAGGCAAAAGGAAGAATATAGGGAGTTGAAGGCTAGCATGAACTAGACAAGATTTGTCTAAAAAAGAAAGAAGCCGGATGGTGGTGGTCCACACCTTTAATCCTAGCACTCAGGAGGAGGCTAGAACAGGCAATTCTCTGAGTTTGAGGCCAGCCTAGTCTTCAGAGCAAGTTCCAGGACTGCCAGGACTACACAGAGAAACCCTGTCCCCCCCCAAAAAAAAAAACAAAAACAAAACAAAACAAAAAAAACCCAGAAGAACAAAAGAAATAGGAGTTAAGACTAATGCGTTGTCCTTCTTCTTCCGTAATTTTCCTAACAGATTAGGTGCATTCTATATGCTGCACTTCATTCACTACAAAACCAAAGGATAATGGGTATCCCTAAAATAGCCTGATAATGGGGAGAAACCTGGAAAGGATAAGGACAAGAAAGAAAGAAGAGGGACAGATATGGTGGTGCACACCTTTAATCCCAGCACTTGGTAGACAGAGGCAGGCAGATCTTTATGAGTTCAAAGCCAGCCTGATTGATCTACATATGCAATTCCAGGCTAGCCAATACTGGCTAAAAAAAAAAAAAAAGCCTCTGTACTGCCTTCATGGCTTTAAGATCCTGAAAGGCCTTTGCCCCTTCATTTGTGCCCTCAGGACTTATTTTTTGGACAGGGTGTATAGTCCTGGCTGTCCATGAATTCTCTATGTGGACCAGGCTGGTCTTGAACTCACAGAATTCTGGTTGCCTTTGAAGGACAGTATTTAGGAGACAATGGAGGAAGTGGGTTCTGAGGAGCAGAATTTTGGGGAGTGAAGACTTGATGACAGAAGGTGGCCTGAGCCCAGGAGACAAAGAAGCAGACTCTGAGGAGCAAGGATCAGAAAGAAGGGCACCCAGCATCAGACTTGGCACACGGTGGCCTTTGAATACGAAGGGTTAAATAGCCTCTGTCCCCAAGGAAATCTGGAGGCCATCACCTGCCCGAGCTATATTTCAATTAGTCTCACACTGAGGCTTCACTTCATTACCCATGGAAATTCAGCTTCATTGATATGAAGAGGCTAATTACTACATGGGACATAATTACAAGACAGGAAATGGATTTACAGCTGCTCTCAGAGGGAGGGGGAGCTGCAGCAGGCACTGGCTGCTCTGCCCTCCTACCTAAAGGGCTACATGCAGCCACCAGGACTAAGGAAGGACATTCTCACTGTACCAGACAATGGGTACTACGAAGCTCTGGAAACAATCCAGTGTTCCCTCTAAAGTTAGTTCACCACTGCTGATCCTTTGACATCATCATCATCATAATACTGAAGAGGCAGGGCATTTAGCTCATGGGTAAAGTGCTGGGTTCTATCCCCAGCACTAACAACAGCATAGGGTTTTCTGTAGCAAGTAGTAGTCCTCACCTTTAATCCCAGCACTTATCAGGCAGAAGCAGGTGAATCTCTTTGTGTTTGTCGCCAGCCTGCTCTACGTAGCAGGTTCCAGGCCTGCTTGGGTTACTACATAGTGAGACTGTGTCTCAAAACAAACAAAACAAACAAATAAACAGAAACCCTCAGGAATGTAGCCTCTTTTGAGTCCCTTATGGCTTAGATTTTTTTTTTTCCCAAGACAGGGTTTCTCTGTATTGTTTGGGAGCCTGTCCTGGAACTTGCTTTGTAGACCAGGATGGCCTCGAACTCATATAGATCTGCCTGCTTCTGCCTCCCAAGTGCTGGGATTAAAGGCGTGCACCACCAACGCCCAGCTAAAATTTCTTTTCACTTTAAAATGTTTTATCCAGGTGGTGGTGATCATGCCTTTAATCCCAGCACTAGGGAGGCATTGGCAGGAGGATCTCTGTAAGTTTGAGGCCAGCCTATTCTACAGAGATAGTTCCAGAGCAGGCTCCAAAGCTACAGAGAAACACTGTCTCGAAGATTAAAACAAAAAACAAAAGTTTATGAGCTGAGTATGGTGATGTACGCCTGAAATTCCATTACTGAGGAGGCTAGGGTAAGAAGTGCAAAAGTACAAGACCAGCCTGGACTAATCGTAGGAACCCTGCCTCAAAATAAAGCAAAGTCAAACTTAAGGAGCGCACTTGATTTGCCTACATCCCTTGTTCATTTTTCACAAGAGTTCCATGAGGAGGGGGGACAGGCAACCACCCCAACATGCACCTAAGGAACTGAGACATAAAGGGTCAACCAAGGTCACAGAGGCGAATGCTAGGGCGAGGATTAGTCCTTATCCTATCCAGAGCCTGAATATCCCCAAGAACAGTGAGAAAATCTCCTAAATTAGAAATGGTATCTTCTCAAATGTCTTAAAAATAGCATTCCCTCAGCTCCAGCAAGCATCTCCTGAGGTCGCATTTTTAATCCAGGGGAAGAAGCCAGGCAGGGTGGGTGCGGCGGCAGGGCGGGGCGGGGGCGTGCCGTCTACCGACCACGCCCCCTCCGCGAGGACCCCCGGAGCCTGCCTCGGCGCGCCGGAGCGCTTCTCCTTCCGGGGCGGCCTGCTGGGCCTCATGGAGGCTGCTCGGCCAGACAGTGGCGAGAGAGGGACTGTGGCGCCGCGAGCCGAAGAGAGACCGGCGCCCGAAGCGAGGGTGCACTTCCGAGTAACCCGGTTTATCATGGAGGCAGGCGTCAAGCTAGGCATGCAGTCTATTCCCATCGCCACCGCGTGCACCATTTACCATAAGTTCTTCTGCGAGATCAACCTGGACGCTTATGACCTCTACCTGGTCGCCATGTCTTCCATTTACTTGGCCGGCAAAGTGGAGGAGCAACACTTGCGTACTCGTGACATCATCAACGTGTCGCACAGGTACTTTAACCCGGGCAGCGAGCCGTTGGAGCTGGATTCCCGTTTCTGGGAGTTGCGAGACAGCATTGTGCAATGTGAGCTTCTTATGCTGCGAGTTCTGCGCTTCCAGGTCTCTTTCCAGCACCCACACAAGTACCTGCTGCACTATTTGATTTCCCTCAAGAACTGGCTGAATCGTTACAGCTGGCAGCGAACCCCTATCTCTGTTACAGCCTGGGCCCTGCTACGAGATAGCTACCATGGGGGGCTGTGCCTGCGCTTCCAGGCTCAGCACCTAGCCGTGGCTGTGCTGTACCTGGCCCTACAGGTCTATGGAGTCGAGGTGCCTGCAGAGGGTGAGGCCGAGAAACCTTGGTGGCAAGTTTTTAGTGACGACCTTACCAAGCCAATCATTGACAATATTGTGTCTGATCTCATTCAGATTTATACTATGGATACAGAGATTCCTTGAGGCCCTGGCTGAGGCCTGACCAAAGACCAGAATGATTGGCAGCCTGGGTATGGTGCCACAAGTTGCTGTGATGGCAGGTCTCATCTGTCATTTTGTTGCCAGCAGCTCTTGTCCAAATAATACCAAGAGCTACCATGTGGGCAGGACATACTCAGCTTCCTAGAAGTGGCAGCATTATCAGCTTTTGCCATGTGAGAAGATGCTTCGTTTGAGGCATGGACCATTGCAATTGAGGTGTGAGGTCACCAACAGGAAAATTAAAGAATAGATAGGACTGCACCCATAGGAGGTTTTAAAAGTCTGGATTTGGGGAAGTATGAATATGTAATATAGACTCTTATTTTGTTTAATAAAAATTATGCAAATAAAATATGGGAAAAGTTTAATGCACAAAAGGCTGCCTTGTGGTATTACTTTATAATAGGGGAGATACTGGAAACTAAATGATCAATATTGGGGAAATGGTTGATGGTGCATGGTATATCCATAAAATGGAGTATTATTCAACCATTAAAACCCATAAAGGGTTTATGACAGTATGGGGAAAGGTCCATATTAGAATAAAAGAGCAGGATCCAAAAACATAGATGAACTATAATCTCTACAAAAAAGTATACAAAGATGCACAAAGTATTAATTAGCTGGGGTTTTAAATGCATAATGATGACTAAGAATTTCTGTCTTTTGTTAAAGCATTCTCAACAGTTTTGTTTGTATTCTCAACAGTTTTCCCTGGGCCCTGTCCATGATTAGGAACCTTTATGGTGAGGTCTTGCTTATCTTTCTTCACAGATGTCTATTTAAAAGAACTACTAGCCGGACATTGGTGGTGCACACCTTTAATCCCAGAACTCAAGAGGCAGAGGCAGGCAGATCTCTGAATTCCAGGCCAGTCTTGTCTACAGAGCTAGTCCCAGGGCAGGCTCCAAAGCAATACAGAGAAACCCTGCCTCAAGAAAAAAAAAACCACCATCATAGTTTATTATCCCTATGAGTTCCCACACAATGAACTAGCCTTAATCATAAGACAATTGTGTTAGAGCTGCCTCATTTGTCCTGGCTGATGAGCATCCTGAAGGCAGAAGGATCCTGAGTTCCTGACCAACCTAAGCTGCAGACTGAGACCCATCTCAAAAAAAAAAAAAAAAGTTAGCAAGCAGGCCAGGTGGTGGTGGTACATGCCTTTCATTTAAGCACTCCAGAGGCAGAGGCAAGCACAGTTCTTGGCTGGGCTGATTTACAGAATTCCAGGACAGCCAGGGCTACACAGAGAACCCTGCCTCAAAATAACAAAAAACAAAAACTTTACAAAAGCAAGGCAACAGGACCAGGGCCCCACGTGTCTCTTGAATAGCTATTCATTTATCCCTTCATTCTCACAACAGACTTCACATCCTTGCCATGTGTCTGGCACAACTCTGGGCTGGGGAACTATATGAAAAAAAAATACCATCAAAAGCTTAGTCACTCTAGAAGTGCCTGCTGATCATATGAAAGATAGGAAGAGGTTAGATATGTAGCTCAAGTAGTAGAATGTTTGCCTAGCATGCACAAGATCCTGGGTTTGATCCCCAGCATTGCATAAATCAGGCATGGGGTGCTGGAGAGATGGCTCAGTTAGAGCACTGGTTGTTCTTCCAGAGGGCCTGAGTTCAATTCCTAGCACCCACATGGCACCTCACAACTCAATTCCAGGGCATCTGATACCTTCACACCAACACATAAATTAAAAACAACAACAACAAAAAACCTAAACAGGCATGGTGGTACATGTATGCCTGTAATCCCAGCAGTCAGGTGGACAGGAGACTGTCTTAGAAAGAAAGGAAGGGAGGAAGGAAGAAAGGAAGGAAGGAAGCTGAGGTTAAAAAAAAAAAAAAAAAAAAAACTCATAATTGGGGCAATATATTATGGGCTAGAAAATCATCTAGAAATCAAGTCATCCAGCATCTCAAAAGAGAGGCGAGGGAGAGCTGGGGAACAGGAATTGTTCTGGTTGGTCTGGAGTGGCAGCCTCTGTAATGATCCTTCAGCAGTGTCTGGAGCCCATGGAATGAAAGGGACAGTAACATGAAGGGCTTGTTTTCCAGATTTGTTCCCAGGCCCATCAGGTGGTTGGCAAGCTTACATTGTGTAGAAGCAGCATGCAACCTAATATACCATGACCTACTCTCCAGGGACTTCCATTCCAGAGTAGAGAAAGCATCAGGTAAACGTGGGTTTTGCCCCTACTCCACCACTTACAAGACATCTCCAGGTTACTCTCTTTTCCTGGCATACAGGGACTTGGAGGAGGAAATGGGATAGAGACAGCAAAGCCTCAGGTCACAGCCTTGCTCGGAAAAGCTCAGCCTGACTTTGGAGCTTATGTTCCTGGAACCAGGCCACTGTTTCCAATGGGCCTTCAGAGTCCTGACTCAGGCTGTTCAAATAGTGCTCTCCCCGAGTGAGAGTGCGCCTGTGGGACAGTGAACATTTAGCTTCTCACACTCCCTCTTTCTAATGCAACAAGACCTACCTTGTAAAACACCGGAATAGTAGAGGGGATCTGCACTCTTGGGGATGCAGCTGGGACTCCAGGGACAGATAGCTACAGGTCCTAGGCCTTAAGGTGAGATAAGCCGATGAAGGTGACAAAAGTCAAAGCTCAATGACACCCAAGATGTCATTGACATCCCTGGTCCAGAATAGGATTTCCCTGGGGTAAACTTCCCACCTGTCATTGCTAGGACCAACTAGGATGGAGTTAAGAGGAAGAAGGAAAACCAGGTAGCACATCTGGGTGAATCAGGGAGTAGATAACACATGGGCTTTTCGGACAGAAGAAATAGAGGATTTTGCTGGAGTGAGTTTCACTACATGTTATTAATCTCTGAGTTAGTTTCACTGAAAAAAACGTAAGGAACCACACTCTCTGACATGAAGGTATGATCTAGCCCCAGAGATTAGCGGCCATCTGTAGGGAGGAACCAAGTGTCTTCCCTGAGAGATCTCTCTTTGTCAAGTCACCATAGTCTCAAGTCTACTCATGGCCTGGGAAATTCTAGAACCTGGCTTTTTGGCACACTGACGATTCATTTCCCAGAGCAGAGGAATCAGAACATAAAATTCAGAAGGCCAAAGGCAGACCACATTGTAATGTTGGCTCCGGAAATGTGTTTCTATCCTATGGCCTGGCTCCTCCCACTCTATGAAAGAGAGTCTTATCTTTTTTGTCTTTTGGTTTCTCTGTGTAGCCCTAGGTGTCCTGGAACTCTCTCTGTAGACCAGGCTGGACTTGAAGACAGAGATCCACCTGGGTCTGCCTTCCAAGTGTTAGGTGTCACCACCAACTGGCCGAAAAGCCTTGAGTCTTAAGGCTGCAATGAGAGCCTGTGACCTGCTTGGTTGATTCCAGCCGTGATCTCCTGTCGAAGGTGTCTTTCAGCCCTCACCATCCAGTTCCTTGCCATGGGAAAGCAAACATTTCTGTTAATCTCCTCCATTCTCTTCAATGTTTTGGTACTGCCAAGTTCTTTGTGATTATTTTGCCATACTACTAGATCAACCACATGCCTTCTTTTCTCTCCTCCCTGCCAAAGAATAGAAAGAAAGCAGTAGTATGGGGACAGGTGGTACATGCCTGTAATCCCAGATCTGGGGGTAGAAGCAGGAGAATCTGGAAATTGAGGATAGCCTGACTAATCTCTCTCTCTCTCTCTCTCTCTCTCTCTCTCTCTCTCTCTCTCTCTCTCTCTCTCTCTCTCTCTCTCTCTCTCTCTCTCTCTCTCTCTCTCTCTCTCTCTCTCTCTCTCTCTCTCTCTCTCTCTCTCTCTCTGTGTGTGTGTGTGTGTGTGTGTGTGTACATGTGTGCATGTGTGCATGCATGTGCTTGGTTTTTGCTTTGTAATTACAATCTTCCCAGTGATGCTCCTTGGTCGCTTTCAATGGCGCTGCAGGTAGGCTAGGAGTTCTCAAAATTTTAGTTTCATCTTCTTGGTTGCTTTTCATTTTGCTGTAAATGGCTAATGTCGGTTTAGAACTTACATGTAAGTTCTAAAGAATTAGACTCTCAAGAATGAAGTGTTCTTTTCCTTATCTTCACAAAGGCAAGGCAAGGATGAAATAAAACGAGTGTATGTACGTGCAAGGGTACATGTGTACACACACATGTGTTCATGCGTGAGTACTTAGGCACTGCAACACCTACAAATCGCTCTATGAGTTATCATCCCACCCACCCCACCTACTTCCTGAGCAATAAATGAGATGAGTGAAGTAAGAAGAGAAGTGAGGATGACAGATCTTCACCTTGTCAGAAATACAACTGAGCTAAAAAGGGGAAAAGATGGGGAAACTGAGGAACAGTGAGTGAAAGTGGGGCGGGGGGGGGAGGAGAAGTTCAAAATCTCTCTGTTGAAAACAATGACCTTTACTGGTTCACACCCCCTGGGGTGAACAATGCACTTCAGCATTCTTTCTCGGGGAACTTAAGGAGGTTTAGACACATTGAAAACCTAATTCTGTCACCTGTGTGTCAAGGTCTTAGCCAGTCTGTGAAGAGCCATTAACTTTTACTGCCCACATGACAATGGCATGGATCCCCAACTGACCTCATTGTCTCTTCTGAAGGCATCCCCCCATTATTTGAAGCAATGGCCATTGTAATGTCTTAAATGCCTATAAAAAATGACCACCACACAACATTGCTCATGTTCTTGTCATCAGTTCCAGGGACCCTATCCAGCCCTGAAAGCCCCTGAGGGAAATCTTTGGGTGCTCCTTGATGATCTATGGTGACCTGAAAGCCCTGGATTCCAGAACTCTGAAGGCCTCTACCATCCAGAGCTTAGAACACATACTCTGTGCCATGTTTTTGTCTCCCAGGGCCCAAAGAATGACTGCTCAAACCCAGAGATCCCGGATCATTAAAGCAATCTTCAGGCCTTATGCTTCCTCTTCGTGGCTCACCTCCCAGTCAGCCTCTCACCCAGTGTGAAGGTGGCCACCTTGCCATGAAGAGCTGTGCTCCAATCATACCCCCCACCCTTAGTTCAGTATGGTGATTGCACACCTTGCTTGGGACAGACAGCTCTGGCTAGAGCCAGCGACTCCTTTGTCAACTGCTCTCCTCACCTGGAAAATACGGAAGATAATGGCTCCTGCTTTAGAGGATTTTCTTTTCTATTTTATTTCCTTTCAATGGATTCACATATTTATGTATGTGTGTGTGTGTGTGTGAGAGAGAGACAGAGAGACAGAGAGGCAGAGACAGACAGACAGACAGACACACACACACACACACACACACACACACACACACACACACACACACACACACACACACACACACAGAGAGAGAGAGAGAGAGAGAGAGAGAGAGAGAGAGAGAGAGAGAGAGATTGCAGAAGTCAATTCTCTCCTTCCACCATGTAGGTCCCAGGGATCAAACTCAGGTCCTCAGGCTTGGTGCCACCTCCCTAGACAACTTTGGAGGGTTATTTAACATAAATCGCATATAAGGCACCATTTCACAAAATAGTTCATCAAAGAAACCAGTGACAGTAAGGGGACAGGAGGCTGCCCCATGTATGGGTTCCAGGGCTCTACCCTAGGCCCAGCAAAAACAACTCCCAGGAAGGGGCCCAGAAACAGTACTGTTTGTTTATTCGTTTGTTTTTGTTAATTCTTGGAAGAGTTTTACTATATAGGTCTGGTTAACCTGGAACCCACTGTGTAACCCAGGCTGCCCTAAAATTTATGCCTCTGCCTCCCAAATACTAGGACTACAGGCACGTGCCACTGTGCTAGGCTAGAATCTATATGTTTAATGGACATCCCAAGTAGTTTTTATAATCTGTTGGTATGTGTTCAGTAAAAGCTACTTTGCAGACTCATAATTTACAGTATCAAAATCTGTGATTAGTTTAGCAAAGATGTCACCATTGCCTTTAAGAACAATAAGTACGGTGTTTTACATCTGGATAATAAGAAGAATATTTTGAGATTTTAAAGCTGTTTTTGGAGACAGGGTTTTTCAGTAGCTTTGGAGACTGTCTTGGAACTCACTCTGTAGACCAGGCTGGCCTCGAAATTCGCAGAGATCTGCCTGCTCTGCCTCCGGAGTGCTGGAATTAAAGTGTGTGCCACCACTGCCCAGCGAGATTTTAGAATCTTAAAAAATACTTTTAAATTTTATGTGTATGAGTCTTTTGCATATATATACACATATATGTGTGTGTGTGTTATATATATATATATATATATATATATATATATATATATATATATAAATCAGTGCACCATGTTTGTGCCTAGTGCCCACAGAGGCCCACAGAGGTCGGAAGAGGGTGTAGAACCCCTGGAACTGGAATTAGGGATGATTGTGAATCACCATGTGGACGCTAGGAACCTGGGTTCCCTGCAAGAGCAATGAGTGCTGTTAACCACTGATCCATCTGTCCAGCTCAAACTCCAGCTTCAAGAAGTGTGGCAAGACTAGGCTCACACCAAATTCAGAGATCTGCCTGCCTCTGCCTCCTGAGTGGTGTCCACCCCCAGCTTTTAAAATCTCTCTGCTTATCTGTGACCCTTTATACTTGTTATAATCAAGGATTTTCTATGATTTCTACGAAACTTGTGTATCATATCTAAAGTGTCACTTCTCATCTGATATCATCTGATTTTCCAACTCATTAGACTGATGCATTCTCCTCAGTGTGAAATTGCTGACATCCATGGGGTGTGACTCCACCCTCCTGAGTTTTGCTCCTGTGTGATTTCTCTGGAGAACAATGAGTCATGACTTCGAGATGAGAACGTTGGTCTATTTTTGTTCACTGACTTCTTGGAATAAGCCATCTGTAAGAGTGCCTTTGTGTCAAATGAGGCTTGAGCTGTATAGTCTCGTCTCAGCAGCTCATATAAGCGCTCTCTGAAGGCTTACTTCATGTTCAATAGGCGATGGGGCTTTTGCAGACAATTTCTCTGTGGTTCCAATTCCATTTGGAGGTGGTCTCTGGAATATTCATTGTTCTTTTTTTGGAGAGAGGCCTGCCACATTGGTCTTCACCACCCTGCTTTGGAGGTCCTTCCTCTTCCGCTCACCCAGATCCTGGCGCAAACATCCAGGCAGACCCTCAACTTGGCCCTCTTCCAGGAGTCATGACAAAATTAATCTCCATGTGCATTCTGTAAAGAGCTTCACCTACATTATCAAGTGCATTTTCAAAATAACACCATTGGCAGGGTGGTGGTGGCACACACCTTTAGTCCCAGCACTCAGGAGGCAGAGGCAGGTGGCTGTCTGTGAGTTTGAGACCAGCCTGGTCTACAAGAGCTAGTTCCAGGACTTCCAAAGCCACAGAGAAACCCTGTCTCAAAACAAAACAAAACAAAACAAGACGAACAAACAAAAACTAACAACAAAACCCAAAATAACACCATCAAAGGAGATATGACTACAAAGTGGGTACTATCCAGAAAGTAAAACAAGTAGTTCAAGGTTACAGGTCCCTGGATTCTAATAGCAGCTTCTTGTCGTAGGGTGGCTGCCCTGATTCCATCTAGATTCTCATCCTGTCCCTTATAACCTGCTAGAAGCTCCCTCTGGCAAAGGGAGGTCCACAGCCTTTCAGCCCATGTGTGTGGTTGAGAATTTGCTCGGGCCAGCTGGCCTTGTGTGACAGAGAGGCTTTATTCTCCAGCCCTGTGCTCCTCTACTGCTGTTCTCTGAGCAATGAGGTACTTCCTGCTACCCCAGGCACTCTCCTCCAACTCCATTATACCCTTAATGGCCTCAGCTATCCAGTTTTAATCATCACCAAGACTGATTGGGTCCTTGGAGTAGGCCAAGGAAACAAAGGGTACCAAAAATCCACACAGCAAGGATGCTGTATTAGCTATTTCTGTCTAAGAAATTATCCTGAAGTTCAGCTGTGTAAAACAGAAAAGGGGCAGATGAGATGGTTCATTTGGAAAAGGAGTTTGCTGTGCAAGCCTGAGGACCTAGGCTTGGTCCCTGGTTCTCAGATAAAGATGAAGGAGAGAACTGACATCACAAGGTTGTCCTCTGATTGCCACATGTAACCTTGTGATATGCACACACACACACACACACACACACACACACACACACACACACACACAAATATAATAATACAAATAATAATACTGAATAAGTATCTTCATCAATGAACTTGAGGTATCAGATTTCTTTTTGTGTGGCCTCTGGGCTTCACAAGGACAACACATTTCATTAATCTCTGACAACTATATTTATCTTCTGCATGACCTTAAACGCCACGACAAAAGAAGAAAGTGCCCTTGGAGAAGTAATAGAAATACCGAAGGGGACTTTTGTAGAGCCAGTGAAATGGTGTCTGCAGCATGATTGGTAGATCATGGCCTGAGACCAGGGCTTCTTAAACTTTCAGTCCTTTTTTTTTAACCCAGGAAACATCACCTTAGGTATATTGGTATCTACGTTTACAGAGGCTGAGTAAGGAAACTGTTCCATTGACAAAATGCTTGTCACTCAAGCAAAAGGCCCTGATTTCCAACCTCAGCATTGACTTAAAATGCCAGGCATTACCGTGTTACCTGTGATCTCAGCACTGGGGAAGAGGAAATTGGAGGATCTCTGGAGCTTACTGGCCGGACAGTCTAGCTGAATCATTAATCTCCCACTTCAGGGACACATTTTGTCAAATAATAAGTCAGGTAATACTTGCAGCTTTCCTTTCCCACAATCCCTCGGGCCTGCCCTTTCCAAAAGGTTCCCACAAAGCAGAGTGGCAACAAGAGAAAGAGCTGTTCTGCCAGCAATTATATGATGACCCTAAAATATACCATTAACATTCACAAGTGCATTCTCAGAATGGGCTTCAAAGAAACACTGATTTGCCATGAAGGAGATGGGGCCTCCAGATGTGTGGGCATCGATACCAGGCTCAATAAGGATGTCTGTGTCAAAGGAATAAGGAATGTTCCATATCATAGCCACGTATGTTTGTCCAGAAAATGTAATGAAGATGGGGACCCAACAAGCTCTACACATTGGTAACATATATTCCTGTTACCACATTCAAAAATCTACAGACAGTCAACGTAGATGAGAACTAACCTGCTGAATGTCAAATAAAGCTGCAGAACTGCCTTCAAAGTAAGTATGAAAGTAAGTAAATGAATAAATAAGGTGTGGAGTGAATGAGGAAGCTACCTGACATTGACTTCTGACCTTCCCTTCCCCATATGAGCATGTGGGCTCATACATACCAACAATATATAGACTAAACATTTGTTGAAATTAATCATAAAGAAATCTATTTTTAAAACAATTCTTTGGTATTCACATAATTTAAGCACTTATGAACATGTACTAATGAGATGAATGTGCTTGTTTATTTTTACATCAGAATTGAAATCTTGGCTGAGTATTTGATGCTGCAGGACACCGAACATCTTCGATGTATTTCAGAGTTGACGGATGCTTTGATTTTATCATTGTCAATGCTGAGAACACCGCTCTTCAGAAATACATGGCACAAAATGTCAAAAACATTGCTTAGGGCCATTTCAGAAATTGTTGAGAATTCTGTCCTTAATTGCAATTCCAAACCCTTTTAACAATTCTTTAAATGAATCTCAAGTCAGCAATTCCAGTAGCAATCTAAAAGGTTCTATTACATTTATTGTGTGTGTGTTACATTTGTGTGTGTGTGTGTGTGTGTGTGTGTGTGTGTGTGTGTGTGTATGTAGAGGAGAGGTCAGAGGACAACTTCCAGGAGCTAGTTTTTACCTTTTACTGGGTGGTTCCTAGGGACTGAACTCACTTTGTCAGACTTGGCAGGAGCATGGTTACCAGCTAAACCATCTCATCAGCCTACAAGCAACAAGTTTTTGTTGCTGATATTTTGTTTTGTTTTGTTTCAAGACAGGATTTCTCTGTGTAACAGCCCTGGCTGTCCTGGAACTTGCTTGTAGACCAGGCTGACCTCAAACTCACTGAGATCTGTCTGCCTCTGTCTCCCAAGTACTGGGTTTAAAAGTGTGGATGAACCATTACTGCCGGGAAACCATTTTTAAAACTATATATTCTGACACAATTTAATCTAAAGTTATACTAACTTGATGCTTACATGCCAAAGAATGATGGAAGGAAAACTCTTTAATTAAACCTTCATATTTCTGTAAAAGCAGAAATTCTCACATATACAGTAAAAACACTACAGTTCCCTGCACCCACAAGTCTCAGATATGAGCTGAGCTGTTTGAGCCTGTCTCTTTGGTGTAATGTGGGGTGAGGCATGCACAGTGCCAAGTACAGATGCTCTGCACCCAGAAGCAAGGCTTCAGGGAAAACAAACAATGAAACACAGGTGAGTACTGCCGGAAACACCTCAGCTTCATCACTGGTTCAATTTTGAATTACATTTTGGTGATTGTGTATTCACTTTTATTGTTGCCAAATTTTAACCCCATATTTAGTCAATGTGACCTTATATGCAGCCTAGCCCTATGGCTTAAGAAGTTGGATTGTAGACCACCTGTGCTACATGTATGGGAGCACCTGACCCACTTTCGCAAATTTAGATGCTCAGGCTTCACTCCAGTCTTTCTCAATTAGACTCAGAAAGAAAGAGGAAGGAGACCAAGGAAGCTGACCAGTGTGCCTCTCTGGGAAGACAGATGATGCAAAACCAGTGTGTGATGACCCTCTAGCCAAATAGGATGTTAGCCAGAGCACACAGACTGAGAGTCGCAGGCCTATTGATGTTTAATAAGGATCAGGAGAAACAAATAGGCCGAATAGATGTTTATTCAGGGAGAAATAACTTACAACATAGACAGATGAACACCAGCAGGTTCCTGGTCCCAAGGATGCCTCCAGATGTACTCCTGTCCCCGTGCTGCAAGCCAGAGAGCTCTCAGAGTCCCTTCTTCAGACTTAGTTTCCCCAGGTAACATCTGCCCCTGTCTCCACCCCCCAATGGATGTGGTCTGTGCCACAGGTGTGGACAAAGTGAATTATCTCACTACAATTTCCCTTTTAGTCTAAAGAAAAGATTTAGGCTTGATACAAAACAGTGAATAACAAGTGTGCTCTAAGAAAAGGAAAATCAAAGAACATACAAACTTAAGACCTAACTATCTAGTCCTAGGGTGAAGTCGAAACAGGGTTTACAATAGAGTTGTCCTAAGCTGGAAAGCTTAAGTCTAGTGCCTAACATATCTAACTAGGAAGAGAGAATAATAGTTGTGATAGTTTAATCTTCAACTTCATCAAAGACGTGAGAAGGAAAATAACAATACTACGGTCGGCAGGAAGTGCAGATGGGCAACTTCCAAATGGTGCAGAAACAGCATGCTACCTGGACAGTCACCCAAGGTCTCACAGCAGCGTTGGTACAGGGAGGTAGAAAGGCTTGGTTCAGCAGTCTTCTATGTTTGTCTCCTGCAAGCACATAGGACCACAGGTCCGAATCAGTGGTCAAGGTAAGGGCAGTTCTTTGCCCAAGAGGCCATAGCTGACGCAAGGATGGACTCCAGAAGGAGCGACAACAGTGTCCAACATTTTTTTTGGGAAAGTGCCATGTTCTGCAGGTCTATGAAGTGTTTGAAGATTAAACATCTATGTCTGACTAATCTCATAGGTATAGGAAACATGGATGAAGATAATCTATAATACTCAGGAACCTAACTATAACACTGATTGAAACTCCCCTGAGTAAAGCAGGGACAAATAACTATGTACATATATATATATATACATGTAAGTCCCTAAAACAGAGGTAAAGTAGAAATGTCTAGACCAGAGGTAGAACTATAAAGTGCAGCATGACAAAAATATCCTAAAGTGTATCAATATACAAAAATGTCTTGAGCATAAATAAAAGTATACATACATAGAATATGGTAAGGATATTGTGCAAAAACCATCATAACTGGAGAGATTTTCATAGTATGACAAAAAATATAACTCATATACAATTCTGGGAAGGGAATGAAAACTTAATTTTACATAGGTTACCACATATAAGAATCTATAACAATGTAAGCTGTATAATACTAATATCTCACTATTACTAAAATAATTCACAAGAAGATAGGCTAATCTACCCATATCCCATCTAAACCATACCTTTCCCAACCATACCCTATCCCTGTCTAAAAGAGATACCTGAGTCCAAGCCTCACCTTCCGAAGATGAATATTATCCCTAAATGCCAAGAGTAGGGAAAGGGGGCGTTGTTATTTTAAGATTAGCTTTGAAGCTAGCAAAGGTCAAAGTAGAGATGCTGAAGGTTGCCTTAAATTCCCCAAAGCAGAACTGAGAGCAAGTGACAATACCCATAAATGAGAAAGGCCAAGGACTGTTCCATCAGTGAAGGGCAGGCCGGAAGGATGCCTGGATAAGTGCCTCTAGCAGAATGGCACTTCCTGCCACGGTGATGGGTCCTTCCAGTGATGGGTCCTTCCTGAGTGGTCAGCTTCATTGGAAAGTTTTTCTTTAGTTGTCTGCACACCCAGGAGAGATGTTGTCCTGATGTACTGTTTCCCCTGCTGTCACCTTCCATGACTCTAGTTCAGATTTGCTGAGATTGACAGAGCTGCCAGAGGAGCCAGCCTGGCTGTCTGGTACGCACAGTTAAAAATAATCTTTAGAGTTTGCTAAGCTGGCTTCTGATTATCTGTGGCTCTAATTGATGGGCCATCCTCTTGCTGTTATGTGATTTTAAAAACTACTGCTTGCTCAAAGCACAGTTGTCCTGGCCTCTGGCTGTCCTCTTTACTTACTGACCCCAACCCACCCAACTGTCACCTCCAGAGGTCACACCTGTGCTCTGATCCCCTGGATTCTGAGGCTTCCCTGCTTAAAAGACACCCCGAAAACCAGCTTGAGCACGGAAAATAACAAGGGGGCTTCCTCACAGCTTATTTTCATTTTCAAGAAGATCTCTCTGCTTCAGCCGCCTCGGGGGGCAGGTACAACAAAATGACAGAAATGAAAACACTGAGCCACATTAAAATGCTCTGCCAGCAACAGCCAAATCCTGAGCCTTTGGAGAATAGGCTGTCGGCAAATGCAGCTGTCCCTTTGCTAGCAACAGGGATTGTGGGCTCAGATTGACGGCTTTGGGTTTAAGCCCAGGAGTTTAATGATAATGATGATGGTGGTGATGATAATTATCATAATAATAGCTAACCTTATTGAGGGCTTTCTGTGTGCCAGACACCGCACAAAGCATACAATGTGTTTATTTCTATCTGTTTCTCTGTATATTATCTGCATTTAGATAGTAAGAATCTCATTGGATTCTCACTGTTATTTTCGTGAAAGATAACTTTGGTAGACTACCATTGCCCCATTTTATAGCAAGGGAAGCTGAGGCTTGGAGAGCGCCAATAACTTGACAAATGAGCTTTGGAGCTAGGACACTCATGGTTTATTCACAACCATCACTTGAATGTTCTGAAGAGATACTCGGGGAAATATTTAAAAATATTTAAAAAATATGCTTTCAATGTATCCCTGGTCTCAGGTTCTGGTCCTATGACCTTAGTTTCCTTCTCTGTGAAATAACACATCAAATGAGTCCCTTGTCCTTACAATTCACCTTTGGATGTGAATTACAGACTCAAATTTACTTAAAAGAAGGAAATTGCCAGGCAGTGGTGGCACATGCCTTTAATCCCAGCACTCAGGAGGTAGAGGCAGGCGGATCTTTGTGAGTTCAAGGTTAGCCTGGTCTACAGAGTGAGTTCCAGGACAGCCAGGGCTACACAGAGAAACCATGTCTCAAAATAACACAAACCAATCAATAAATAGAGGAAATGTACTCAAAAGATACATTCTGTATTCATGTTAATAATAACGTTTAGTTGCATACAACAAAATCCCAGTTCAAACCAGTTTACTGGATTTTTATTTGTTTTATGGTACTGAGAATCAAACCCAGGGTCTCACTTGCTCTATGACTTATTGCAGTTTTTGTCATTTTGTCTTGTTGTGTGCATGTGTTGTTTCTGTGTATTTATAGTTAGTATGGGAGGGGGTGCCGCAGCATACATGTAGAGGTCAGAGGACAACTTTGTGGAGTCAGTTCTATGCTTCCTCGGTTACATGGTGTGCTGGCTAGTTTCATGTCAGCTTGACACAGGCTGGAGTCATCTGAGAGGAGTGGGTATCAGCAGAGGAAGTGGGCCCAGATGACAGTGGGTGGTGCCACCCCTAGACTGGTGGGCCTGGGTTTTATATATATATATATATATAGGCTGAGCAGACCATGAGGAACAAGCCAGTAACCAGAACTCTTTCGTGTTTCCTCTGTGTTGGCTATTAGCTCCTGCCTCCAGATTCCTGTCCTATTTGAGTTGCTCTCCTGACTTCCTTCAGTGGGGGAGGGTCTGTGGTGTGAAACTGTAAGCTTAAACAAACCCTTTCCTCCCTAAATTGCTTTGAGTTTTATCACAACAATAAACACCAAAGACACATGGTTCCAGGGAGTGAACTCCCAATGTGAGGCTGAGAAACAGCATCTATGCCTGCAGAGCCATCGTCCTACTTCGTTTTCTACGGCTGTCATAAACACCATGGCCAAACGCAACTTGAGAAGGAAATGCTTCCCACTCCCCCTTCCATTTATAGGTTAAAGCCAGTAGAGACCAGAGTGGGAATGCTGCTCATTGGCTTCCTAGCCTTGGGTTGTGTAGTCTGCTTTCATGACAACCAAGGACCACCCGCTCAGGGGTGGCACTGCCCACAGTAGCCTTCCAACATCAATTGTCAATCAAGAAAATGCCCCCCAGAAGTATGTCCATAGACCAGTCTGATGGAGGCGATTCCTGCTGTGAGTGAGACTTCTGCGGAAGTGACTCCAGCCTCTGTCAAACCAACAAAGAAACTAAACCAGCACAGCCATCTCACTAGCCTCGTGTGTGTGTGTGTGTGTGTGTGTGTGTGTGTGTGTGTGTGTGTGTGTGTGTGTGTGTGTCCTGCTTATTGCTTTTATCTATCTGTTGATCTATCTATCCATCTATTTCCTTTGGTTTTTCAAGATAGGCTCTCCTAAAATTTACTCAGTAGACTAGGCTGGTCTTGAACTCATGAAGATCCACCTGCCTCTGCCTCCTGAGTGCCAGGATTAAAGGCATGCCTCACCACCACCTGCCTATTGCTTTTATTTTAAATTTGGTAGGATGGCTTTGGGGTGTTATTACTTCTGGAGTTGGGGCTCAGACTGATTTTTTCCCTTTCTTTCCTTCCTTCCTTTTTCTTGAGACAAAGTTATTTTTGTTTTGTTTTGTTTCTTTGTTTTTGTTTTTGTTTTTTGTTTTTGTTTTTGTTTTTTTTTACCCAGCCCTGGCTGTCCTGGAACTCACTCTGTAGACCAGGCTGGCCTCAAACTCACAGATCTGCCTGCCTCTCACAGTGACTTTTCCTCTCCTCACACAGCTCTGCTTCTCTGTTTATAGGACCCAGTCCCCTCTGTAGAGTTGGGGCTTCCTCCTTGCCCAGCAAAGCTGATTAGATGATTCTAAGTATCTCTGACTTCTACAAAGTGTAACGGAAAGGGAAAATTGCACTCATGTGTTACTGGGACTGCTTTTTACTTAATTTTGATTTCTGAGACAAGGAATGTAGACCAGGCTAAACTTGAACTCACAATCATCCTGCCTCAGTGTCTCAAGTGCTGGCTATTCCTCTGTTGACACTTTAATTTGGGCTCCTATGGGCTTGTAGCCTCCAGAACTGTGAGAAAATAAAAATTTGTCATTTTAAGCCTCTCTCCTCTAGTTAATGTACTTTGTTATAGAAGCCAAATTATATTAACACATTCCTTTGTCTGTTCCCAGGTTTTGTTTTGTATTTGTTTGTTTGTTTGTTTATTTATTGAGATAGATTCGCAAGGTCCTGGAACTCACTCTGTAGATCAGGCTGGTCTCGAACTCCAAAATCTGCCTGCCTCTGCCTCCTGAGTGCTAGAATTAAAGGCATGGCCCACTATGCCCAGCTTGTGATTTCTCTCTTCAACGATCCCTCTGGCTTCAGTGGAAAGAGGCCCCTATAGTCATCTAAGTGAGAGCTGGTGGAAATTAGAAGAGGGCGGCTCCATCAGAGGTGGTGACAAATTCTACATCAGTGTTAAGGATAGAGCTTGTGAGATTTGCTGACAGTCTGTGTGGTGGTACATGGCTGCCATCCTAGTACTTGGGAGGTTGATGCAGGAGGATGGCAGCTGGAGGCCAGGCTGGGTTAAATAGTGAATGAAAAGGCTTAGATGAGGGGAACAACACAAAGAGGAATTAAGGAAAATTCCAAATTTAGGGTCAGAATGGTGCTGCCATTCTTAACGTCTTTCCGATCCCCTCTGTCTTCCATCTTCATCTTCACTGCTGATTCTGACTGAGAGTGTCTCACCAGGATGTCACACCCTCCTAATTGTCTCCTACCTCCATCTGCCTCTTTAGTCTTCCAGCAGTTAGAACCTGAAATCTGTCAATCTCTAAGAACCCCTCTTTATAGGATAAAGTTGTGCCTCCAGAGCACAGCTCCAAGAGTGCCCCACGACTTAGCTCCTAGGCTTCTGACTTCACCTTCACCTTTGGGCGCTCTGTTTCCCTGCAGCCCCAACACCATCTGAATATGTTTTCGCACCTCCAGTCTCTTGTTTCCGTGTGTCCTAGGCCTGAGGGTTCCTCCTGGAATCTGCTTGCTCGGGATCAGGAAGAAGTCTTTTCTCCTCCACAAAGCCTTTCCTCGAATCTCAGGTATAGGTGACCCCTCCTTTCATAGCATACTCTGGCTTTCTATAGCTGCCCTTGCCTAACTGTATTCAAATTCTTGTCAGTCTCCCCCATTGGACTGAGGCATCTTGAGGAGAGGAGCCAAGTCCTACATATTTCTGGAACTCTCACACCTAAAACACAGCCAGCAACCAGGGTGAAGTGCTTAGTACATGTTTAATGAATGAGTGGATGGTCGGGTGGGATGTATTGCTTGCCAATGACTGACAGGTGGCTTGGCCTATGAGATTAGGGAGTTCGATGCTTCTGTGAGGAATAGAATCTTTTTCAGAAGAGCTGAAGAAAGCTAGCACATCAGTTGAGAGCATGAGGTTTTTGAATCAAAATCCAGCTTTGAATTTTGTCTCTATAGCTTGCTATACTACAATAATCAAGTATCATAAACCTCAATTTCCTAACCTGGGGAAATTGGGAGTAATATTACCTGCCACAGGGTTATTGTGCAGATTAAATGAACACTAATATATATTTGAAGCAAAGCAGAGGAGAAAGTTGTCTAATGTGATTGGCTGGTCCCAAAAACCTTATTAGGGAGAGAACAGTCTCTGCCGAGAAACCATCCTGAGAAAATGCTAGGGTGAAAAGTGGGACCATGGGTGGCAACAAGGCATCTTCAGAGAGGAGAAGGGAGTTTTTAAGGGATAACATTGGGTTTTTTTTCAGCTTACAAATTACATGCATTTATTTTGTGTCTATAGGATGTGGCTTATGTACCAAGACATGCAAGAGGAAGCCAGAAGACAGAGGACAGCCTGCTGGAGTTGCCTCTCTCTTCTCACCATGTGGGCCCTGGGAATCAAATTCAGATCATCAGGCTCAGCGGTGTGCATCTTTACAAGGCTGATTTTTGTCACCCCCAAAGGTGAGCTTCTATGGAAAATTAGTGGAGGGCATATCAGTTTTCCTTAAGAATAACAGAGCACATTTGTCAAATGTAAGAGATAGCATGCTATAGCACTGCTGCAACTAGAGTAGGCCATTTTAAAATGAGTGTGTATCCGTGTGTGTGTGTGTGTGTGTGTGTGTGTGTGTGTGTGCGTGCACGCGCGCACGCGTGCATGAGGAGATCAGAGAGCAATATCAGTCTTTACCTTGTTGGTTGAGACAGGGTCTGGGACTGAACTGGAACTTATCAATTAGGCTAAACTGTCTGGCCAGCAAGTCCCTCCTCTTTCATTTCCCCTCTCTCTCTGCTCTGGGGTTATAGGTTCTCACCTTCACACCCCAATTTTATCTGGGGTGCTGGGCATGGGACTCAAATCGTCCTGTTTGTGCCCCAAGCACTTTACTGAGAGAGTCTTGTCCTCAGCCCTTTGATTGGTGTTGTGTACCACATACCAATAAATAATCCTTTCCATTTTCAAAGTGCCTTTTAGCCCATTGTTCTGGGAGGTAGGAAGATGTACCTATTTTACAGATGAGGAAGCTGGGATCACAAAAGACAACAGACTAGAAGCCATCTCCTGGTCTTGAACCTGGGCTGGTTAACCATGATTGCCAGGGTTCCCCAGTGAGAACAACTCTAATAATCTCTTGGAGTGGGGGTGGGGGAGAAAAGAAAGCTCAGATACAGAACATACAGATTTTCCATAATGTCAACATTTTAGCCTTAACAAATTTATTTGAAAACACATTTCTCCAAAAATAATTTATTCCTAAACAGCTAAGGAAGAGGGGGAAGGCAGTTGTCAGAGACTGAATTGAGCAGACAGGATAACAGGCAGGTTAAGGGGAATAATTATAGTCTTTTTTCCTCCTTACTCAACAGCTTCTTTTTCAGGCCTGTCAATCACTGTTTATCACACTTGAACCAAAACAATGATTTTTCCCCCCTTTCCTCTCTAAGGTTAGGAGGACCTACTGAGGAGATGGTGGCTAAAGGTGGGGGCTGGAACCAGAGACGGGGGTGGGGGGGGTGGGGGGAGGGTAGGCTTGCCAGTGACAGGGACCCATGCCTGAAGCTTAGGCTAACCCTGGTGGACCAAGGAGAAGACACTTTCTGCACTTCTATTGTGGGTGGCACCTCTTTTAATTAGGTGCTGGGGATTGAATCTTGTGTCTTGAGTAGTCCAAGTAAGTGCCCTACCTCTAAACTACACTTTTGGGTCCAGCCTCCAGGGTGTTAATTTTCTTTTGTTCTTTTAGGCAAGCTCTCGCTCAGTAGCTCAGACTATCTCAAACTTACAATAATCCTCTTGCTTCAACCGCCAGGATTGCATGTGTGAGCTTTAAGTGTGTGTGTGTGTGTGTGTGTGTGTGTGTGTGTGTGTGTGTACATTCATATGTGACCTTGTACACAAGTGAAAGCCAGAGCACAGCTTGAGGAAATCAGTTCTCTCCTACCATGTGAGTGAGCGCCCTGGGGATTGAATTCAGAGCACCAGACTTGACAGTAGGTGCCTTTACCCACTTGTCCATGGCATTGGTTATTTAAATGCCTTGATGGCCCTGACAGATGGGCACTTTGGTTCCCATTTCACAGATGAAGACTCTGAGGTTCAGAGGGATTAAACACAAGCACAAAAAGGAAACACATATAAGGCTGCATTATCATTCCAGAAGAAATGTCCTTTATGTTCAACTAGGACAGGTGCCTGGGTTCCCAAAGTAGACAAATCCTTGTCCTACTGGAACACTGGACACTAATGCAAAGCAATCAACCTGGCCCTAGGTAAGAGAAGAGACAGAGGAAGGGTATCCACTTAGATTTAGGACCCTGGTCAGGGCTATGAAGGAGTTCACATTTACAAAATAGGTCCCCAAACTGGCTGGTGGCACAGTCTCTTCCAAAACTTATCAAATTAAGCTCTAAGGTATTGGATGAAATCTAGTCACAGACCCACCTCAGGAGGACTGTGTGTAACAGAAGAGGACAAGTGAGTGAGCACAGAGGGCAAAATCTGTTCAGAGAGTTATCAGGAAAGCTGTCCTGGAGGAAGGGCTGGCCATATTGAGTGGTAGCTTAAGTGAAAGCAGAGAAGAGAATTCCCAGAAGATATGACACATGTAAACGTATCTGCTAATAACATCACAGAAGTGGAGAAAAAATAGTGCTAAACTTGAAAGAGAGAAGGAACCACTTATAAAACAATTGCTGTCCAGGTGGTGGTGGTGCACACTTTTAATCCCAGCACTTGGGAGGCAGAGACAGATGGATCTCTGTGAGTTTGAGGCCAGCCTGGTCTACACAGCAAATGGCAGAACAGGCTCCAAAACTACACAGAGAAACCCTGTCTGGAAAAAAAAAGTTGGCAATACCTAGCTTCTATTTAATGCCTACCACATGCCAGACACTCTATGAGTTTTACATATATTATTTATTCTCATGCCACAAATGTTTACTGAACACTATAGGGCTAGCTAGCTACATGGTTTTCAGTGCACTGGTGACACTGTGAGACCTTGATTAAAACAAGAGGAAGCTTTTCACTTCCATCCAGTCTCTCTGCTCTCCTTGTGGTATTTTGTTTAATATTGCACAATATCCTTGGGGCACAATGATACTGGAATATACAGATATCTGCAGGGACCCAGGGCTCTGTCTTAGAGACTTGAACTACAAACCACACACACACCTGGCTCTGAATTTTCCCATGCCTAGGGCTTTTCTGAGGTATAAGGTGGCAGAGACAGGAGAGGAAGGAGATGAAAACCTATGTGGAAGAGGCAGGGGACATCAGAGTGTGAATCAAGGAGCTGAGTCCCTAATGCATTGTCTTAGTCAGTGTCCTATTGCTGTGAAGAGACACCATGGCCAAATCTTATTTTAAAAAGCACTTAATTGGGGCTTGCCTACAATTTCAAAGATTTAGTCCATTATCATCATGGTGGGGAGCATACAGCATGCAGGCAGACTTGGAGCTGGAGAAACAGAGTTCTACATCCTGATCTGCAGGCAGCAGGGCCTGGCTCACCCCCTATGTCACACTTCCTCCAACAAGACCATGCCTCCTATTTCTTCTCAAATAGTGCTACCCCATGATGACTACGCTTTCAAATATTTGAGCCAATGGGGGCCATTGTTATTCAGACCATCACACACATTACCACTTATTGTATCAAATTTTACTTATGAAACACAGATTCAAATACAGAATTCTTTTTCTTTTCTTTTTTCTTTCTTTCCTTCCTCCTTCCTTCTTTTCTTCCTTCCTTTCTTTCTTTCTCTCTTTCTTTCAAAGACAGAGTTTCACTGTTTAGCTCTGACAGTCCTGGAACTCACTTTGTAGACCATGCTGGTTTCAAACTCACAGAGATTCACTTGTCTCTTCCTCTCAAGTGCTGGGACTAAAGGTGCACACCACTAACATCCAACCACAGAATTCTTAAGAATGTCAAGGTGATGTGATCCTAGAATGCTAAGCTTAAAGTGTAAGTCCCACTTTGGAGAGTGGGAATCACGGAACTGGGTTGTGTACCCTTAAAGCCATCCTTAGTCTATTTTTTGTGGTAGGGACAGGGGACGGGGTCTTGTGTATCCCAGACTGAACTTGAACTCATTATGCAGGGTACGATAGCACTTTTTACTCACCTCCCTCTACCTCCTGAGCCTGGGATTACAGGCATGTGCCACCATACCTACTTTATATGGTGCCAGGGATGGAATCCAGGGCTTTATGAATGCTAGGTTAGCACTCTTCCAGGTGATCTACACCCCAAGCTTGATTCTGGGTATAGCAGTGAAGAAAGTGAAAATTGTACTACCCTGCAGCTTATAACCAAGTGGAGGTAGGAAACAATGGGAGACTATATGATATATGCAATGATAGTAAGTACAATGGAAGAGAAAACGATGCAAGAAGAGAGCATAGTGGTATCAAAGAAGGTACCGTGTTTATTTGGTTGGTTGGTCCATTTTGGTGCTTCAAGGCAGGGTTTCTGTGTAGTCTTGGCTGCTCTAGACCTTGATTTGTGAATCAGGCTGGCCTTAAACTCAGAGAACTGCCCATCTCTGCCTCCTAAGTGCTTGGATTAAAGGTGTGTGCCACCATGCCCTCCTGGGGGTACCATTTTTAAAAGGCTGACCAAGAGAAGGCTCAATATTTCTACAAAAATACTGTAGAAAGATGACTTATCTACAATGTTTTTATTATTGTTGTTGTTGTCATTGCTGTTGTTGCATACATGTGCAAGAATGCTCATGCCATGGAGGGAGCTTAAGGAATTCAGGTCTCACATTTCACCATGGATTCTGAGGATAAAACTCAGGTTGCCAGGCTTCTGCTGTAAGCACTTTTGCCCGCTCAGTCATCTTACTGGCTGTAGAAGATGAATATGAATAGACATCCTTGTTCTAGTTTAAGTATGCATAAATTCCGTAGACAAGGCACTCTCAGGATCCCAAGATTGTTTACTTTGCCACTTCTGCCCATAGCCTCATGGTGTTAATCCACCAGGCTGTCAGCACCAAATTCACGGACAGCTCCTTCCTCATCCTTCCTTCATTCTACCAGAACCTGGTCTCTGTCTGTAGTTCTGCTCAAGAATTCCCTGTCTTTCTTGCTGTACTTGCAACAACTTTAGGCACAGGGTCAGAATCTATCTGGATGTTATTCCATAAGGTGCCTAAGGGGGCTATTATTCTAAAAGAAATCAGATGAAGCGATATTTTATTTATTTATCTTATTTTATTATTTTATTTTTGTTTTTTTTGTGACAGGGTTTCTCTGTATTGCTTTGGAGCCTGTCTGGGAACTCGCTCTGTAGACCAGGCTGGCCTTGAACTCACAGAGATCTGCCTGCCTCTGTCTCCCTAGTGCTGGGACTAAAGGCGTGCACCACCAATGCACTGCTGAAGCAATATTTTAAAAGCCTATAAGTAAATAAATGCAGACACTTTCTCTTCCCACCGCCTTGTCTCTGTATATGTGTTGTGGTATGGATGCACTGTGTGTGTCTGTGTATTTATATCTGTGTGTGTGTAGATTTGGGCTCCGGCATGTGGAGGCCAGAGGCCAATGGTGGGTGTCTCAATTGCTCTTCCCCTTATTCATTTTAGACACAGTTTTCTCACTAAATCTGGACCTCACCTATTGGGGAAGACTAGTTGGCCAGCAGGTCCCAGAGATCCTTCTGTCTCCATATCCCCACTGATTGGATTACAAGTGCTTGCTTGCTACCATTTTTAGCACATTTTATGTAGGTTTTAGGGCCAAAACTCAGGTTCTCGTGTTTGTGTGAGGCATGTGTGATAGCCAGCACCCTAGGTCCCAGTAATAAACATTCTAAACCTGGACTTCTGACTTCAATTTCTTAGGATGTTATCTACAGGGGCTGATTCTGACATAGCATTTGTGTTTTGCAAACAGTATAACTTTTAAAAATTTCTCTAACAAGCCCCTACTGGATTGGAATTAATGTCTTTTATAGTTTTACTCTCCTTGGTTTTATTCTTCATGTCTCAGGAAAGTGCTTTTGTAGCTGCCTCAGCTTTTCACAAATTACCAGGGGATTAAAGACACATTTGGGGAGACTATGTAGTTTAAATAATCTTGAAAATATGTAGCTTAAGTAGCTCTGCTCTCCCTTCCCTGCCAGAGGCAGGCATGGACTGTAGTAGTTTCTATTTGGTTTAATCTGAATTGAAACAGATATAGATAAGCAACTGATTTCTTAAAATTTAACTTGTAATGTCAAAATGGCAAAAGCTGGGTATGATGGCTGTTACCTGAGCATTTGGAAAGTAGAGTTGGGAAGACCAGAAGTTCAAGATTATCCTTAGATACATAGTAAGTTTAAAGCCAGCTGGGCCAGGCATTGGTGGTGCACCCTTTTAGTCCCAGCACTTGGGAGGCAGAGGCATGAGGATCTCCCTGAGTTCAAGACCAGTCTGGTCTACAGAGCTAGTTCCAGGACAGACTCAAAGCTACATTAAGAAAAAGCCAGATCCAGGCAGATCTCTGTGAGTTTGAGGCCAGCCTGGTCTACCAGTCGAGTTCTAGAACAGGCTCCAAAGCTACAGAGAAACCCTGTCTCAAATAAAAAAGAAAAGAAAAGAAAAGAAAAGGAGAGAAAAGAAAAGAACAGAAAAAAGTTGAACTCAAGCCAGGTATGCTGGCTTACGTATAATCACAATACTTGGGAAGCTGGGGCAAGAGGATTATCACAAGTCTGAGCAGAATCTAGGGCACATAGGGGATGTCACAATGAAATGTACTATTTTGTATAATTAATCTATGCTAATAAAATGGCCTTAGACAAAGCTGACTTAGAAGCAGCTAGATGAAGCTAAGATGGCTGCGGTAGAATCACCTGGTAGGCATGTGACAAGTGCAAATATTTGGACCCCCATTCCAGAAGAGCCTAATTTAGTAGTCATGTAACAGAGGCTAGAAATCTGAAATTTTAAAGATTATCATTCCGAGGCACTGACAAGTGTGGGAACCACTGTTTTCAGGAGCCTGTAAACCCACAGATTCCCTTTCTGCCTGTTGTTAAACACATTTCTCGAGCCAAGGCACAGTTCTGAAAGGGGAGCCAGCATCCCCTGGAGGAATCTGAGGATGCTTTGAAATTGTTTGGGCCAATGGTTCTCAATCACAGAAGATGCCATATGTGCCTGGGATACTCTCCAACCTCCAAACACTCATCTCAGTTGAGAATCGTTACATTAGTCCAATGAGTCCAGAGATAAATTTATTGGGTTATGAGACACCTGTTTGCTCAATCATTGATGCTAGCTACTTCTGCACTGTTACTGAGTAGCTGTGACCTTCTCCACCATCTGGCACCTTCCAGGAAAACTTGTAGTTTACCTCTAGGGAATCTCCTCTGTGTTCACCCCCTAACAATTATACAGGAGTTGTGAATGGGTAGTCCCTTTGGGCTTTTCTGGATAGGTACCTGTCATTTCTGGAAGTGTTTTGGGGTTGAGAGAGATCTAGAGCACATTGAGCAGAGAACTGAGATCAGATGATTCTAGGTAGAAAAGTATATTCATATACTATGAATTGTGGGACCAAGAAGATGTCATTTCTCAATGTCAGTCAATCCTAACTATGGATAAATACAGGCTCTGTGTTATCAAAGATCATGAGAGAGAGAGCCAGACAAAGTGACACACACCTGTCATCTCAGCATTTGGGAGACTGGGACAGGAGGATTATAGCAAGTTCTAAACCAGCTGAGGCTACATAATGAGATTTTGTCTTGGCTCAAGAGCAGCTTGCCTTTCTTGGGCATATCTGTCAAAGGATTGGCTGCTGTGTCTTGGAAGCAGCACTCATTCACTCCAGTCTGTTGATTTGGCTGCCTAGCAAAATGATGATGATCTTGGTATGGTCTTTGCTTTGAGATAGAAATGCTGGGGAAAAGCCAGTTCTTACTATTCCCAGTCAGACCCCAGTAGATTGCTCTGAATCATTTTATCTAAAATGCTACTGATCCTGTAGACAAAATGACTCAGCAGGTAAAAGTACTTGCCTTCAAACCCAGTGTCTTCTTGCGTTTGATCTCCCAGGATTCACATAGTGGAAGGAGAGAACTGACTTCCACGAATTGTCTTCTGACTGAACGAAAATGAGGATATAACCTATGGTTATGTAGATATGAGGGAGAGGTATCTGAAACAGTCCAGACTGAAGTGGACCATGAGAGGAGAGAACCCGGGGTAGAGCAAAAGAGGAAGATAAGGGGTGGGGCAAGAGAGAGGACCAGGAGCCAAGAATACAGCCAAGAGCCAAGAGAGCACATAGGATCTGAGAGAGTGTATGACCAAAATGGCTGAGTCATAGTGATCAGAAGCGTGGGGAAGGGAAGCTCAGCCTAGCTGCTGGGTTGGAGAGGTTTAGGGTTAAGGGGTGGGTAAGAAGTGCTGGAAGAAGCCACAGACACCCTGTGATACTGAAGAACTGGCCAGCACCTGGCTTTGATATGTTAAAGGCACCTCAGTCATTTGTCCCTGGTTTCTTTGAGATCTGACACTGACCACATGTGTAGGTCACACAAAAGTAAAAGACTTTCACTATTTGTCAGGCAGTGGTGGTACACGCCTTTAATCCCAGCACTCAGGAGGCAGGTGGATCTCTGAGTTGGAGGCCAGTCTTGTCTATAGATCAAGTTCCAGACCATCTCAAAACCAAAACAAATACATAATAATAATTCCACTACTAAAAGCCACTCCAAAATTATTGTAATATAGGCTCAAAAAAGTCATGTGCCCAACCTAAAGGTGACATAATTTGAATAGTAATACCTATTCCTTTCTCTCCTGGATTCCAGCTCTCCCGTGGGACAGGATCATGTCCCCTGGCAGGCTCTGTGTGTGACTGGAATGAGGTGAAGCTGGCCTTGCTCTCTGCTCACCCCCACCCCCCACCTAGGTTCCAAATGAGCGGTGGGCTTTAGCTATTTGTAAAGGCATTTCCCCCTCTACCACAGCAGGAGAGGCTATGAACTCACTTTCTGACTTTCTGAAATGCCAGCCTTCTTGGTACAAAGACAATAACGGAAGAAGAAAATCAGCCAGCGGGTGAAAATCTTTCTCTTTGCCTCATAGCTTCTACTTCCAGTGTCCTCTTTCCCACTCTGTAGTGGGTGAGAATCATTGCCTTTCCTGAGGAAGAAAAGCCTCAACGAGGTGGGTGGTTCTGAAACAAAAATAGAGTCGAAGACCTTCCTGACTGAGAATCCCAGGCAGTCTGGGGCTCTTCCTGTGTCTTCTAAAGCAGCAGGTTCTGCATGCACAGATTACAGGGTTAGGTCCTTCGGTGAAGATGTATGTGTGTCGAGTTCAGAGTCAGTGCTTTCTGGAGGTACATGGTACTGCTCCCAAGGACGGCAGAGGAAAAAGGAGAGCTCAAGGACTGCATGAAGAGTTTACCCAGATGACTCGTGTCTGCCTGCTCCACACATGCCAACGCTATGGTCTCTCAGAATTGGCAGTGGGGGGCAGGGCATCAACCACATACATTTTTGGAAAAACTCTCTAGATGGTTCGGATTCACTACTCTCTCCTTTCCCTCAGCACCCTGTTGCTAATCCCAATTGAGAAGCATTGAGGTGATGTAATCTTTAAGAAAAATTAAAAACATAGAGCCCAGACAAATTACAGCATCACAGGCTGAATTGAACCTTGAAAAGTCATTGTCCTTGGCAAAACTATTGTTTGCATGACTCCATTTTGAAGGCAGGAACCATACTGTACTGTTGAAAATAAGAGTGGTGGTGATGCACGCCTTTAGACCCAGCTAATTTAGGAGGTGGAGACAGGTGTATCTCTGAGTTTTAGGCCAGTCTGTTCTACAGAGTGAGTTCCATGATAGGCCCCAGGGCTACAGAGAAACCCTGTCTCAAAAAAATCCCACCACCTAAAAAAGTTTCTATTTACTTTAAAAATTGAATTGCTGTCTGTTTTCTAGAACCTGACCTTCCCCAATCCATGACCTTGACTTGTTTTTGAGAATACCCTTACCCTCCTTGCCCCTCCCTGAACTCTCCCTGCCCCTTCCTAATCATATGGTGACTACATGATTGCTTTTTAGATTTTTCCCCCTGTATTTCCTTATTGCTCCATTCTCTCTCTTCTGTAAACCTGCTTTGCAACCACCTGAGTTTTTACTCCTTAATAGGAGCTCAAAAAATGAATTGGGAGAGGGGGGCTTCTCTCTTTACCTTAACCAGGCTCCGGAGGCAGTTGCTGGCCTGCTCATGAGTGCACCCCACTGAAAAAAAAAATCAAACTTGCTTCAAATTGTGGTAGTGGTCTTATTCTCACCATTGGGATTAATGTATCAAGCCACCCAAAGGTGATGTCTAGCAACCTATTATCCCTCATGTTATTTCCTTATTCTTTCAAGCAATCTTGAACTTTCTCATATAGAGAGTGCTGGCTTGCCTTCCTGGCTCTAGAAGCTTTGCACAGTTTTGATTGGTTAGTATTTGGTATTTTATGAAGGTTAGTTCCAAAACTCTGCTGCTAGTGTCTAAGCACTTAAACCAAATGTGATTCCTTCTTAAATGTATACGTTATTGCTTTTCAAGGTTGTTTGTTTTTGAGATAGTTTCTCACAAATGTAATATTGGCTGGCCTAGAACTTTCCATCTTCCTGCCTCAAATTCCTAAGAACTAGGATTGCAAGTGTGTACTGCCATTTCAGACTAAAATTAATCAGTTTTTTTTTTTTTTTTTTTTTTTTTTTTATTAGAAACAGGGCCCTGTGAGTTCAAGGCCAGCCTGGTCTATTGAGCGAGTTCCAGGACAACCTCCCAAGCTACAGAGAAACCATCTTGAAAAAACTAAAAAATATAAAAAAGAAAGAGAGGTGTTGTGCCCAAATTCGGTACCTCTAAATCACCAAGTGACCCATTGGGATGCAAAAGCAAACAGTCTTTTATTATTTAATGAGTTAACTGTGTTATTGGTTAAGCATCCTGCCTTGCTTGACCAATATTTCTCAATATTTCATCAACTGTTGACCCCTCTGATCGAAATAAAACCACTACCACAGTTTAAAGCCAAGTTTTAACCAAGCTTTAATTAATTAAATATAGGCTAGGTGAATGGGCTCTAGCCAGGTCTGTACCCAGGTTCCTGGGAAATGGCCCAGAATCACAGTTTGTAGCAATTTAAGAAAGAAAACCCATAATCCATTGCATTTCCCATCAGGTCCAATCAGGGACAGGCATACATCCTGACATACCTCCATTTTGTGATCTTGTGATACCTCCTGCCCACAAGTGATCGAGCACATTGGTGCAGGTAGGTCAAACAAAGTTGTTTAGGGGAATGGAACACTGGCGGCTTGTTATGTCCATAAACAATAACCTCCAGCATTTCAGGGACCATCTGTCCTTGGGCAAGGGGCTTGCAGATCAGAGGCTTTTGTGTCTCATGGCTCTCTTAGGCATAGTAATTAAAACTTAAAATGTAACTTTGGCTCTCACACGACAAGGAAAGTCTGGAAAACTCATAGACCAAATGACAAATGAGTGAAATGCAGTGTCCTGAATGGGATCCTGGAAAAGAATAAGGATATTTTCTGGGGAGGGAGAAACTCTTGGGAAATCTGTTAGAGTGTGGAGTTCAGTTATTATCAATGTGTCAATATTAATTCCTTAATTGTGGCAAAAATACCATAGTAATATATGATGTAAACAGTAAGGGAACCCTAAGGAGAATTATCTGGGAAGTCTGTAATATCTTTGCAGTTTTATTTAATGTTAATGTACATTTTGTAAATGTTATTTTTATGTGTATATGTGTTTTCCTAAATGTATTATGTGCACCACATGTGTGCCTGGTGTCTAGACAGACAAGAGGAGGGTATCAGATCCCCTGAAATTTGAGTTCAAGACAGTTGTAAGCCACCATCTGGGTGCTGGGGTCTCACTATGTAGCACTGGCTGTCCTAGGACTTTCAATGTAAACCAGGCTGGAACTTGCTATGTAGAACTTGCTATGTAGACCAGGCTGACCTGAAATTCACAGAGATCTATCTGCCATTGCTTCCCAAGTGCTGTGATTAGGAGCATGTACCACTATACCCAGATTTGCAATTCCCCTTTAAAGATTGTTTTTATAAATTTGCAAATATTTCAAAATAAAAAGGATGTGGCCTTTAGGGCCAGAGCAGAAAGATGTGTTTCAGCCAGTCATGCCATCTTGGGCCCTCTGTGACCAAAATAAATTAGAGAAACAGTTTAGGAGTAAGGCTTATTTTGGCTCATGGTTTCAAAGGGTTTAGTTTGAGGTTGCTTAGCCCTGTGTGTTTGGGCACAGCGTGGTAGTCAGAGCCTGTGGTAGAAGTACAGGAAGAGGAGAGGGGAAATTATACTGCTCAGATGGATTTCTTTTACTCCTGTTAATCCTCCTGCCTCAGCCTCCTGTGTGCTGGGATTATAGTACTGTGCCACCATATCTGACTCCAAATTTTCCCACTTACTGGTAATTCTTCTGTGGTTTCATTGCAAACAGTTCCTTAATGAGAAAGATTATTGTGATTAGGGGTAAGTAAGAGCTGTATAGTGCAAAGTGTCAGATGGCAGGAATAAATTTTGTTTAATTTAGGAATAAATTTTAATGCCTATTACACAATATGGTTACTACAGTTTATAATAATGACTGCAAATTTCAAAATCGCTAAGAGGTGAAATTTTAAATATTTTCACCACAAAGTGATATGTGAAGTGATGAATGTTAATTAGATTAATTTAATATTTTGCATCAGTCCATAAACATATACTATCATACTTGTCGATTAAAAATACAAATAATTAGCCGGGCTGTGGTGGCAAACGCCTTTAGTCCCAGCACTCAGGAGGCAGAGGCAGGCAGATCTCTGAGTTTGAGACCAGCCTGGTCTACAAGAGCTAGTTCCAGGACAGGCTCCAAAGCCACAGAGAAATCAAACCAAAGCCAAAAATACAAATAATTTAAAAGAAGTATAAGACACATGCATATCCGTGTACATTGATTAAGAGTGAGGGCTAAGGATGTAGCTCACTTGGCCGAGTGCTTGCCTAGCTTGTGTAAGGCCCTGGGTTTCCTTCCCAGTATAAACTAGGCATGATGGTGCACACCTGTAATCCCAGTACTTGGGAGGTAAAGGGAAGAGTATCACGTTGAAGGCTATCCTTGTCTATATAGTGGGTTACAGGCCAGCCTGAGCTACATGAGATGTTTTCTCCTGAGGAAAAAGAAAAAGAAAGAATAAAAATGAATAAAAGCTAAAGGGTTAATTGGCCCTGCATCTGAGTGCCAGCTCCCTTGATTATTAATGATGGGACATTAATGAATTAAATTCCTTGAACCCTTCAGTTGTTCATCTGAAGATATAAATAAATAAAACCCACGGTACCAATCTCCTCCAACTGCCGTGTCACTTAGATTAGTTAGCACTTAGCATCAGGTCTGGCACATAGTGAACTGTTAGGAGTTGTTACTGAATTCATCTTTGATTATCTTGGTATATGGTGTGAAAAAGGAATTTAAGTTTTCTTTTCATCCCAGATCTTTTTTTGTTTGTTTGATTTTTGTTTTTCAAGACAGGGTTTCTCTGTGGCATTGGAGGCTGTCCTGGAACTAGCTCTTGTAGACCAGGCTGGGCTGGATCATCTCAGATCTTTAAGGAATTTAAAGAATGATCCATCACTTCCTAATTGATTGGAAAAACATCACTGTCATGAAATGATACTTACATGTCTGCTTGTTTATTCTTGTCCAGTTGGCACATGACCCTTGCTTTGTAGCCTCATGTGGCCTTGTGATGTACTTCTCTATTTAATAGCACAATTACTGCTCACATGATATGATTCTGTGTGGTCATGGTTGTGGTTACTTAGAGTTGGTGGGACAATTGTATAGAGTCTTTCCATTAGCTTAGTGAATGGAGTTCTGGAATTAGAAGACATATTTCCTGGAAAGTGTGTGTGTGTGTGTGTGTGTGTGTGTGTGTGTGTGTGTGTGTGTGTGTGTGTGTGTGTATGTTTCTGGAAGCCCATGAACTATATTTTCAAGGAGACTTTGATGTAAGTCCAAGACAAATAAAACAGTTTTGAGGAGCTAGCAAAGACTGCTATAAGCGCCCAAAAGCTGGGTGTCCCAGTGGAATACCAGGAAACCTAAACTTTGAAGGATACAACTGAGATAATACTTTGGAAAGGAGGTAAGGGGAGGAGGGCATAGTGGAATTCCCTCTGCAGAGGTGAATAGAATGTGTGGAGGTAAATGGGTTTGTAGAAGCAAATGACCATCTCTCAAGGGCTACAGGTACTGTGGTAGAAGAGCTGACTGGAACATACAAGCACGGAGACCTCACATAATTCCAGAACACTCTAAGAGCAATTCCACAGCCTAAATTCTAGGCCATGTCTTTCCTAGGATCTTTGCAACTCCATCCCATGTCAGCCCAGATTGCCTGGGAATATCACTAACATTTTACCTCCATTGTTATTCATTTTCCACTCATTCCTTGAGGTGGCTTCCATGTTTCTGTGTCACTTGTTATTTTGGTTTGGTTTGGCTTTGCAGGGATAAAGTCTCATTATACAGCACAGTCAGAACTACAACTTACAACAATCCTCCTGCCTCTCTGCCTCCCAACTGCCAAGAATATAAGCAAGTGACATCAGGTGTAGTCTCCCGAAAGTGCCTTCTTGCTAGGCCTTGGTGGCACATGCCTTTAATCCCAGCACTCAGGAGGCAGAGGCAGGAGGATCTCTGAGTTCAAGGCCAGCCTGGTCTGCTGAGTTAAAGGACAGTCAAAGCTACATAGAGAAGTCCTGCCTTAAACATATTTACTCATTGGTCACCCCTCTAAAGGAACAGAATAAAGACCCTCCCCTCACAAAATGTATATCCTTAATAGAGGAAGACAGCTTAAAAAATTGCAAGCAAGGGCTCAGAGGTTAAGGGTACTGCCTGTTCTTCCAGAGATCCTGAGTTCAATTCCCAGCACCCACATAGTATCTCACAACCATCTGTAATGAGATCTGATGCCTTCTTCTGACCTGTAGGGGCAGTTTGAAAACTATAGACATAATAAATATCTTTTTAAAATGAACAATAATAAGCAAGCAAAGAGTGCTTTGGGGAAAATGAGACAGAGGAGTAAGCATGCTCATCCGAGTGCTCACTAGACAGGGCTATGATTATCTGAGCCTTGGTTAGTTTGGGTGCGAGGGACAGAACCAGGCCTCTGTGTACGATAAGCATGTGCTCCCCCTTTGAACCACGTCCTCATGTTTGGCTGTCTGTTTCTGAGGAAACAGAGTTGTTTTTTATTAATCTTTCTATACTGTTCCAGTGCCTGGAATAGAGTAGTTAATAAATGGAGGTGCGTGGGCTGGGGATGTAGCTCAGTTGGTCGTGTGTGCTAGCCTAGCATCCATAGAACCCTGGCTTCTGTCTTCAGTATAAACTGAGAGTGTTGGCACATGTTATAATCCCAGTGGAGAATCTGGTGTTCAAGGTTATCTCATCTACACAGCAAGCTCAAAGTTATCCTGTCACAAAATTACTAAAACAAACAAACCCAAAGCAACAAGCAAAAAGAGCAAAGATAAACTCCTAAACCCAGTGGTTTTCAACTTTTCTATACAGTTCTTCATGTTGTGGTGACCCCATACATAAAATTATTTTTGTTGCTACTTCATAACTGTAATTTTGCTACTGTTATAGATTTTAATGTGCCTGGCGGTGGTGGCCCATGCCTTTAGTCCCAGCACTTGGGAGGCAGAGGCAGGTGGCTCTCTGTGAGTTTGATACCAGCCTGGTCTATAAGAGCTAGTTCCAGGACAGCCTCCAAAGCCACAGAGAAACCCTGTCTCAAAAAACCAAATAAATAAATAAATGCATACATACATTTTAATGTAAATATCTATGTTTTCTGATGGTCTTAGGAGGCCCTTGTGAAAGAGTCATTCAACCCTCCAAAGGGTGGTTGAGACCCACAGATTGAGAACCACTGTACAAAAAAAAAAACAACCTCGTGTGAGGTTCTTAGTTTTGCTTGTTTGTTTTTTCAAGACAGGTTGCTCTCTGTAGCCTTGGCTGTCCAGAACTCACTCCTCAGACCAGGTTGGCCTCGAACTCATAGAGGTCCACCTGTACCACCTCAGTTCTTCATGGCGTAGTTTCCTAGTCTTAAAAATGAAGATAAAGACAGCATCGTCCTCACAGAATGACTGGGAGGATTCAGTGAGACAAACACTAAAGCACCTAAAATAGTCTCCCAGTGTAGCATTCAATACCCGATAAATGCTATTAAAAAAAGAATAGAGACCTGGCAGTGGTGGCACAAAATCTTAATTTCAGCACTGGGGAAGCAAAGGCAGGTGGATCTCAGTGAGTCTAAGGCCAGCCTGGTCTACAAAGTAAGTTACAGGACAGCCAGGTTGTTATAGAGAGAAACCCTGTGTTAAAAAAGAAAGAAAGACAGAAAGAAAGAACAAAAAGAAAAGAAAAGAAAAAGAAAGAAAGGAAGGAAGGAAGGAAGAAGAAAAGAAATGTCAGCTGGTGTGGTGGCCCACTTCTATAGTTTAAGAACCTAGAAAATGAAGCAGAAGGAACAAGAGTTCCAAGCTAGCCATATATACATAGTGAGTTTGAGGCCAGCTGGGCTCCATAAGACCCTGTCGAAATAAAGTAAAATAAAAAACACACACACAAATTTTCTTAAACCTCCTCCAGCTAGGTCAGGAGTGATGTCATATGCCTGTAAGTGCAACACTCAAGAAGCAGAGACAGGAGGATCAGGAACGGAAGTCCAGCTTTGACTGCAAAGCAAGTTCAAGACTAATCTGGGCTATGTGAGATCCTGTTTAGAAAAACAAAACAAAACAGGGAAAAACTGGCTATGATCTGAATACCATCTAACACAGGCCTCTGGGCAATGGAAATCATTTATTATTGGTTGAAAATTTTGCTGTTGCTAGGAGAAGTCTATAGATGAAATAGCATCTGAATTTCTGCCACAGCGTCCTGCAGCCCAAATAGTGTCAGAGACATTTACCCAGAATCTGGAGGCATAAAGTAGCCCCTGGCTGTCCTTTTGTGAACCTTTGACCTCGCATTACATCCTTCATCTCACCAGAACTGAGCCTCTCTGCCTAGTCATTAGGTTTGGGAACAGGACATTTAAAATGGGATTGTCCAGATTTATTTGGTGATAACTTGTTCTGACAGTGTTTAGCCTACAGGCCCTGTACATTTCCATCAAGTCTTCTCAGTGGAAGGATTGCCTGGAGCAATGTCATGTGTCTGGAAATATTGTCTTCACAATCGTCAACCAAGTCAGAGTCTCTTCTTAAACCTGTGTGGGATGCCCTGGTTTATTCAGCATCCTGCTATCCATTAGCGTTCTTTCCACAAGCAAACACTCCAGGGAGGTCGGGCCAGGGGAGCCTTTCGGATTAGCTGGGAAAATGGAGACTTAGAAAGTTAAAGCCTCTGCCATATGGCTGAGCTTCTATTCATCTAAGGCTCCATCTCCATGCCCACCATCAGGCTGTCTGAGGATCCTATGCCCCCCCCACCCAGGAGTCAGATGTTTATCCTGATTGTCTGTCTGGGTATTTATCCATTGTGTGTGTAGTTGTGTGTGTGTGTGTGTGTGTGTGTGTGTGAGTGAGAGAGAGAGAGAGAGAGAGAGAGAGAGAGAGAGAGAGAGAGAGAGAGAGAGAGAATGAGAGAAAGAGAGGGGGTTTCACTATGTAGTTCTGGCTGTCCTAGAACACACTATGCAGACCAGTCTGACCTCTAACTCATAGAGGTCTGTCTGTCTCTACCTCCTGGGTACTGATATTAAAAGTATGAGCTACCATACCTGGCTTGATTTCAGTTTTCGTTTTTTTTCAAGCCAAGTAGGCTGACATTAGTCTACTAGAACAGACTGGGTGCACTGCACAGAGTCCCTTGCAGTCTTCTCCTGTGAAAACTTAGCGTCCCTTGGTTGTGGGACAGAGACTAGAGTTCAAAAGTGACTTCGAACAAGTTCATGGTTGCCCTCAGTGATCTGTTGCCATGACACTAATCTAGGCATCTAAGGTCCTCTGGCTAATTCTTTTTTTTTTTTTTTTTTTTTTTTTTTTCAAGACAGGGTGTCTCTGTGTAGCTTTGGAGGCTTGTCCTAGAACTTGCTCTGTAGACCAGGCTGGCCTTGAACTCACAGAAATCCACCTGCCTCTGCCTCCCGAGTGCTGGGATTAAAGGCGTGCCCACAGATGTCCATCCCCCCTCTTCCCCGCTAATTCTTAAGATAAATTTGCTAGCTAGGCACAAGGCAATACAAGTCTTTAATCACAGTACTCCAGGGTCAGAGGCAGGTGGATCTATGTGAGTTCAAGGCCAACCTGGTTTACAGAGTGAGCTCCAGGACAGGCAGGGCTACACAGGGCTACCCTGGGGGAGAGGGAATGTGGGAGGATAAGTCCACTAGCTTATTATATCAAGTAAATACAGAAATAATCACCCACAAGATAGCACAGAGGGTCTATGGTAATGACTCAGTAGGCAAAGTGTTTGCTGTGCTGGCATGAGGACCTGGGGTCAGATCCCCAATACCCATATGTAAGAGGTAATGGAGTAGGTGCATCTGTAACTCCAGCTCTCGGGGAAGGGGATTAGAAATAGGGAGATCCCTAAAGCCCCTGTAACCAATCAATGAGCTCCAGGTTCAGTAAAAAGACCTTGCCTCAAAGGTTAAGGTTGACAGGAACAGAAGACTGCCAAATTCAACCTCTGGCCTCCATATACATATATGCACACATGTGTACCAACACCACATATACATGCAAATAGCACACATATGAATACACACATTATGTGGAAACGTTTTAAACCCCAAAGATAGATGAGGCACAATGGCAGACTCAGAAACAGTACATTTAGCTTGATTTAGCTTTATGAACTTACAAATCATTTTGATATTTCTTGTCCTATAGAAATCTGAGTGAAACATTTTATCAGACATTTGCTCTAGGGCTGGCATTTGAAATCACTGCTCTGGGAGTTATAACATCATTTCTACATGATATCCTAGGCTCGGTGCCCTTGACTCTGGCTGTGTTGAGATCTGGAGAATCTAGCCTTAGAAGACATACAGACTAACAATAGACTTTTTTGACATATCACTGGGTGTCAAGACTTGTGAATCATCTTTCCTGGACATACAATTGAAATCTGTAAACAAGATGTCATTGGGTATCTTTGGAGTAGGACTGCAGTTGTTGTAATAGTTAGGACAACATACTAATCCCAGTAAGTCTTGCCTAGGAATAATTAAGGAGTCTAAAGTCAGCAGAAGCAAATATCTGATTGGATACTATGTTGTTACTGCAACTCTGGCAGAATCTGTCATCCACAGGTGAGATTCTCATTTTTGTATGTGACCAAACTCCACTTTAAAAGAACCTTCCCTATTGTGAAGCATAGGCAGGTATAAAGCCCAAACAAGGGATGGAAGACAGTAACAATACTTTTTTGAGCCTGGTGTTGGTGGTGCACCCCTTTAATCCCAACATTTGGAGAGAGGATCTCTGTGTGTTAAAGGCCAGCCTGGTCTACAGAGCAAGTTCCAGGACAGGTCTCACAGCCACACAGAGAAACCCCGTCTTGACAAAAAAAAAAAAAAAAAAAAAAAAATTTGAGCCTCTGCCATGATTGCCCCTGCAATCGCAAACTAATACCATTTGCGATTGCCCTGCATGATAAAGTAGTTAACCTTCTGGCACAAGTGAAGAATTTAAGGTAGAGAAAAAACCTGAACAAGGTCACAAAACTGGAGGTTGGTAGAACTGAAGACTATTTGATTCTGACACAATGCGCACTACATAGTATTATAGGGAAAAAAAGAGAACCAAGATGTACAGCCCCAGCATTTTTCAGCGTGGTGAAATACAGACAATTGACTACAAACTCGCAGTATAAAACTAGAGGGGAACTTTTGAACTTGATAAATAAAGATCATCACTATAAATTTAAAACCTACATTGAGTTGGGTGTGGTGGCAGATGCCTGTCATCCCACCACATTGAAATAGGAGGGTCAAAAGTTCAAGGACAGCCTCAGTTCCTTATTGAGTTCAAAGGTAACCTGGGCACATGAGACTCCTTGCCCTCATGGCAAACCAAACCAAACAAAATCAACCAACAAAACAAACTACCAATGGCATCTTAAATGCAGAAGACTAAATAGTAGAAGACACTCATAACATCTGTTGAATTCACTTATGGTCCTCGACAAATAATTAAATGTATTAAAGAGGGAATAATAAATAAATAGCATGAAATGGGTTTTATTCACATATTAATAAGATTAGAAAATCCTCAAGAACCCTATAAAAAGTGACTAGAGTAAGTGAATTTAGAAAGACTAAAAAATACAAACTCAGTATAAAATGTAAGTATAAGTCTATATAGCAATAATGAATCACTAGAAAATGAAGTTGAATTCTACTTACAATAATATTGAAAATTGTAAATACTTCATAAATGTAATATAGTATATTCAATACCTGTATGCTGAAAAGCACAAGACATTGATTAGAAAAAAGTCTTTAAACTCAAATAAGGGACCTAGGGATGTAGCTCAGTAGTAGAAGATTTTACTATTATGTTTATTTTACACAGGCCAGGCTGGTCTCAAATTCATGATTTTCCTGTATCATGAGTCTTGGTAATAGTAGGTGTGCACCACCAAGCTTATTCAAAACAGCTATTTCAAAATCTAACCAAGGTGGTAAAGGGCATCTATCATGAAGGACAACTAAACCACAATAATACTCTGAGGAAAGAAGTCAAAGAGAACTCTAGAAGATGGAGACTTCCCATTTTCATGGATTAGAAGAGTAAGTATTGTGAAAATGGCCATACTACCAAGAGTGATGTATAGACTCAATGCAACCCCAATTAAAATCCCCATGCCATTCTTCATATTCTTCAAATTTATATGGAAGTATGAAAGGCCCTAGAGTGCCAACACAATCCTGAGCAAAAAGAATTATCCTGGAAGCATCCCCATGCCAGTCTCAATTCTACTACAGAGCCACAGTCATGAAAACAGTGTGGACAGACACAAAAACAGACTCATAGATCAGTGTAAAAGACTAGAAGGGTCAGGTTACACTCTACACAATCACAGCTACCAGATTTTTGACCCAAAGGTAACAAAAATACACTGTAGAAAAAGACAGCATATTCAACAAATGGTGTTGAAGAAAATAGAGGTCTACATATGGAAGAGTGGAACTAGATCCTTCTGTCTTACTCTGTATAAATAACTCCTAATGGCTCAAAGACCTTAAAGTAAACCATGAAACTCCGAAATGGCCAGAAGAAAATGGAGATATTATGTTACAAGACAGAGGCAAAGAAGGCCGATAGTGACAGATGGAACATCATGAAACTAAAATGCTCTGTACAACAAAGGAAATGCCAATCAAGTGAAGAGAGAGTCTACCAAATAGGAGAAAATCTTTACCAGCTAGATTTCTGATGAAAATTAATATCTATTAGAGTAGAGGCAGGTGGGTCTTTGTGGGTTTGAAATTAGTCTGGTTTACACAGGAAGTTCCAGACCAGTCAGGGCTTCGTAGTGAGACCTATATGAAAAAAAAAAAAAAAAAAAAAGCAACAATGACAACAACAAAAACCTAACAATAACCAACAAAACACAATAGCAACAGTATCAAAGCTAAAATTACCATGACTCAGCTGTACCCCTCCCAGGCAGATACCCAAAGCATTCTGTATCTTACAGCAGAGATACTTCCTTACCCATTATCATTGCTGCTCTCTTCACATTAGCTAGGAAGTGGAATCAGTCTAGATTTTCAACTGATCAAATGGCTAATGAAAGTGTGCTACATATATACACAGTGGATTTTAGTTCACCCATGAAGAAAAATGAAATTGTGAAATTTGCAAGCAAATGGATAAAACGGGAAAACCTCTTCTGATTGAGGGTCACTAGAGCTCAGAAAGGCAAATGTTTTATGTTCTATCTCATATGTGGGTTCTAGCTTCAAAACTTTAGATTTGAATGTTTAACTTGGAGTACTTATAGAAACTAGGAAATTAGGAAGAGATCTTGGGGTAGGGATACCTTAAGGGAGGGGGAGATAGTAGGTCAGAGGTGGGGTGATATGAAAGTACAGAAAAGGAACACAGGGGTGGGAAGATTTAAACAGGAATGAGGGTGGGGTGGAATAGGCAAGGGGGTAGGAGGTGGAGGGTTAACCAAAATGAAAGGTGTGTACCTTAGTAAGGGTTTCTATTGCTGCTATAAAACACCATGACCAAGGCTTACCCTTCAGCAATGCGGTTCATCACTGAGGAAGTCAGGACAGGAACTTAAACGGGGTGGAATCCTGGAGGCAGGAGCTGATGCAGAGGCCATGGAGGGTGCTGCTTACTGGTTTGCTTCCCATAGCTTGCTCAGTTCACCTTCTGTAGAACTCTGGACCTACAGCCCAGGGGTGGCACCACACAACGTGGGCTAGGCATTCCCCCATTGATCACTAAATGAGAAAATGCCTTACAGCTAGATCTCTTGGAGACATTTCCTCATCTGAGGCTCTTTCCTCTGATGACTCTAGCTTGTATCAAATTGACACACAAAACCAGCCAGTTCAGCATGTGAAAACGATTTTTTAAAAGACTTGGAAGGGAGGTATCTTTCATAAGCAGCTCCTACAAGCTACAGGTTGTTAAATGGAAAGCCCAGTTTCCAGTAGGGGATACCTCCTAAAAGTTGTTGATTAGGGAGGCCCAACAATACAATCTTGCCATTTCTCTTGGATGCCAACCAGAACCAGATGATAGGCATCTATTGATGAACACATCACTTTAATTGCAAAAAAGAAATTAAATACTTGGAATTAAATTAGAAACCTCTCCTCTGTTTCTAAGTGCCAGAGGTGCTATGCTGCTCACTAGAAGTGAAAAAGCAATCTTAACCCATCTTACCCATACAAACTACATACCAACTTACCAGGCAAGATATGCCCATAACAGCAACTGTGGCAAGACTGTTATGGGAGCAGCCAATTGCAGAGATTCACAGCTATTCAAGGCATTGAGAATAAAGAACAGTTGTGTGCTCAGCCCTAAACAGGACATTTATACCACCCCCTCTAAGACTTAAAGAATATCATAGAAGGTCTCCAAAATGTTTTCTGGACATGGTGCAGGCATTTTTACCACAAACTCAAGACAGAAACCATAGTTGCTTGAACTTGGTCTGTCAAGAGCCAGTCATGGCTTGGGGACTAGCACATGAGGCCCCTCTCTGCTAAATCATTGGCTATTGATAGATTTGGCAAGGAGTTTGGAGAATTGCCTTCAGATACATATTCCCTGGTGAGCCCACCAGTTTCCATTAGATAGTTCCAAATCCAAGAACATCTTGTCTCCACCCACACACCAACACTAGAGTTACATGCCTACCATATCCAGCCCTTTATATAATTAATAGGGATCTGAACTCATGTGCTTAAGCTTGCACTTTACCCATTAGGCCATCTCCCAAACTCATGTTTTGTTCTTTTGAGACAGTGTCTCTCTATGAAGTTCACTTAACCAGGTGTCTAGTTTGTGATCCTTCTGACTCAGCCTCCCAAGTCGGGATACAGGTAATTGCCACCAAATCCAGCTAAAACTATAATATGTCTCTTTTAAAAAAATGATTTACTTTTGCTGAGCAGTGGTGGCACACACCTTTGATCACAGCACTTGGGAGGCAGAGGCAGGCATATGTCTGTGAGTTTGAGGCCAATCTGGTCTACAGACTGAGTTCCAGGACAGCCAGAACTATTTCACAGAGAAACTCTGTCTCAAAAAAGTAAAAAATAAATAAATGAAAAGATTTATTTTTGTATTATGTGTATTGGTGTTTTGCCTGCATGTGTGTCTGTGTAAAGGTGTCTGATCCCTGAATCTGAAGTTACAGACAGTTGTGAGCTACCATGTGGGAGCTGGGAGTTGAACCTGGGTCCTCTAGAAAAGAAGCCAGTACTCTTAACCACTGAGCCATCCCTCTAGCCCCATTTAATGCAACTCAATATTGAGCAAATAAACAGGGAAGCCAGCATGCACACATGCACACATATGCACAAACACATACACTGTAAAGGGTAGCCATATAGACATATGGACACTTACATTTGATGTTTCAAATAGACAAAGGATTTGAAAGGAAATGTTAGAAGTGACTATATATGAATGGCCAAAGTGGCAGTACAGAGCTACAATTGTAGCTACCAGTAAGATCAAGATGGGAAGATTGCAAGTTCAAGGAAGGCCTGCTTGAACTACAGAGTGAGTAGTTGCCTACAGCCTAGGCAACTTAGTAAGACTCTATCGCAAAATGAAAGATAGAGAAAAGACTAGCTCAATGGTAGAGGGTTGTTCTAGCATACCTTAGCATGGTCTCCCAAGACTGAAAAAGAATCTGTACAAATGACTATGGAGAACACAGAAACATGTTTATCATCACTAGCACTAAGAGAAATATACATTAAAACTACATAGCCATACCTCTACATAGCCACTAAAGTGGCTAAATTAAACAAACAACAAACAAACAAACATACATAGTCCTGCCAAACCTGGTAGCACATGTACTCAGCACTCAAGATATGAGGAAGGGAAGTAGAATATTATTTTAAGATACACTACATTTGTTTATGCTGTGGAATATTGTTCAATGATGCAAAGTTGTGTTGCATTCTTTTATATTGCATTTGCTTAATTCTGTGAAGTTGTGTTACTTTGTGTAAAACACCTGATGGTCTAACAAACAGCTGAATTGCCAGTAGCAAGACAGGAGAAAGGATAGGCAAGGCTGGCAGGCAGAAAGAATAATAATGAAAAGCAAGTGATTCTTATGAGGTGAAGGATGGGAAGGCTGATTCTAAGAAACAAACAGAAATATATTCTATCTTGACATGGGTAGTTACTATATGGGAATGTAAGATTGTTAAAACTCATTGAAAAGACACAAACAAACATGGTATTAAATGTTCCAGAACTTGGATGTAAATGGCAAGAAGATCATGAGTTCAAGGCCACTCTCAATGATATAGCGCGTTGGGGGCTACCCTGAACCATTTGAGACTCTGTCTCAAAAAACAAATGTAAAAATAAGTCTTAAAGTTTTGAAAATTCTTATGAATTCCTAGTTGTCTTTGTGCTGAGAACTGTGTGAAAGAGATTCCTGAGACCCAGCCTCAGCTTGTTAAAAATGTGTAGTTTATCTGGATGTAATCACCCAGAAAGGCAAATAGAGGAGAAGTATCTCATCAAATGGAAGCAGCCCATTGATTCAAAGTTTGACTTTTACCACCTGAGTACACCATTGCTCTTAATTTAAATGCACCATGGCAACAGCTTCTTAGGCAAAACCAGGGTATAAGTCACAGGAAGAACCTATGGGAAAAATAGAGACTGTGGGAATCTCACAGGGAGCAGGAGGAAGCCATTGGAGACCCTTAATATCAGTCTTGGGAAGACTTCCTGAAAGGGCTGAAGTGAAAGATGGAAGACGAAAGGACACTCCCAGGAGTTGGGAGTTCAGAGGTCACAGAGTCGCTGGCCTATGAAGATAAATTGGAGAGGGGCGTGAAATGGACACCCATTGGCAACTATATTAGAAAATACTTGCATACATGAACAAGAAGACGTGGCTGGGAATACTTGTTAATGACTTGTTTGCAGAAGCTAAGAAAGCCTGCAGTTCAAATGGAAAGTGAGTTAATTAAAGAAGGCACATCTGTTCTATAGCAAACTCTTAGTGTCCCATCCTTATGACTTACCCTGCTAGCCAGTCCTTGACTGAGGGTATCTTCTGGCTCCCAGAGCCCTCCTGATCATGTGTAATGTACATTAATAGTAAATGGGTCATTAATACCCTTCTGAAGCATCCTTAATAATTGGCAGATGGGAGCTGATGAGTAAGTACTCTTTCATAGAAGAGGTCAAAACCATGCAGTGCATTGACTCCAAAAGTTCCCCATGGATGATCTCTGGTAACCTACTGTATTAGCTACTTTTCCACTGTTGTGATAAAAAGACCATGATCAAAGCAGCTTATAGACAGTGGGATTTACATGGGCTTACAGCTCCAGATGGATATGAAAGAGTTCACTACCATACTGGCTGGAAAGCATGGCAACCTACAGGCATGATGGTTGGAACAAGCTGAGAGCTCATATCTAGAACTGAAAGCACAAAACCCCAGTGACATTCCTCCTAACAAGGCCACCCTTCCTAAGCCTCTCCGAACAGCATCACCAACTGGGAATCACATATTGAAAATCTTGAGACTATGGGAGCATTGCTCATTCAAACCACATCTACAGTGACAGCTTGCTTGATAAAAATATCCTTGATGACTTCCTCCCTTCTTCTCCTCTCTTCTCAGTCTTTCCGCTCATATTTCCTGGGATTGTTAACTGGGTTAGCAGGAATGAAGATATTCTAAAGAGGCTCTGACCCTTAACAACTCTAGTAGCACAAGGGGCAGAGAGAGTCTTTCTGAAATAGCAAACTCTGATTTTTTTATTAAAAGAAATTGGAGGCGATGGAAGTTTAGGCAGATATAATGTTACATGCCTTAAATCCCAACACTTAGGAGCCAGAAACAAGTGGAGATCTATATACGGAGTTCCCTACTAGTCAGGGTTACATAGTGAAATGCTGTCTCAAAACATAAAAATTGTTGGGTTGTATTTATTTATTTTGGGTTTGAGACAGGGGCTCATGTAGACGAGGCTGTTCTTGAACTTGCTGTGGAGTTGTGGGGGACCTTGAATTCCTAATCCACCTATAATGCTGCTATTATAGACATGTGTTACCTACCATTCCCAGCTCAAATTTTAGAATTTTTAGAAACAAAAATACAGTCATGAAGAACTTGTTTTTTATTTTAATAGTGCTAGGGATCAAACCTAGGACCTTGTGTATGTTAGGCAAGCACTCTATCCCTGAGCTACATTTCCAGCTCTTCCTTGAAAAGAAAATTTAAATCATAAGTCCATCGAATGTAAAGCCCTGGCTTTGAACCCCAGCACTGGCTGGCCCCTCCCTGACAAAAAACAAATTTAATATGCTTTATGACACAATAGGAAAGCTTAGTTTAAGAACCAGCTCTGGAGCTGGGCATGGTGGGTGAATGCCTTTAATCCTAGCATTCAAGAGGCAGAGGCAGGTGGATCCCTGTGAGTTCAAGGTCAGGCTGGTTTACAAAGTGAGTTCCAGGACAGGCTCCAAGGCTGTACAGAGAAAGCCTGTCTCAAAAAAGCAAACAAAACAACAACAACAAAACCCAAAACAATAACAACAAAGAATTGACTCTGGGCTCCAGGGAACATGACATTTTAAAATAGGAGCCCAGTCACTGCTTTTGGGGAGTTCCCAGAGCATCAATAACATCAGATGTTTACCCATGAGGCCATGTAACAAGGAGCAGGGTAAGTGTAAGTAGTGGGGATATGGGAGCCAGAGGTCAGGTCTGGCCAACCACATGTAGAAGAAAGCGTCACCTTCCCTTCTCTTCTTTAGGAATGAGCAAAGAGCCATTAGCGGAGCTGATGGTATAGTGAATAAGAATTAAACAAATTGGGGCTGGAGAGATGGCTCTGCAGTTAAGAATGAGTGCTGCTCTTGCAGATGACCTGAGTTTGATTCCCAGCACTCACATCAGGCGATCAGAAGCACCTGTAAATCTAGCTCCATGGGATCTGATGCCTTTCTCTTGTCTCTATAGGCACCTGCACTCCTGTGTACACATACTAGACAACACATGCATGTAGCTAAACCAAAATAATATTTTAAAGAGAAAGCAAATCAATGAGTGCCAACCAATTAGAATAAAGGCAGTTTTAATAAACAGGAGGAAGATGGCCTGTAGTAAGAATTTAGCGGTTCCAGCACTGCTAGGAATGTTTGTTTAGACAATTATATTCATGTGATGACCCTGGAGACCTCATTTCCTGTCAGGCTTCCATCCATGTCCAACACATCCTTAGGCTCTGAGATCATGGCCACTAAGCAGCCTTCTTAGATGACTTATTTCCATGGAGTCTTGCTAGCAGGAAAAATGGACCCACTAGAGGAGGCTTAAAATTATAATACTGTTGCTACTATGAAGCACTGAAGGGGCCTTTTTTTTCCCCCCAAGACAGGGTTTCTCTGTATTGCTTTGCAGTCTGTCCTGGAACTCACTCTGTAGACCAGGCTGACTTCAAACTCACAGAGATCTGCCTGCTGCCTCCTGAGTGCTGGGATCAAAGGCATATGCCACCAATGCCTGGCTGAAAGGGCCTTCTTGCTTCTGGGACCTTATCATGAGCCTGCTTAGCCTGGTAGTCTCCAACTTTGCTACATGATATAATTCTAATGCCTGTGTCACACCTCATATCTATTAAATTCGGGGAGAAGGGTAACAGACTTCATTGTGCTGAAGCCACTCTAGAGCACCTAGTGTATACAACTCTTGCCAACTGTTTTGTATTGGATTCCAAGCTGTAAAATAGATCTATAGGACATTTCTTCTTTTACATAATGACCATCTCTCATTTTATTGGTGTGTCTAATATTTATGTGTTACGCTTTTGATTATTAAGATTTAAAGCTGGCTGTGGAGGTTCACAATTATAATCTCGGTACTTGGGAAGCTGAAGCAGGAGGATCTTGAGTTCAAGAACAGCCTAGGCCACATAGCAAGAGCTGATAGAAAGAAAGAAAGAAAGAAAGAAAGAAAGAAAGAAAGAAAGGAAGAAAGAAAGAGAAAGGAAGGAAGAATTAAGATGTCAAAATAATACTGGGCACCTACAAAGTTTAAGCATGATGATTTTATTTATTTGTTATCATTATCATCATTATTATTGCTGTTTTACAGTGCTGGAGGTCAAGCCCAGGGCTTTGCATAGTCTAAGCAAGCACTGTACTGCAGAGACACATCCCCAGCCCACTATCAGGATTTTAGAGTATATTTTAAAATTAATTTTTTAGCTAACTTTAATTTGTATGTGTGTTAACTGTATGTGTTTGTACATATGTCCGTGTGTGTGTGTGTGTGTGTGTGTGTGTGTGTGTGTGTGTGTGTGTGTGAGACCAAAAGATGACTCTGAGTGTCTTCCTTAATCTCTAACTTGTGTTTTGAGATAGGATTTCTCATTGACCCAATATCACCTCTACTGGCTGGATAAGCTAGCCAGGGAGCCTCCAGAACCCACCTGTCCCCCCCTCCCCTCACCCCTGCCCTAGCACATGCTAGAGTTACCACTGTATCCAGCTTTTATATGAAAGCTGTAGATCCAAACTCTGTTCCTCACACTTGCATGGCAGAAACTTTACCAACTAAGTCATCTTCCCAGCTTCCAAACTCATTTTAAGACTGGGCATGGTAGTGCATAGCTATAATCACAGCACATCAGAGATGAAGTCAGGAGGATTGGGAGTTCAAAGCCAACCTTGACTACATAGGGAGATTTCTGTTAGACTGGGAAAAAAAAAACCTGAAACCCCCCCCACTTCAAAAACCAAGCCAAGTTAAAATAAAAGCAGAACAAAACAAACAAAAGTAACTTTAACTAAAAATGTTTATCTCTGATTTACCTAAGAAGGAAATGTAGGGGCGTGGCTGAGTCACATGGCCAAAGAGTTAAGCAAGAGCTAAGGTTTGGTCTTGGAGCAGGGCTGAAAGGTAGGGAGAAGTGAAATGAAGCCAGAGTCCTCAGAGACCTGCAGAGGGAGTTGTCCTGGAACTTTGAGGCTGTCTGGCCGAGGTAGGTGAAGGGTTAGCTGTAGCAAAGAAGACTCAGGTAGCAATGAACTCAGACATGTTTGGTCTCTCCCTGTCCCAAATACTGCTATGAACTGTCTCGGTCTTTGTTGTCTCTGACCTAACTGCTATTAGCTCCTGACATTGGTATTCCCTATCTTCACCCATCTTTTTCCTGCCAATCACAAATTTTTCCTTGAACCTCTGTGGCTTTTCTTCTAGAGTCTTTCTCTATCTGATCCTAGACACACCTTTTGTCTTGCAGCACTGCTAAATGCCTTAAAGGCCTAAAGCCTTGCTTAAACTCCAGTGTTTCTAGCTTCCAGCTTTATTTTGGTAGTGACAGCTTTATGTCCCTGTCACAGACTGATAGAAGAAGACCTGAAGATAAATAAGAAATGGATGAGGGGAGCGGGGAGAAGTATTCACTTTTCATTCCCAGAGCCAACTTCTTAAACACACCCAGAAACCCACAAGATGGGGATAGCTGGGGGGGAATGGTGAGAGAATGAGGGAGAGAAGTGAGGAAGGAAGGAAGCTACCTATGTAGAGTCAGACACTGATGTTACTTAATCATCTCCACATTGCATTATTCTTCACCACAGAGACAAGGAAACCAAAGTTCAAAGGTATTATTCACCCAAGGTCACACGGCTAGAAAAACTGCCAAAGCATGTGTTTCCTATCAATGCTTAGTGCTCACCCTGTAAATCTTTCAAGAGAAGGGAGAGAATTAGAGAACCTGATATCAGAGAAAGCCTTCACGAGCGGTCTGTGAATACAACTTGGCAGGTACCACGATAGTTTGGATATAATGGAAGTATGACCCAGAAAGGGTTGGGGCAGCACCAATGAGGGTCTGTTTGTTTGTTTTGTGGTTGTTTTGTTTTTGTTTGTTTTGTTTTTTTTCTGAAACAGGGTTTCCTCTGTAGCTTTGGAGGCTGTCCTGGAACTTGATCAGTAGACCAGGCTGGCCTCGAACTCACAGAGCTCCACCTGCCTCTGCCTCCTGAGTGCTGGGACTAAAGGCGTGCACCACCACTGCCAGGCTTCCAATGAGGTTTTTGAGGATAAGTGTTAATGTTTCTCTACCTGGTAAGGAAGGCTGCTAGGTTTCAAAGTAAAAGCACTTTTTGGATAGCCTTTCCTTTACCCCATTATTCCAAAGCGTTGTTTCCCAACTGACTATTCCTTCTGACTGTGATACTCAGTGGAAAGGAGAGAGATATGATGGGAGCCAGCCAGTCCCAGATCTGTCACCCACCAGCTGTATGAGTTTTCTGAAAGCTCCTGAATCTGCTTCTTTATTTCCAGAATGGGTGTATTTATTGGTGATTTATTACATGGGATAACTGGTGTTGATAACTCTCTTTGTTGTTCTTTAATTTCCCTGGCCTGGGCTCATGCTGTACAAAGAAGCTGCAGACAACCCATGAGGAGAGCCAATTCTTAGAAGAAAGGGAAGATCATCTCCCACTTCCTGCACATTATATCCCTGCTTATGCATTCTGATGTCCTGCCTGCTTTTTTAGGCTCTAAGTGCTATCCTGCTGACTCACTTCCGACTTCTCCTCATTCATCATGCTCAGCTCCTGAAAATGGAATAGGATGGGAAGGGCCGGAAATTGTACTGTCTGGTGTGAAGTTTAAGGGGACAGACACCCTATGTGGCTAAAATACTGGGGCTATGAGCTGAGCCAAGCTCACAGAGTATTTCTCATCTGACTTGTGATGCTTGACCTTGGATGGTAATACTAATAATAACCATCCCACTTATGGCCACTGATGAGGAGCCAACAGGCCTCAGGCTGTGGATTGCCTCTTTGATCACCGCAGTTGAAGAAGGCAGGGATCCTCTCTATTCACACAAACACATTCATTCTAAGATAGGCTAAGGATCCTGCCAAGGTCAACTAACTAGTAAGGGAGGGGCAGGGCAAAGTTTCCAACCCACGTTCTACATCTATGCTGTTTAATGAAGTAGCTGCAGCCACAAGTGGCTAATGAGTTCTTAGAAGATAACTAAAGTTTGAAAGATGACTGAACAATTTGAAATTTAAAAAATAAAAATAAATTAAAGGCATGGTGTCCCTATATAGCCTGGCTGTTCTAGAACTTGCTATGTAGTCCAGGCTAACTTCTACCTGTCTCCGCTCTCTGAGCACCTAGGTTTATAGGCACGTGTCGCCTGAATGAAGGAACCAGCTACCCTCCTCCTGATTTAGCAGTCATGACAGGCTGCATGTAGGCCTCTGATTCAGCACATGTCTGACCTTGCTGGGCCTGCCCTAGTCAGTAGGAGGTCAGATACCCTCCTCGTGGCAAGGAACTAATCAGAAGTTGGCTAGCTGGATTCTTGAAGTATTTTCCAGCTCTGGGTGTGCTTTACAGTAAAAGTGATGTGCAGAGCATAGCAACCACCCTTGGAGGGCCTATAGGCCATAACAACCAGTTGACCAATCAACACAGGATAGGTCACCCACGCTCAGAAGCACACCAATCCTGAGACTATTGTGTACCCTTAGACACTCCCCTTATGCTGCCCAATAAGTTTCCAGCCTTGTAGCTTCTCTGGGTCCTTCTCCCACCATCCCCTGTGAAGAATGGACAAAGGACCCGAGTTAATGGAGTTAATGTATTTGTCATGTTAAACAACAATAAAAGACTCTTTGCTTTTGCATTGGAATGAGTCTCTTGGTGGTTTGGGGGTTGAGAATTTGGGCACAACACTGAAACTGAAGTTGTAATTCAACCAAGTGGTGCTGCTATATGTGAGTGAAAATGCATACCAGATTTCAAAGATCTTGTGTCATATATGTATGTGTCTCTTTTCAAATATTTATTACATATGAAATTTACAATATTTTGGCATATTTGGATAAGTAAAACATATCCAGATAATTCTACGTGTTCCCTTTAGTCTTTGCTTTGCTTTATTTATTTATTTATTTATTTATTTATTTATTTATTTATTTATTTATTGAGACAGTATCTCATTCTAGAGCTCAGGCTGGCCTTGTTTGTGGCAATTCTGACTCAGCCTCCAAAATGCCAGGATTATGGGCATTCATGTCCAGTGTCAATAGACATTTTAAGTTATATTTAAAAACTAGAGATCAGATCTATAATAACTTCTTGGGGGGTACATTGTGTGCTTCTTGTTTTTGAGACAAGCATCTTATAGTGTCAAGTGGTGGGAAACTCATAATCCTTCTCTCTCCACTTCTTGAGTGCTGGTACAACTGATGCTCATTTCCATACCCCATCAGAAACTGTACTAATTTCTCTGGGAGTCTAATGGATCCATTTGTGTAGCACCTGGAATGTGCACACTTTGGGTGGAAATTCTGGTTCTAAATAGATGTACAGCTCTTTGATGAGCTACCTGTGGCCTGGTGAAGTCCCTTTAAAAGTCCCTGTACCAGGCACTGAAAGTCAAATTTGAGAAAACTTAGTCCCTTTCCTGGGGTCTAGTGCCTTTCTAACCTCAAGGCAGCATTACTGAGACTGAGAGGTCTTATTAACCAGATTCTGGCTCTTTCTTCCCATCCAAACTCTAACTCAGCAGATTTTGGAGAGAATCTGAGAAGCATCTCAAAAACTATACTTCAAAGGAGGCTGTTGTACACTAGAAAAATTGGAAAGGTGTCCCAAGCATTACTTGAGAATGAGGAGAGAAGAGAATTAATGAATATTGAACTTTTTTTTTTTTTTTTTTTTTTTTTTGGAACTAGCTCTTGTAGATCAGGATGGTCTTGAACTTACAGAGATCTGCTGGGACTAAAGGTGTGTGCCACCACTGCTCGGGATAAATATTGAATTTTATTCCTTGCTAAGCACTTTTAAATATGTTACCTCATTTCATCCTCATGTCAACTTAATGAAGCACATATTATTTCAATGGAGGCGCCTGAGACTGAGCAAGAAACATGGAGCTAGCAAATGACAGTCCTTGGATTTGTACTGACTCTTCCTGACCCAAGTAGCTCATACAGATCTCCAGTATCTTTGCTTTTTTTTTTTCAGGTGTTCTTTGAACACAGTATATGACATTAAGTGAGACAGACAAGCTCTCTGTTCTGGTTAAACTCAATAAGCAATTAGAATATAGTTCTCAATTCGATGAGGGAGACAGAGCCATTTAGATCTGTAATGGAGAGTCATAATCTAGATGAGGGATACTAAAAGCTTTCCAAAAGAAAATGTGAAATTCCCATGAAGCCGGAAGGATGTACTAGAGGAGTGGAGCATGGGTGAGAAATCTTTGAAACTGAAAATAAACAATGAAGTCTTAGAGACTTCTAAGCAAGCGAAGAACTGAAATTTAGACAGTCTCAAGCAAAGAGGGTGGAAGTGATAGGGAAGGCCCCTGTAGTAGACAGGAACTAGCTCATGCCAGGCTATTTATTCTTATTGACTTTATTCAAGCCTAGAGGCATGGTCAGACTTGTAACTATTTCTCCCCTGGCTGCAGGGAACGATTCCAAGAATCCTGAGTGCCTGAAACCATAAATAGTACCAAATCCTACAGATAGTCTTTTTTTCCCTGTACATACATGTATTTAATAATGCTTCATTTATAAATTAGGCACAAGATAAAACATCCATAAGTATAAACTAGAACAGTTGAGCATCCATTAACTTTAATTCTTGGGATCAGAAGTCTTTGAGATTTGGGATTTTTATTTTTAGGATTTTGACACATTTACATGTCTAATGATATCTTGGGGCTGAGATCCAACTCTAAACTCAATATTCATTACATTTCATATAAGCCTTACATGTGAGCCTTAAGATAATCATATTTCAGTGTACCTGCATTTTGACTGTGATCTGCCAAAGGAAGCCAGGGATGGAATTTTCTACTTGTGTCATGTTGGCCCTTGAAGAGTATTAGATTAGGGATATTTCCAGTTCTGGATTTTTAGATTAAGGGTACTCAGTTTGTATTCTGTGTACTGTATCACAAGTATTGTGATTGTGTCCCTGCTTTCAAAAAACCATGCTCACAGTGTTTCTTGTGATGAATTGAGGTAATACAATGCCTCTATGAAAAGGTGAAGTGAGGAGAAATGACTTGGGCTTCATGATGAAGTGGTAGACCACCATGTGATGATACTACAACATAAGTCTTGCAATACTGTGGGAACTGATCTGATGACTGAATGGGCTACTGAATGATTTCATTCCACTACTCACAATGAGGCACCTTTCAAAATGTGTTTATTGCCTGGCATTGGTGTCACACACCTTTAATCCCACCACTTGGGAGGCAGAGGCAGGCAGATCTCTGTGCATTCAAGACCAGCCTGGTCTACAGGAGCTAGTTCCAGAACTGCTTCCAAAGCCACAGAGAAACTGTCTCAAAAAACCAAATCAAACAAAACATGTTTATTTCTGGAATCTTCTATCTAATATTTTTGAATTACAATTGATTATAAATAATTTAAATAATAGAAACCAAAACCTCAGCTAAAAGTAGACTATTGAATTATTTTCCTCCTTTATTTACTTGTTTGTAAATTTTTTATCATGAGAAATTTCTTTATTTTTTTTGTTTTTGTTTTTTGAGACAGGGTTTCTTTCTGTATTGCTTTGGAGCCTGTCCTTGAGCTCTCTCTGTAGACCAGGCTGGTCTCGAACTAAAAGATCCACCTGCCTGTGCCTCCAGAGTGCTGGGGATTAAAGGCGTGTGCTACCAACGCCCAGCTCTGAGAAACTATTCTTTATCACATATATTTATGTTTGTTTTAAGACAGGGTTTCTCTCTCTATAGCCCTCGCTGTCCTGGAACTCTCTTTGTATACTAGGCTGGCCTTGAACTAACAGAGATCTTTCTGCTTCTGCCTCCCTAGTGCTGGAATTAAAGCCATGTGGCACTATGTCTGGCTACATATTTATGTTTAATAGTTGAGGAATACAGATCAGTAACAAACTTCTATGGAACTGAACCCAAAACAATTCCTTACATTTCAAAATCACATTGAACTCTGAAATATACCATCCTTTATCTCCCCAGAATCTTTCATGAATCATAGTTTTTCTTGACATCTCTATGCCTTCTTTCTTGGCTTAACCAGAAAACTTACTGGCGGCACCAACACTTTCTTACAGATGATGGGAACTGAAAAGTTTACTGTGCCTTCAGCAACCATTAGTTTAAAAAAGAGCGGTAGGCAGGGAGATGTGTTAAATATGCTACTAGTGTTAAGTTCAGGATATGCTGTGGTAGATGAGAAGTGGAATTGGAGAGATGTTTAGAGAGTTTAAGGCTACTTTCTTGATAGGAAAGGAAGGAGTGTACAGGTAAAAAGGAACCAAAGATGGCCTCCAGGCTTTTAGTATAAAGTTTTACTAAGAATAATGGTTGTTAGCTTAGTAGTTAATAAATTCAGGTTAAGAATGATGTTCTCCTAGTAAAATTTCAATGACTGGAACTTATTTGACCAGAAAACTTTGGGAGAATATTACTCTTTGGAACTTTAACTTTTTTTCTTCTGGTTTTTAATTTGTATAAATTTTTTCAGTCTGTTGAAAGGGCATACTGAAAATAAAGCCTTTTTGGTCACCATCAAGGTTAATCTACTAGTTTACTGAGCTTCTTATTAAATAATCTTGAACCTTGAGTTTCTGAAGCACAATATGTCTTTTTTGCTCCTTCGATTTGTCCTATATCTTAAACCTTAGAAAGAGTTGTAGATGGCTCTATCAATGGACCAGGGATGATTTGGACCCCGCCTTCTTCGCCTAAGTCCCGCCCACATTAAACCACACCCCTTTACATTGGCCCCGCCTGCTGAAGATGTCGTCTCCGATATGACAGCAATTCTCCACAATCCTGTCCAATAGGACATGTGAAGGGCGGGACCTATGTCAATCTTTTTTTCTCATTTGTCCAGTTATATGTCTATCTGTACTCAGTTCCATCCCACTTGGTCTTCAACCCAAGGATTGGTTTCTCTGTTCTTTGTTCCTGGCTCATGATTGGTTTTTTTTTCCATTCCGCCCCTCTCTTCTATATCTTGCAGGCGGGATTAGCACGCAGCTTCCTGCTCTTGCCAAAAAAAAAAAAAAAAAAATAAAAGAAGAAAAAGAAAAGAGAGAGGCGAAAGAAAAAAAAAAAAGTCACGGAGATCTTTGGTTTTTAGTTGGCTTTCAGCCTTGTCGATCAGGCCAAAATTTGCCTTTTGATTGGTGTGCCTGCCTGCCCATCCCGAATCGGGGGCGGGATTTCCCCAGGAGACCCACACCTGGTTGCCACTGGTCGAACAGTGCGCCTGTCTGAAGCTTCCGGCCAAGGATTGGAGGCGGACGCGGACAGGTGGGCGTGGATTGGCTAGGGCAACCGGTCAATGTGAGGCGGGGGCGGGGCCTCGGCGGCTGGTTGCGCGTGTCCGCCGCTGGCTCCGCTCTATCCGGCTTTGCTAGGGGAGGTGAGTCCGGCCGCGGCGGTACCGGCGGCTGAGAAGGCGGCGGCTGAAGAGAAAGCGGCCACGGCGGCTGTGGAGAAAGCGACCGTGGGCACGGAAGCCGGGTGGGGGGGAGGGGGGGAGACGGAGCAGCCTTGAGCCCTGCAGGGGCCGTCGCGCGGGGGACCCACCCGCTCTCCCCCCCAACCCTCCTCAGCACAAGCAGCCGGCGGCGGCGGGGGCAGGAGTCAGCCTGCTTCCGACCGTCCCCCGCCCGCTTCCCGGGGTCCTATTCTTTGGCCCCGGGACCCTAACCTCCTCCCGGGGCGGTTCCCTGTGTCTGGCCGTCCGAGTGCTGCCCACCGCTCTTTCATTCCCTCCCTGCACCTCCTTCCCTTCACTTTTGCCGGGGTTCTCTCTCTCCTCTTCTGTCCTGCCTGTCGTCTCCTTGCCTCACTCTCTTCCTCCAGCCTCCTTCCCTGGCTCATTCTGCCCAGTAAAGTTTGGTACACCCCCCCCCCCCAATCAGGTCAACCAGATTAGGAGTAGGGGGAGATGTAGGAAGGCTTGAGAATTCGAGGGGTGGGGAAAGCTGGAAGCTGGTTTCCCTGACAATTTCCCCTCATCTTCTAGATTTAGAGTGGTTGGAATTTTTTTTTTTTTAAATTGTGTTTTTGAGGAGGTGGGAGGTGTTTAGAAAAGGATGTGGGAATGGAAGGGGTAGATGAGTCAACCCTCTTACAAGATTCCAAGGGTGGTGTGTTACCGGATCCTTTTCGTGTGTGGAGTTCAGGGGGTCGGGAGGCTTGGCCTTTATTCCCACATTCAAAGTTGGAACCTCCCCCCCATTAAGAATGGAGTTTTAGTATCCACTTGTGGCAGGAATCCTGGGGGGAAGGGGCCCTTTTTCCTTTTTCTTTTCCTTTTTTCCCCTTTATGTTATTAACTTTTATTTTGTCAACCCACACCCCTCCACACACTCTTACCCAAAAATCAAACACCCAAGATCCTCTTAACTTCTTTGGATTGACTGATGAAGACATAAAGCCAGTTACGCTCTATGTTTTTTGAGGTGGAGTGAGTGGTTTCTTCATTTTTTTTTTTTTTTTTTTTTTTTAAATGGCCAAATGACAGCTTGACCCAGTTTGCTTTCCAATCAAAGGGCATATTTTTTTTTTTTTGAATGTCTCTTTGTGGCCCAAGAGCCAACGCAAAAATGATGGCGGCTTACAATGGCGGTACATCTGCAGCAGCAGCAGGTCACCACCACCATCATCATCACCACCTTCCACACCTTCCTCCTCCTCACCTTCACCACCACCACCACCCTCAGCACCACCTTCATCCGGGGTCGGCTGCTGCTGTACACCCAGTACAACAGCATACGTCTTCGGCGGCTGCGGCAGCGGCAGCGGCAGCTGCAGCCGCAGCCATGTTAAACCCTGGGCAGCAACAGCCATATTTCCCATCACCTGCACCGGGTCAAGCTCCTGGACCAGCTGCAGCAGCCCCAGCTCAGGTACAGGCTGCTGCAGCTGCTACAGTCAAGGCACACCATCATCAGCACTCGCATCATCCACAACAGCAGCTGGACATTGAGCCGGATAGACCTATTGGATATGGAGCCTTTGGTGTTGTCTGGTGAGTATCAAAAACACAACTCCATATGGTTCTCACTGGGCAATCCCTGGTTCATGGTTTACTTCCTCTTGACCAAAGTAGAGCAAGCTTCTCAACTCAACTTGAGGAACCACCCTGGTTGGTGATGAGGTCTGATGTGTTGGCTCTCTAGGCCTGACTTTCTGAGTCATGACAGATGGTAGTAGGGCGCTTTCTCTTGAGTGGCACAAGTTTGCAGACTATTATTAAACTGGCCTGTTAAGAACCCCAGTGAGCTGCTGAGTAAGATCAGTAGGTGGATGTGTTAAAAACTTCTACAAAGACCTTGGTCATCTCGTGTGTGTGTGTGTGTGTGTGTGTGTGTGTGTGTGTGTGTGTTAGTTTTGATTGGCTGCTCAATTACAGCAGGTGTTAACAACTGACTCCCCCAACTTGATTTATTTAGGATAGCCCCCTGCAGAATATACTTAGAGTAGACAACTTTCTTGCCCACTATATCTTTCCATACCTTATTTGTGATCTTGGCCTTTGGAAGAAAGGTAGGTTTCATTGTTGAACCAGTTAAAAATCATCACTCAAGTGGTTTATTTTAAACTGTAAAGCTAAAGTTGGGAAGTATGAAGCTTAGCTTTCTGATAAGAATGCATTAAATATAGCATCACACACGAGTAGTACAAATGAGGTTAGTAGACTGGAGCTATGCAGTGGCCCACATTTGTTATAATGTGGTGTCACTGACTCTTAGGGTGCTTTTATCTCTTGGCCAGTTATTTTGGTAGGAAGTGTACCTTTAACAAATGAAACTGCTGTTACTTTTGCTAGTGGTCAGATAGGTTTAAAAGTCTAAAGATTTGTTAGGTGAACATCATTGTGCATTTGCCCCTCTTGGGAAGACTGGTGAAACACAGCATGAACTGAGGGTTTATTTTCCCCCTCTCAAGAATTGAGAATTTCAGTGTAGAGAGATGATTTCATATTTTTAATGCATGCAACCATAGATTCTTAGTGTCCAGCAAAGTCCCTATTACAAAAAAGAACTCTTTGAAAATAATTCCTGTAAATAATTCCTTTTTGTCTCTGTTTTTAAGGGTAAAGTTCAAGATAGGTATTTGCATAATAGCTATCTTCATATTTCAGAATTTATAGTTTTGGCACCTAAGTGAGGCGATTTTTAACTTTTTTTTTTAATGAAGAAAACAAGAGTCCAGTTTTTCTCAGCTAGCCTGCAAGGAGGTTATTGCTGCATTCTTGCTTCTCCAGGGACTGTGGGATTCCTAGTGGGAAAGAGTGTAGGCCATAATGGTTCCTTTTCAGCCACTGTTCAGGGACCTGCCTGTTCCTGCTTTCCTCTGTCTCTTCCATAGCACCCTCCCCAGGGACTTCACCATGAGCTTCCATTCCTTGCCTAACCCTTGAGGATTTCCAAACTGTGGGGGATGGGAGGAGAGCAGGAGAAATTTGGTTCCTTGCTTTTTAACTCTTGTTGTCATTTTACAAACTTGGAGTATCCTGATTTTTTAGATGTGGTTGTGTCAATGCTGAAAACTGACATTTTTTTAGTATTTATGGGTATAGAGTGCTATTCACTCTCATTTTGTCAAAGGATGATGTGACTTGTAAAAGTTTTAGCTTCAGGTTTGTGACAAGTGTAAAAAAATTACAAGGGAGTGCTCTAGCATCTCATCTGGCAAATGTTGTGGTAGTTGGTGTTAGGAATCACTCATATCCGAAAATCCACAAGTACTTGGCAGGAATCCATTCTAGAGATAATGTAGACTGTCCCTTGCACCATGAACTTGACACATACCTCTGACACCATCTTCTGTGGTTTTGTGTTTGCCTTCCCTTACTGAATATCTGTAAGTTCCTTTGTAAAAACTATATACCAAAGTTTTTTTTTTTTTTTTTTTTTTTCAACTTTTAGCGACAAAGTTTCAATACTGGCCTAGAATTCAACTACATACACGCAGGGCCTCAAGTTTGGTATGATACTGCTGCCTCTGAGTGCTGGCATTGGAGAGGTGCTGGACTCTGCTTAGTCTACAATAGTGGTTCTCAACCTTCCTAATGTTGTGATCCCGAATACAGTTCCTCATGTTGTGGTGACCCCAACCATAAAATTAGCTTTGTTGCTACTTTATATTTGTAATTTGCTACTGCTGTAAATCGTAAATACCTGTTTTCCAGTGGACTTAGGTGACCCTTGTGAAAGGGTACTTCCATCTGCGAAGGGTCCAGACCCACATGTTGAGAACCACCGGTCTAGAAGTCTTGTTTGTTTTGTGTCCTCTAGCACCTAGGACAGTGGTATGGCATCTTGCTGCTTTTTTTTTTTTTTTTTTTTTTTCCATTTACTGACTTCCTTGTTGGTTGATTGATCTACTGACTTCTTTGTTTTGGTGTAAACAATAGGCATTTATTTCTCTCAGTTCTGGAGGCTCAAAATCCAATATCTAGGTGACAGTGGGTTTGGGTCCTTCTGAGCTTCTCTCCTTGGTTTGCTAGTGGCTGCCATCTTGCTGTGTCCTTGAGTGTTGGTTTTCTGTTGTTTTTTTTTTCTGATTTTTTTTTTTTATCCAAATTTTTTTTTTCTGATCTGTCTTCATTTCACAATCAGGTTTTGCTGGTTCTTGCAGGAATGTCTTTATCAGCTGTTTTAGGTGAAATACAATTTAGTTTGAAAAAGGGGAAGAGTACCAGGTGTGTGTTTTTAGTATGCAAATGCTTTTCTATCTTTATATTTACATATTGATGACTTGCTGTCTGAATTGCTTATTTGGAATTTAACTGCTGTGTGACCTAAAATTGCTAAAACTAGAGATTTGATAACCAAACCAGAATAAATTATCAGTATGTGTTGAAATTCCAGGTATTGGTGAGGTTTTTTTCACCATTTAACTTACTAAAGCAGGATTTTTTCTTTTTAATTTAAAAGTTTTTTTTTGTTTGTTTTTTTTGCATCGGAAACAATCATTTCCTAAAATAATTAAAGAAAACATAAGAATATCCTTCTGCTTTTTTCTTTCTTTCTTTTTTTCTTTTTCTTTTTCTTTTTTTTTTTTTTTAAAGAATAGCCTAGAGATACAGCATTTAAGTCAGTACTCTTGGTATCATAAGACTCACTTAGATTCAAACAGTTATTTTTCAAATTTTTTTCTGGCATAGCTTATGATGGGGAATTATATCTGTTCCTATTTCTTTATATGGACATGCACCACTAGCTAATGGCCAAAAAGGTGGATATAATTTTGTGGGATACTGGTCATCAATGCAGCCAAGGAGAAATATTCATAGAAATGTTGCAGTATTTTACCACTCAGATTTATTACTGAACAGTTTAGTGTACCTGATTTGATTTATCTTTTTGATGAATTTTACTAGAGAATAACATATCAGTTTTGGACAGTTGTATAAAAATAGTGAGTTACCCATTGGCTTGCTGGTAAAGATGGTGCTTTGACAGTTCAATTAAGGTTTCATTAACAACTGTCTGCTGTGTTTTATCTCAAAGTGAGGGTTCCAGCTTACCTGGTAATGTGATCAGAGGTAGCTTGAGATGCATTCATTGCCAATGATAGATGTTGCTCATTGGCTTTTAAAACATCACATATAATTTGACCTGCATTATGGAAGGTCAGGACTTCTGGGTGCCCACAGGGACATTTTCATAACACAGAAACAGAACACAAACGGTAATTTCTTTCATTTTGTGAAGGTAATATAAATGTTTCCCTTTGTAGTTTCACCTTTGCTAGAGAAAAATACCATGCTCTAAAAATTTCACAAATTTGGGGACAAAGTACTTCAAGGTCTTATGAAGTGTACATTTTAAAGAATTGGAGTAAGTTGACCACAAGAGAGCAGTTTGAGGGCTGCTAAGCCTAGGCAGTTTTGACACTGTCAACATAAAATATAGATTGGATTAATACTGCATGCTTCCCTGATAAAAGTGAGTCCAAGGAAAGCCTATTCTTTATAAAATTAATGGTTTAGCTTTTGGCTTATCTGATTAATTAAAAGATCAAAGATCCTTGGATTCATCCAATCTGTTGTTTTTATACTTCAGATAAAGTTGGGAAGCTCTGAATGTTTTTATTTTAATATCGTTAGCAAGTTACTTTTATCTGCATTTCAAAAGTTCAGCATTACTGTGGTGACACTCAGTGAGGGATCACTAAATTTTGTGATCTTGATAGTTTGCTCTTCCAGTCCCTGATCTGTGAAATGGGGATCATAGTGCTTTTGTCAGATCAGTACTTAGGGTTGAATGAGGTGATCTTTTTAAACCAATATGCCTGGTATACAGTAAGTCCTCTGGATGCTGTTGTAGCTATTGCTGGTTTTAAAAAAGGACAAAATGCTTTTGCTAATGTGCAGGAAGAACTTTCTGGTTATCAGATTTACCATATGATGTCAACATGCAAATTATTTTAGGAGGCATGATTTTAACTACCATAGAACGTTTCCCTCAGTTGCATTCATGTCAAGAGATAAAGAAGATTGAATTCAGAGCCAAGGAGAAAATACTCTTGTGCTCTCTCAGTTAAGCAACAACAAAACAGAGCTAATAATGGTTATAGTTTAGTAAGTGTTCTAGTCATCATCTGTGCTTGTAGAAACTATTGTGGATTTACATATTGAGAAGTAACAAGTGAGGGGTGTCATTACTGTCTTAAGTTGCTTTAGCAGAAATTCACTTGTGTTTAGATGACAAGTAAATTTCCTGTGAGGTGGGGGAAATGTGTGTGATTAAATGAAAAATTATTCAGTGTAAACTTTCATGCATGGCAGCAATTTCTAACTTGTTTGTCTTGTGAGAATTAGAGGTGTGTTTTCTGTGGTCTTCTTACTCTGTAAGTAAGCAATTAGATGTTGGAAAAAAATGGGGAATGCTTTTGGGATATTTGGGAAAAGTCCTGGATTTAGTTACTTTAGAAAGAGTTGCTAGTCTGTATTGTAGAGAAATTTCTCTTCTGTCAGTCGAGATTAACAGGCACTGCTGGGTTCTGGGGGGTGGGGGGTGGGATCTGCTTTGTGCAAAGAGCTTTGAAGAAGTAAAGCCTGCACCATAAAAAGGAAATGGTTGCTCTTCTAGACATAACAAAGCATCTGTGAAACTATAGTGTGAAAATCTATATTGTTAATTTAAACTACAAATAAACTTATCTTTAGAAACTAAGGTTCTTCATCATAAACAAAGAAAAGTTAGAGGGTAAAAGTTACACAGTCTAATATTACTGTATCTGTTTCTTGCTGATTGAGAGGCTGTATGTAGTCTAACATTCAAAGTGATTTCAGATTTCAACTCTGTGAAGATTATGTTAAAAAAAAAACCACAGTATAACAAAGAGTAAACTTGTTTTATTCTTGGAGATTAATTTTATGATATACTACCAAATATCAACTTAGAAAAAAAAATACTTTTTTTTGTTTTGTGTTTTTTGAGACAGGATTTCTCTGTGTAGCTGACTGGCCTCTAACAGAGATCTGCCTGCCTATACCTTCTGATTGCTGGGATTAAAGGTGTGCACTACCATCATCACTTGGCAAAAAGACAGGTTTTTTATTTTTTGTTTTTTTTTTTTTTTTATAAATTGGAAAACAAAAGTATATTTCAAAAAATTATCTTTCAAACCAGCTACAACAATAGTTGTAAATTAAATGACTTGTTAGGCCTTGGTCATTTTGGGGACTGATACAGTTCCCCAGTTCCCCTTTCTGTTTGCTATGCCAGAGGAAAATATTTTCCAAAAGCATTAATTGTATGTATGTGTGAATATAGATTTTTGGTTTTTTTCCTTGCAAAGTGTGACATCTGAAGATCAAAGTTCTTTGATGTAAATCCACCTCTACTAGCATTTTGGAATGATTTCATTTATGACTTGGGCTTGTACAAGTTTTTATTGAGTTCCGTAGTTTAATGGAGTGGCTGTTTTATTATTGTTTTAAATTTTTTTTTTTTTTTTTTTAAAAACAAGTTTATAGCCCAGTGGTATTACATACCTTTATTCTCAGCACTCAGGAGGCAAAGGCAGGTGGATCTCTGTGCTTTTGAGACCAGCCTAGTTTACAGAGTTGAGTTCCAGAATAGCCAAGGCTGCAGAGAAACCCTGTCTTTAAATACAAACCAACAAAAACCCAAAAAATTCAGATTTATTCATGTAAATTCAAGGATCAACTGCATATATTCTATATTGCCTTAATATGCTGATTTACTTTATTTGATGGAAATGTCAAGGCCAAAGTAATTGCTTCCATTTGTCATTTAATCAGTAAATGGAATGAAGCTGCTTGGTAGATTATGTTTGGGTTTTAGTTACGATTCCCTGTGCATCCATACTACTTCAGTGAATTATTTGTTAACTGGGCCGTCTAATGCACATCAGCAATGATTTCCTAACCAAAATAGCTTGTCACTTTGATCCTGTTGTTTCTTGGGGGTAACATAGAGAATGCCTGAGGCATCAGTTATAGTATACTCAATGAACATGTGACAACCCATGATAGATTTCATTGGTAGTTCAGAGGTGCCTAGCCAAGAAATTTTAGCAAAAATTCTAGCACCCTGAAGCTGCATAGAAAGATGATTTCTAAGGAGCAGCTATGCCGAGAGTGAACTTTTAACAATTCATTGTAATGGTGTGAGTGGGAGTAGTGTGTTCTTACACTTAGGTTCACATCTGTAGTTTGAATTAGTTTGGCTAAATCTACAATCAGACAGTGAAAGTTTTTGGTACTTCGAACTCACTAGTCCATATATTTTTGTTGTTCGCTTGCTATGGACTGGCACTACTAAGAGCCAGAAAGTAGGAATATTTAGTTCTGTGGCTGATTTCTGAAGCCTTTTTCAAGTTGCTTCTGTCATTTCTATTTGTGGTATATTGTAGTGAGTTACAGGGAATTATCTTGTCTTCAAAGGGTCATGATCTTGTTTTGAAGATGTTAATAGTAACTAAGTAATTTGAAAAATGATGTTCTTTTCTGGGCAATGGTGGCTCATGCCTTTAGTCTCATCACTCAGGGAAGCAGAGGCAGGCACATCTCTGAGTTTGAGACCAGCCTGGTCTACAAGAGCTAGTTCCAGGACAGCCTCCAAAGCCACAAAGAAACCCTGTCTCGAAAAACCAAAAAAAAAAAAAAAAAAAAAAAAAACAAAAAACAAAAAAAACCCCAAAACAAATAATAATAATAATAATGTTCTTAACTCTCAGTTCACAAAACCTTAGTAAAAACCTGAAACTAGTTAGGTAGATGAGCATGCTGTCTCAGTCTTTTTTCTGAAATCCCAGCACTCAGAAGGTTGAGGCAGGAGCAGTGCTATAAATTCAAGGCCAGTCTGAACCATATGAGTTCCAAGCTACCCTGGACTCAGAATAAGACCTTATCTAAATAAGAAAACAATAATTCAACAAAACTGCAACAATAACTTTCACAATGCAGTATATTTACTTCTGATAGTATGGGTGTATTGTGTCTATGTCAACTGTTTGCTAGTCTCAGTGCTAGGTGATAAGGATTAAAGATTTAATCTTCCTGTGGGAGAGAGAGTTGTAAATGGATAGTTATAATTCAGTGCCATAAATGCAGCAACCTAGGTGGTCCCTGGATATTATTGAGAGCATAGAGAAGAGATTCATGTGGAAAGTATGCTGTTTCCTAGAATAGGTAAACTATTCATGGAAGAAAACCTGATTGTTGGCAAATGGGCAGTTTCTTTGTGTAAATTTATATTGTGTTTTTATGATAGTAGGATGGGCCCAGATGCAAGAAACCACTTGGTTGCACATGGTGCGGCAGGAGATGCAAGCTAGAACTAGAGCAAGGAGAGGTTGGGAAGTAATGCTGAAGTAGAGGTTATTGATGTGGCAGGGGTGAGAGGGCAAGAATCTTCATCTGTCGCGAAGAAAGTACCATACACACACAAGGTATCTATAGTATTAAAATTTCGAAAGGGGAGCTGGGTGGTGGCAGCACACACCTTTAATCTCAGTGCTTGGAAGGCAGAGGCAGGCGAATCTCTGTGAGTTAGAGTCCAGGCCAGGCTCCAAATCTACACAGAGAAACCCTGTCTCGAAAAACAATAGCAACAAAAATTTACAAGAATGATTATTAGAGGACATTTAAAAAAATTTTATTTTTTGTGCTTGTTGTCTTTCTCTCTCTCTCTTTCTCTGTGTGTGTGATCAAGTAAGATGACTGGGGCAATAGTGTTTTTATATTACTTTGTAAGTTAAGTTCTGAAATTGGTAAGGGACTTACTAATTTGCAGATGGACTTCCCAGAAAAAGACACATGGCCCAGCTTTTAGGTTGCTGCATGGAGAGACTGTGACTTTGTACAGTGATTTTTGCAAGGGAAGGAACTTTTATGAATGCACCCAGCAAAACATAGTGCTGCCCAGAAGGAAAATAGTGAAAGCTGTGAGTGTGGCTTTATGAGCTGTAGACACAGTGGGGGGGAAAAAGGCAAAAGAAATAGGTGGTGTTGTTTTTAGTAATATGTTTTATTTATCTCATTATATTGAACATACTGTCATTTCTATTAAAATTCTTTAAAAAAAGAAAGAAAAAGTTATTAGTGATATGTTTTACATTTTTCATGCTAAGATTACAAAAATTCAGTTGCTTAGAGCACATCTTAGTTTGGACTATAGACGCTTTTAGAATAGGTTTTTCATAGCCACATGGTCTGTGTGCCTCATTGACCAGTACAGTTCTAGTCTTTGGCACCTCCTGGATTTACACACATTTGTACCAATCCTTGTGTTAGAGATAACTGTTTAAAAAGGGAGAATAAAGCCTGGGGAGACAGTTCAGTTTGTAGAGCACTTGTCTACCAAGCACAAAGCCTGGGTTCTGTCTCTAGCACCACATAAAATTGGAGCAATCTGGCCCACACCTTCCTGGGAGTCAGTTTAAGTGGAAGGGCTGACTACCAGCCATGAATTTGGTAGGTCATTCCATCATTAGTGATTATGGTAACACATTGATCTAATTTATGTCAGACTTAGATAAACTAGAATCATATTCTTTTTAGAGGAATTCTCTGTCATGAGGTACTTGGAGGCATTTTTCTTTGTTCTGAAGCTTTCTAAAGTAGAAGGTAAAATTGGTATCTAATTCTTATCATGTTTGCTTTCCATCAATAACAGCAAATATCTCAGTTGATTCTTTTCTTAATATTGGGGTTTATTTTCTAGATGAGGGTCTCAGTTTTTTTTTTTAACTCAAACAATACAGAACTCAGTGCTATCAGACAGCTAACTCTGTACTGAGGATAAACAACACAAGCTTTTCCTTGACCTTAAATTCTTGCTTTGAGCTACAAGGAAAGGTGAAGTCAGGCATTTGGACAAATAGATAAAATTAGTCATTTGACCTAGATTGCAGCTTTCCCCCCTTTATGTCTGCATGGATAAAAATCACCCTCTAATTTACATAAGCAGGTGATTTTTTTTTTTTCTTCTTACAAGCTAATTTTCTTAATGTACCATAGCCGAGAGCTTCAGGATTGCAAGTTGTGTAAGTAAATTGAAATAAAGCAGGTGACTTCATTTCACTGTATCGTCTCACCTGTACAGAAGCACCAGGGGGTGCAGTTAGCCAGTGCTTCTCAGATGCCTGAAGTTAATAGTGAGCTGCTGCAAAGACTTTCATCCTACCCTTTCTTCGCCGCCTTCTCTTCTCAAACACTGGGCACTTAGTAAGACAAGTGTGGGGAAAATTTGAGTACATTAACAGTAATCCAGAAGCTAAACAATTAGTAAGCATGTGGGTATTGTGCAGCTAGAGGTGTTTTTGCATTGGTGAGATTTAACTATGCTTAATTGGTTGACATTTATATTTGTTTTACCAGGATCTTTACATTAGAGAAATTGGAATTGTGAACTTAGTTGAGTGTGTACTATAGCCACAGTTGGAAGTAAAAATTGATGTGGCTTTTAAAAAAAATTAGTGATGATGTGATTAAAATATTTCAATAATATAGAAATTTTAGAGAAGTATAGCAGTTGATTTTAGGGGCTTTTTCTAAGAAATCATGAGGAGAGATACCAATCAGTAAAGCACCTTTCTTTATGAAAGTATCCCAGTGTTAAAGTTACTAAAGAATGCCATTCAGTTCCTTTCATGTTTTAGGGGTGTGTGTGTGTGTGTGTGTGTGTGTGTGTGTGTGTGTGTGTGTGTGTGTATGTATGTATGTATGTATGTATGTATGTATGTATGTATGTACTTCTTAACACTGCTGGTGCTTGATCTAGGGTTACACATGTGCCTGACAAGTAAGTGCTCTGCCTTGTCAAGGATAGACCTGTAGTTCACAACCACAAAATGTTACAGTTTTGTTCATTTACTAGCACGTATGGAAACTAAATTATACTTTCTGTAGCTTTGAAACAATGACTTGGAAATGAATCATAGTCTAAGATGAGTTCAGATAGGCTCCCTACATACTCTTTCATGAGTTTAGGAAAAGTAGAAGAGCTTGTTGAACAAAAGTCAAGAGCAAGTGGAGGACAGCATTTATACAAAGGGACAGTGGCAGTGTGGTTTAGAAGTCTGTCCTCTGCTTAACTGTCTCTATCCCTCATTGAATGTAGGCACATTATTTTCTCTCTGTGCTCCATGGTCTTCATTAAATCGTGTATGTAGTGACAGTAGTTGTTGAGGAGTAAGTGACTATGTATGTAAAAGCTTAGAACTGTGCTTGGTACTGTGTAAATGTTAGCTGTCATTTACTATCAACTTTAGTAAAAGTAAAGAAATCATTTTCCTACAAACTATCCTTACTAACTTATGGAAAGCTTACTAATTTGTCACTCTTTTATGTTGACAGGTATATATGTGACCCCACTAGAGATTTCTTTTTCTATTGTTTCTTATTTTTTTAAAAAAAGTCATTCTGATTTTAGAATGCTGCTTTCCAGACACAAATTTTCTTTAGTGAATAAAAGGGAGATTTTGCCTGTTTAATTCTCTCTCATTAGCAAAATAATAATGTTTATTGTAGGCTGTTAAAAATGGCAGAAAAGCAAAAAAAAAAAAAAAAAAAAAGGAATGTGTTTATATTCTGCAACTCCAAGATCAGCACTGAGTTCTGCCTGGAAGGAATGATTTGTAGAGTTATGATGCTTTAGAATACATCTAGCCTGCTTCTTTACAAAAGTGATTATCTGGAAACTCAGAGACACTACACAGCTGGCCAACGGCCAGCCAAAGCCTTTGTTTTCCAGCTAATGTACAGCTAATAAAAGCATATTAGGACCAAAGCAATTATACATGAAACCTGAAGAAGATATCTAGAGAGAAAACCCTAATACTTAAAGCACACTTTGATTTTGTGTATACCAGTGACTTAAGTTTTGGTTTGGTGTCACAAGTAATAAAACTTCTAGGTAAAGAACTATAGCAGGGGCTAGAGCAGTGATTCTCAATCTGTAGGTCACACCCCTTGGAGGTCCAATGGCCCTTTCACAGGGGTTGGCTAAGACTGCCAGAAACACAGATATTTACATTAAAATTCATAACAGTAGCAAACTTAGTAACGAAAATAATTTTATGGTTGGGGGTCACCACAACATGAGGAACTCTGTTAAAGGGTCACAGCGTTAGAAAGGCTGAGACCCACTGGCCTGGAGAGACAGCTAGCAGTTGAGAACAGCTCAGTCTTCCTGTTAAATGTAACGTGTGTATCTATTGGCTGTATCATGCCCATACCTCTTTATTTTTTTAAAGATCCATTTATGTGTATGAATGTTTGCTTGCATGCCATGTGTGTCCCTGATACCTGAGGAAGCCAGAAGGTGTTGGATCCCTTAGAACCAGAGTTACAGGTGGTTGTAAGCCATCATGTGGGTGCTAGAAAATGAACCCGGGTCTTCTGGAAGAGCAGTCAGTGCTCTCAATCATTGAGCCATCTCTCTATCCTCTATTTATTTATTTATTTATTTATTTATTTATTTATTTATTTATTTATTTATTTATTAAAAAACAAAAAACAAAACTGTTAAGGCCCAAGAAAATTTAAGTTTCTCAGTTATCTATTTAGATCATTACTTATGACTTTAGATTTATCTGCTTTGAGGCTATTGTCTGCAGGAACGGCTAAGATTGCATTTTGATTTAATTCACACTTAAAATGTTAAATTTCTGGTTACTGCATCAAGTCACTATTATATAGTAAGTTTGACAAGTTTTCCTGATAGAGAAGGGTCTAGGAGTTTTAAAGCTTGTGACTCTTGGAATGCTGTGTTCTTACACGTAGCATGAACTTCAGCGCAGATCACATGTAGAGTGGGAACATGTGCTGATCAAAGCTAAGCTCCAGAGCAGGATGTCCTCTGCAAGGAAGTTCTTTATTATGGAAGTAAGAGAGATTTTTCAAAATAGGGATCCTAAGATTGGGATAGAAAACATGATCTACACTATTGTGTGGTCAAATCTAAATGTTAACTTACCATGTTTTTCAATTTTAAATTACACCAGCATAGTCACATGAGCTGCTGCTGATGTGATTTGTGTCATTCAACTTACTGCTCTGTATTTTTCCATACCAAATAATTCCTTTGTTAAACTCATTTTCAGTAAATGAACCATTGTTTCCAAAGGATAATGATTATTTCTATATATAGTACAAAGCCCTAAGAAATAACTTTTCCAGATTAAAACATTAGTTAGTGATTTGGAATGACTCAAGTTGTCGTTCTGTAGGTTAAACTGCAACTGTGTGTAGGAAAGAGTAGCTGCTGTGTCAGCTCTGGGCCGCATGATAGCCTAGCTTTACCAGAAATGAGCTGACAGCAAGATTTGAACCATGAAATCTTTTGGTTTAGTTATGAAAGGTGTTTTCTGATGTCAGCACAGTTATACTATTAATACAGAGTTATATAAATGCCAAGAAGGTGGTTGGAGTTGAAATCAAAATGACTCTTATAGGCCACAGTTACTGTTTACTTGATGCAGATAAATCACCTTAAGTCTCTCAGCAGGAAATACAAAATAGGGACACCAGACTGTTTAACTGGGTTAGCTAGTTGTAATATATGTTAGCTGTCTCTGTAGGTGGGTAAGCTTTAAATAACTAGGTTTTAGGTGGGGTGTGATGGTTCTTGCCTGTAATCCCAGTGCAGAGGAGACTGAAGTGAGAAGACTGCTCCAAGTTCAAGGCCTGCCTGTGCTACAGAGTAAGATGCCTTTGATTTAGAAAGCTCTCTCTCTCTCTCTCTCTCTCTCTCTCTCTCTCTCTCTCTCTCTCTCACACACACACACACACACACACACACACACACACACACCCCAAAACAAAAATTTGAGAATCTAGTTTTTGTCTTTTTCTTTTTTGCCCCAAGACAGGGTTTGTCTGTGTAGCTTTGGAGCCTGTCCTGGAACTAGCTCTTGAATTAAAGGCATGTGCCACCACCTCCAGACTGAGGATCTAGTTTTTATAACTTTCATTTCCTTTTTCTTTTAATGTAGATGCTCATTTTTGATGATACATAAAAGCTAATTCTTGCCCTTTTCTTCTTTCAATGCTAATGAAAACTAAACACTTAATAACCACCATAGCCCATTATCTGCCCCATGGATCCCCTGAAAGGGACCTGTGACAATGGCTCAGACCTTGTTCACTACCTCAGTGTGGGATGCTTATTGTTTGTTATTTAGTTGAAAGTTTCTAATACAGGTTAGTATGGGATGGTGGTTCTCAAAAGTGTGCTGTCACATATTTCAGGATCCCTACTTCCTCATGGAATGGTAGGATTTCTTTGAGAGGACACTTTTAATAGTGTTTATACAGTCCCTATGGTAGTGGTTTTGTTTCTCTCTGTTTGGTTTTTTGTCTCTTTAAAGTAAGAGTCCTATTCTAAAAGTACCATAGGGGTAAACCAACTGTATTTTCCAAAAAAAAAAAAAAGCCTTCATTTTTGAAAAGGAAGTCTCTTCCCTCCCTCACTTATATATTTTCTATGATCTACATAAAGAATTTTACTGGATTGTTAGGGAGATTAGCACCTTCAATGCAGTGCTGAATCTTGTAGTAGAAAACTGAGAGATCCAGTAAATAGAAACTGTTCAAAGTCACATCTAACATCAAAAACATGCCAAAGCACTCTGATGCTAGCACAGAAAAGGAGTTTAATCCTGACTTTTTCTCATTTCCTCACTTCCCTTATATGACTTTGGAATAAGTGGTGACTTAGTGCAGCTGAGCACCTTAGACTGCCATGGGTGTGCTTGCCCTGCTTGTTCCTTAGGCATTTTAGAGGCTAGTCCTTATCAGATACATGGTTTGCAAGTACATCCCCTCGGTGTGTGGCTTGTTTCTCATTCTCTGGAGGCTTTATTTCAAAAGCACTTTGACTGAGGTATAACTTATTTATAGAAGTCAGTGAACTCATACAGTTAACAGCACAACATCCAGTTGTAGAACAGTTCTGTTATCCCACCAAATAACCTAAATTGTATTGTTGAATTTTGCTTATTTGAGGGCTTTATATAAATTATGAAGATTATGTTTACTTTATTTCAAGTGGCTTAGAGGAAAATATAAATAGAGTATGTAGGACTTAATAATTTTTTAAATTCTTTTTCCAATTAACAAAGGTAATAAAGAATTGAAATGGGGTTGCTTTAGTCTGTGTCAACATTTTAATGAATCTTTGAGGGAAGAAATGATTCAGGGTTTACATGGAAGTTGTGTGGTGGGTAAATGCTCTCGTCACACAAGCCTGGCAACCTGAGTTTGATCACTGGAACTCAACAGTGGAAAGAGAGCTGCCACCCAGAAGTTGTTCTCTGACTACCACACATGCATATGAATACATACATGTCACAGTACTAAGTTTTTAAATTATGAAAACTTGGAAAAAAAATTAAGGGATCTAAGTACTTCATAGCGTAAGTACTCTGCCCATTTAAGTTCCACAAGCTAGAGGAAAGGTTGAGCTGGGCTAAATATGTGTCTTTTGAGAGCCAGGTGTGACAGCTCACTCCTGTAAATCCAGCACTTTAGAGCTGAGTCCTGAGGACCATGAGCTTGAGGTTAGCCTGGGCTACATAGTGAGACCTTATTTCAAAAGAAATAAGTGGACAAAAATACTCCTTTGAGGCATACCTATGATTTTTCTTCTCTAGCTGAGTTTTGTGGTGTCTACCACTGCATTGTATTTGCATATTTTTCACCATATAAAATTTTTTTTAAAAAAATTAAACTTGAACTTTTCTCCCCTTGAGCCTTTTAGGCAGTCAGCTCATGAAGATAAAGCTTCATCCCTCCTTCCTTTCCACTGGCTGCCAGAAACTCATTGAATGAACCATGAACATAAACTTAATACTTTATGTGAGGCAGTTGGCCACAGAGGTTGCTGTTGCTGCTTGGGGTGAGAATGGAAGGATTGTGTGGTCTGAAATCAGTGATGGAAACAATAGCTTTCCTGTGATGCAAGGAGTCTTGATGCATGACCAGTAAGAGGTACCCCTGGTGTAGACCAAGGAGAACTGGAGAGAGAGCACACAATCAGTTTGGTGTCTTATAGTAGATGCCAATCTGAGTGATCTCAACTTAATTGTTACTAAAAAGGAGAGAGGATTCCTGGATTTATAGATAACTACAATACTTCATCTATGACTGTGCTGGCTAGTCTTATGTCAACTTGAACCAAGCTAGAGTTATCTGAAAGGAGGGATTCTCACTTGAGAAAATGTCTGCGTCAGAACTAATTGTAGGGCATTTTCTTACTTAGTGATTGATCGGGGAGGACCATTGTGGATAGTGCCATCTTTGGGCTGGTGGTCCTGGGCTCTATGAGAAAGTAGGCTGAGTGAGCCAGTAAGCAGCACCCCTCCATGGCATCTGCATCAGCTCCTGCCTCTAGGTTCCTGCCCTGCTTGAGTTCCTGCTCTCACTGCTTTTGATGATGCATTGATTTATGGAATAAATCCTTTCGTTCCCAAGTTGCTTTTGGTATTTTATTATAGCAATGGCAACCCTAACTGAGACAGTGAAAGAGCTTACAGGACCTGCAACTTTCAGTCCATCTAAACAAAATGTCTAATAATCTATTGTCCAGATTCCTTTAAACAGATAAGATGCTCAGAGCCAAAGCACCCAGCCCTCAGCCTCTTGTTAATCTGTGTCCTGTAATACAAACATGGTGTTTTTGTTTGAAGAAGCAGCATACTAGAAACAATAATGCAGAGGCTGCAAAATACCTGAGACTTTAGCCAAAGCAGTAATGGAAACCAAAGAAAAGTACAAGGAACAGTGCAAACAGACATATGCAGTCTTTACTGCCATCATCTGCTTCCAATCTGAGTCTAGTCAAACATAAAAATCCAGGATGGATGAGATGGTTCTGCAGGTAAAGGCACTTGCTACCAAACAAATAAATGATTAGGCCATAATGACTATATGGTGGTGGAGGAAGGGCCTGAGACAGGGCAATCACTTGAGAGTTTTAGGCAGTCTAGGGCTTTAATAGTTCTGGGCTAGCCTGGACTACAGAGTGAGATGGTATCTCAAAAAAAAAAAAAAAAAAAAAAAAAGAAGTAAAAAAACCTGAATTTGAGTTTGGGAGAAATTTTATTTTAGGAAAACTGAGAATTAAATAATCCTTGGATTAATTGATTTTAAAAATTATATTTAGTTATTTATTTTGTATGGGTGTATGAGTAACATGGTGTGCATGTGGATGTCAGGGGACAATTTGTAGGAATCTGTTTTCACCCTCTTCCATGTGGGTTCCTGGGGTCCAACTCAGGTCGTAAGGTTTGGCAGCAGCTCCCTTAACCAAATGAGCTGCCTCCATCTTCCTTCCTGGATTGATTGATACAGTCTCACTATATAGCCCTGGCTGGCCTGTAACCCACAGAGGTCTGCCTGTCTCTGCCTCGAGATTAAAAAGACACACCACATTTATTTATTTATTTATTTATTTATTTATTTATTTATTTATTTATTTATGTGTTTGTTTGTTTATTTTTGGCTTTTTGAGACAGGGTTTCTCTGTGTAGCTTTGGAGCCTGTCCTGGAACTTGCTCTTTAGACCAGGCTGGCCTCGAACTCACAGAGATCTACCTGCCTCTGCCTGCCAACCTTATTCTTTATTGCATTTGTGTTGGGAGACAGGCCATGGTGTACATAAGCAGGTCAAAGGACAACTTTCAGGACGTGTTTTTCAGTTTCCTCCTTCCACGTGGGTCCAGGGATTAAACTCAGGCCATCGGGCTTGGAGCCAGGCTACTTTACCAGTGGAGCTCTTTTTATGGCCCCAAACCCAGAATTTTCTATCTGTGGGGTGTGTGTGTGTGTGTGGGGGAGATGAGAATGTGTGCATGTACACGTACATGCTAAGGAAAATAATGAAGGTGGTGTAGAATATTTTAAACTTTTATCTAAGACAGTGATGGAAGACAAAAGCACAAGGAACAGGGTACAAACTGCCATCGTCAGTCTTTGCTGACATTTGTTCCTTAAAAAGTGTGTGCTGGAATGACATTTGAAAGTTTTTATGTTGCTTCCGTTTGTCTTCTATAATTAAAGTTCCTAATTCCTATCTCAAAAGATGTTGTTTATAGAGTCACACTTATGGAAGTTTTACCCCTTTGTCCCCATATTATTCACTTAGTAGTGTGGAACATCTTATTTCTCATTCTTGGGATTTTTGTAACAAATGAGGATTAGCAGAAAGGAATTAGGATCAAATGAGAACCCTGAGAAAAAATGTGAATGAAATGGGAAAAGGGTGTTTACTTACTTGTTGGGGAAAAAAAAAAAAAAAAGGCAAGCCAGAGAAAAGTTTGGGTAAAGTAATATTTTATGAAAATCTTTGATTTTAACACTTTAAATAGCTATGCTTCAGTTAAATGGTTTTGTGAGTGTCCAAATTTCAGATGTCAAAAGCACATTTTCAAACCCAACTATAGGAATTTGTAACATTTTATTGATAATTTGGATAATAACAGAAACCTTATCAGGTGTGTAGATTATTGGGAGCCAAGAAAGATGGCTACAAACAAGGTAGAGGACAGATATTCAGAGTGGTGTAGGAGTTGCAGGAAGATTTAATGGAAGGACTTGTTTGAACTTGGTGTCATCTCTAGGTTAGGAGACAAATGTGAAGACCTGTGTACTAGGTCTTAAACATTGAGAGGAAACTAGGAATAAAATTACTATAATGTTGTGTAGGGGAGGCAGACATGAGACAAGTTACTTTTAAGTATAGACTTACATTCTGTTGCTTAGCTGCATTGTATCTCCTGCTTCCTCATCTATAAAGACTGATAGTATTTATCTTGGACTTTTGTGAAAATTCAGTATAATAATGATCATAAAATACTACTGTGTTTTATTTCTAGTAAAATCAAGATATTAGCTGTTTATACTATTATTTATTAGCACATCTCATCCTGGTTTTATGGAGAAAAAAGAGCAATTGTGGTAACTAGTCTTGTGGATGAGGCCAGAGAGGCTTTCCTGGCACTGTCCCTATCTGGAAGAAACACAAGTACTTGAATATTTGTAAATAAATTGCAGTTAAAGTATACATCCTGGGCTGGGGTTGTAGCTGAGTGATAGAGTATTTATTTAGTATATACATGACACACAAAAGAATAAATATGGAGATACGCACAGGATGCTTCTTGTGGAAAAACATGAATGATATACCCAGGGCTTCAGTTTGGGCAAATCTAAGAGGACACTTTTCCAGCACTGTGTTATGTGTAGTATCTTGGCAGTTACATGCTTATTTTCTTTTTATTAGGCTTGATGAAGGGGATGATGCATCAGTGAAATTTGATAATGAAAGAATGTAGACACATTCAAACTTTTTACCTTGCAACACAACAAAGCTTAGAGAATCTTTTAAGAGTACTTGTTACTCCTCTATAAGGAATGTCCCAGCACCCAAATCTGGTGCCTCACAACCACCTGCAACTCCAGTTCCAGGAACTCTTGACACTCTCTTCTGACTTCAATGGGCATCTGTGTGTACATAGTACGAATATATATATGCCCTCTCACACACAAATTTTAAGAAAAAAAATTCAGTTTTAATGATGCTTATGATTTTGTGTTGGGCTATATTCATTGCTGATTTGGCACCTGTGGCCCATAGGTCACAGGTGGGGCACAGAAATGCTTAAAAATTACAGTGTAGAAGGAAATGTTTGCACACTACACATCTGAAGATCGCTTATAACTAGAATCATAAAGAGCACTAAAACCTAGAACTGAGCCGGGAGTGTAGCTCAGTATCAGATAGACTGCCTAGCATGTGCAAAGCCATCAGCTAGATCCCATCGTTCCCCAAAGGGAAAATGATGTTAATGAAACAAACAAACCTTAAAAGTGGGCAAAAGCTGGAATAGAGTTGCTTTGCACCCCCCCCCATAATAGTAATAATAGAAATATGGCTGAGAAGCACTTAAAAGGGCAGTCAACATCTTCAGACATCAGGGGGAAGGAAAAAAAAATTTAAAGAGTACTACATACCTATTAAAGTAGCAGTAATTAAAGAGGAAAACTGTAGACATTAGCAGATACTTACAAGGATGTGGAGCAGATCAAACTAATACTTCACTGGAGGAGGTGATGTGTGTGTGTGTAAAATTATAATTACCTTTGAAAACAGTTTGCCAGTTTCTTTCAAGCTTAAATATAACATGGCCAATACACTCCTAACTATTAACCCAAAAGAAATGAAATTCAGTGTCTATACAAGTTGTATAAATATGAATGAAAGCATGTTCATCATAACTTTATTTGTAAAAGTCAAAACTAACTACATGGTGGTGCACATCTTTAATCCTGGCACTGGGGAGGCAGAGAGGCAGATGGATCTCTGAGTTTGAGGCCAGCCGGGCCTACAAAGTGAGTTCCAGGCCAGCTAGAGCCACACAATGAGGGCCCTGTCTCAAAACAACAAAAATTCAAACTATAAATGTTGATGAAGAAGTCTCAAGTTACAATGCACAAATGTAGTGGGAAAAAAACAAAGCAAAAAACCCCAAAAAAACAAAAAGAAACCACTTGGTGTTGATGCACTCATACAACAACGTAATGCAGATCATAAGGACTGAAGGTTGGATTGGGTACCTTTTTAACTGCTGGGTAACAAGTTACTGGCCATTTGTTGGGAGCAGTTTGAACTGTATAGCATGTGTGAAAATGGTTGTATAGCCTTGTGTGTAAGAACAAGAAGGCTTTCCTGACACTAACTGAATGTCTATAAATAACTTGCAGCTATGACATATATACAGGCTGAGGATACAACTAACTATTCTAGTAAATAAATAGCAGCTCTGACACATATACAGGGTTGAGGATTCAGCTATTCTAGTTAGTAAATGGCAGCTCTGACATATATACAGGCTGAGGATACAGCTTTCTAGGAAGGGAAAGAAAAATTCAGTTAGTACTCTAGAACATGAGGGTTGAATTGCCAGGTGAGCCTTGGACCGATTTACAGGCTAAAGGAAAGTACCTTAGAGAGGAAGAGGTTGAAAACTGAGGACCAAATGATGCAGGATAGAGAACACAAAAAGAGTAGGATCTGGAGACAGGAAGTAGAGGAATGCTGAGGGTAGAACAGAAAACTCTCAGTCCTTGCATCCTTTGGCTTTACTTTCTATATAAGAGAGCAGCTGGCACCACTAGTAGACAGTGAGGAAAAAGTTAGAATAGGAACCTAATGAGAGAGGCAGAGCTTCAAACAGCCAAGTGAGGAATCAGGAAAAGAAGTAACTGAGACTAAATGCTGAGCTTTGTGAGAGACTTTGAAGGCCCACTCAGCTAAGAGTATACTGTAGAACTATGAGCCACATCAAATAACCAATCACATCAAACAACCATGAAAAATTCCCAGTGTCTGGACATAAGCCCCATGCAAGTTATGGGATATATGCTTTCATGCCACTGCCAATCTGACACAAAATCTGGTTGCACAGTAGGTGTATCACTGACCCAGACTACTATAGCTACATTCTCCCAGCTTCCAAATTTTATAGTTACTCTACCATGGTCCTTAGCCTTCCTAATGTTGTAACCCTTTAATACAGTTCCTCATGTTGTGATGACCCCTAACCATAAGAGTATTTCATTTCATTGCTACTTCATAACTGTAATTTTGCTGCTGTTATGAATTTAATGTAAATGTCTGTGTTATTTGATGGTTTTAGAGGACCCCTGTGAAAGGGTCATTTGCTTTCCAAAAGGGTCATGATCCTCAGGTTGAGAACCATGGCTGTAGACCATTCTCTGAGCCACCTTTTTTTGGGGGGAGGGGTTTTCGAGACAGGGTTTCTCTGTAGCTTTGGAGCCTGTCCTGGCACTCTCTGTAGACCAGGCTGGCCAGGAATTCCCAGAGACCCACCTGCCTCTGCCTCCCAAGTGCTGGGATTAAAACCATGTGCCACTACTGCCCGACTTTTTTTTCTTTTTTGCCTTTTTTCTATTAATTTGATTTTTGCACTTCAATCCCAGTTTCCCCTCCCTCTCCTCTTGCTCCTCCTACCCTCTTCCGCCTCCTATCTGCTCCTTGGAAAGGTAAGTCCTCCCTTAGGAAGTCTACCAAGTCTGTCCTATCATCTCGGCGGCGAGGCAGGACCAAGGCACTTCTCCGCCCTCCCACACTCTTTGTGCCTAGGCTGAGCAAGGTGTCTCTCAATATAGAATGGTTTGAGCCACCTTTTAAGAGAAATCTGATCACTTCAATCAGCTTCCTAGATTGTGATAAAATTAGGATGTATTAGCAAATTAATAAGTAATTAGCAAAACCATCTGCCATCTTATTCTCATTTCTTAGCAATTGCTCCCTCATAACTACTTTAGCCATAGTGAACTGATTCCAGGCTTCAAACATACCACGATCTCTCATGTACCAGAGGCTTTGCACTTGCTAGGTAGGTGGTCTCTCTGCTACTGAGCTGTGCTCTTTGCTTAGTTCAGTCCTAGGTTTTGAGTGCTCTTTATTATATTCTAGATATAAGTGATCTTCAGATGTATAGTGTACAAATATTTTCTTCTACACTGTAATTTAAAAAACCGTTTCTTGTATGAGATTATAATATAATTAAATTATTTCTTTCTTCCCTTTCCTTTCTCCAAACACTTCTGTGTACCCCTCCTTGCTCTTTTTCAAATACTTGGCCTCTTTTATCATTGTTACATTTATGTGCTTGTATCCATATAGATATAAATTCATTCCTAAGTACATAAGTACATCTTCAGTCTGTATAATGTTACTTGTATGTATGTTTTCAGGGCTGACCATTTGGTATTGGATAACTAATTAGTGTACTCTTCCCTGAGGAAGACTGTTTCTCTTCTTAGCATTCTTTTATTGCTTGTAGTTCCTTATGTAGGGTTTTGTGCCCCGCTTTAGCATGTCTCTTGTTGAGTTCATGTTTAAGACATTGTTGGGGTGACTTTAAAGATGTAGCTTCTAGCTTCTGACATTCCTAGGAACAGCTTCCCTGTCCTTTGGCACTTAAAAGACTCTTCCACTCCTCTTCAGCAGTGATCCCTGAGCCTTAGGTGTGGGAGGTATACTGTAGACGTACCAGTTAACCAAACGCCACAATTCTGTAGTTTGATTGGATGTGTTTTTCTGTAATGGTTTTTGTTTGTTACAAAGAGAAATTCCCCTAATGAGGGGTGAGCACTATACTTATCTGACTAGACCCTGGAGAAGGATATCTACACTGTGATTAAAAACTTTTTCCTCTTTTAATGTCTTTTTTAAGTCAGACATTTTAATTTTGAAATCTAGTTAGTTTTTTCTTTTGCATGTCTTGCTTTTGATGTTTTATTTGGAAACTCCTGGCTAACTGAGGACATTCATATTTATCCTATTTTCTACTGGAAGTTATGTGGTTGAATGGTTTGTTTCATAAACCATTTTATTTTTCTTTTAAATATAGCTTATATAGAGGTGTGATTTTAATTCCATAAAAGCATAATTATTTTCAAGTTACTCCCTTGTGATACAGTTTTGTTTTGATGAGAATATATGGCCCATATGCTATCATTTTCATTGAATTTGTTGGGATACAACTTGTGGCCTTGTATGAGATCAGTTGTTACTAACATTCTGTTGCCTTTGAAATGCATATTTTCCATGTAGCGTTTAGTGTGGTAGTTTACATATGTCCACCTACTGATTGTTGTTGGCCTTTTAATATTTACTCTTTTATGACTAAAACTTTTAGAAGTTGGTTTATTCCTTATCAATACAATGCTACTTTTATTTATAGAGGTACTGAGGATCAAACCTGTGTGCTTCCTGTATGCTAAACTTGCTTGATCACTGTTCTTTTATCTGCCTTTTTTCTGTGTTGAGAAAGGCATTAAGTTGCCCAGGTGACCTTCAACTAACCCACTGTGTTGGGGGTGGAGTTGATTTGAGGCAAGACCTGGCTTAAACAGATTTCAAGTACTCATTTTGATGAGATTTTTTTAGTCAGCAGTCAACTACGATTCACAACATTTTCATCAGATTTCAGTCATACTTCAATCAAAGTTGATTTTTATCTCCTCAGGAAGTATACCCCAGTGAATTCTAACCATGCATCTCCCTTTTTTTTGCCTTAGGCAACCACTTTGAGTTTTGCCATCTTTGATTATCACTTTTTCCCTTAGATTTTATGCAGTTAACCATGCAATAAAGATGTGTATATTCTTAGGGATCAGGGTTTTTGCTGTGTTTTTACAGTTCATCCATGTCACTTGCATTCATCAGTATTTTTGTTTTCTTTTCAGTACTGAATCATATCAGTGTGTGCACATAGCACAATTTATTCATCTATATGTTGTTTCCAGTTTTAGGCTGTTATATTTGTTCTCTTTCCTCTGGGGATAAACACCTAGGTGTAGAATTGCTGAGTTGTAGAGTAGATGCATATTTAACTTTAGTGAACTGCTAAACAGTGTTCCAAAGTAGTTTTATTGTTGTGCACCACTGCCCCAGAGGTGAGGTTCCAGTTGACTGTCTGTATACTTGGAACATATGATAATCTTTGAATGGCCATTTTAGTATGGGAAATGGTAACTCATTTAGTTTTAATTAGCATCTCCATAGTGACTAATGATACTTGGCTCATTTTGTGTGTTTATTGGCTGTTAGCATATCAGTTTTTGCCCAACTAAAAAAATGGTTATTATCACTATACTTTATATTCTTCTGAATATTAGTCTTTTGTCCATAGTTTTTCCTAGTCTCTAACTTGCTTTTTCTTGTTGTTAAAGTATTTTTTGATGATCAGAAATTTTGATTTTGGAGAAATTAAAGCTTACTTTTTTTGAGTCAAGGTTTATCTGTGTATATTCCTGGCTATCCCGGACTTAAGTCTGTAGACCAGGTTTGCCTGGAACTCACAGAGATCCACCTGCCTCTGCCTCCCTGGGGCTGGGATTAAAGGGATGCACCACCACTGCCAGGCTAAGTTTACTAATTTTTTTTTTCTTTTACTGTTAGTATCTTTTGGTTTATAAAACTTTGTCTACTCCAAGATCATGAAAGTATTCTCCTTCCCCCCCCCCCAGAGATTTTGTAGCTTCAGTGTTCATGTTCAAGGCAGTGTCTGTGTCATTAGTTTTGCTTATGGAATGAGACAGGGTTAAAGAGTCTGTTATTAATTACTGTTGATTCTTTTTTGTTTTGTTTCCGCTTAACAGTGAACTATTTTTGCAACTTTTTAAAAAGACTTTCTTACTGAATAGCATTGATCTGCTTGGAGAACTAGTTGACTATGTAGACATATTCTGTATCTTTTTGTTTTGTTTTTTGTTTGTTCTGCTTTCCCCCCACCCCCTTGGTTTTTCTTCGAGGCAGGGTTTCTCTGTATTGCTTTGGAGCCTGACCTGGCACTCACTCTGTAGACCAGGCTGGCTTCGAACTCAGAGATCTTCCTGTCTCTGCCTTCCAAGTGCTGGGATTAAAGGTGTGTACCACTAGTGCCCAGCACTTGTTCTGCTTTTCAAGCCAGGGTTTTTCTGTGTAATAGTTCTGGAACACCGTTCTGTAGACCAGGATGGCCTTGAATTCATAGAAATCTGCTTACCGGGACTCCCAGGAGAGCTGGGAGTAAGGACATTTGCTATTACTGCCCAACTTGTCTGTTGTTAGTAATACTATATTTTCTTGATTATTATAGCTTTGGGATAGGGTTCCTCAATCTTAGCACTGTTGACATTTTGGGGTTAATAATTTTTGGAGAGAGGCTATTCTATGTTTTATAAGGAGTACATTCCTACTATGGATAGTCTCTCCAGTTGCAACAATCAACACCTGTCTCCATATAATACCATATAACTTCAGAGTGCCAAAGACAACCCTTGGTGGTTCCACCAACCCTGGGAAATCAGTTCTTTAGTTCTTATTCAAGTGTTTATATTCTAGAAATTTTTTTCTAATCATTAGAGAATTAGTTTGTCAGTTTCTTTAAGTAAAAAAGTTGTTTGTGATGTTTATTAGGAAAATGTTAAACCAATAGCTCAAATAAGAGATTTTATTTCTTACATTGAATTTTCTAATCTATGGACATGGTATATCTGCTGACGTATTTAGTCTTTCTTGACAGTGTTTGGAGTTTTATCTTAAGGTTTTGAATGAAAGGCTGCTAAAAGATTTTGTTAGCTGGTGTGGATCACTAATAGAGTGCTTGCCTACTGTGTGTGTGGTCCTGTTTGCAATCTCCAGCACTCCCTGCGACACACACATTTTATTAACTTTATTATTTTATTAACTATTACTAGGTATTTTGTAATTTTCAATGCCATTAGAAGTGATACTTTCATTTCCTGTTTTACTCCCCAGTATCAAAGACAAGGAAGCCCTGTGGCTTACTCCCAGTAGTCTTCAACTCAATTAAAACGTTGACTTTATTGAGGGAAATCTCAGCAGTCCTGTTTGTTGTACATGAAGGCCCCATGAGAAAGATTCTGCAAGTGTGGTATAGATTCTTAGGCTTGAAGATCTTCAAATTTCTAATGAATCAAATCAACCATTTTCCACTAGGAAAGGCTGCTAAATGATTTTGTTAAGGGATAGAAATGTAACTCCATGTGCAAGGTCCTATTTTTGTTCAGTTCCTGGTAGCACACACACAAATACATGTAAGCACACTTAAGATTTAGTCCTTTTTCACTGTTCTTAGGAATGAAAAGACTTAGTGTTTTCTCTTTTAGCAAGGGCTTGCCTTTTTTTCTGGAAATCCATTCATTTACACATTCCTTGAGCTCCCAATTTTCCGTGTATGGCTGCCTAACCAGCCAGCCAACAAAAACTATGACTTTGTTGCATACTCTTTTTTTCAGTCTCCTTTTTTCTTTCTTCATCCTAACTAGAAATGGGTAACCAGTTTTCTTTTCCTTTTCTTTCTTCCTTTCTTCCTTTCTTCCTTTCTTCCTTTCTTCCTTCCTTCCTTCCTTCCTTCCTTCCTTCCTTCCTTCCTTTTTTAGTATTTTCATATGGCTTTTTAATATTCCTTATTAAACTTTTCTTTTTGTGTGTGTGTGGGGGTATGTGTGATATGTGTGTATATGCATGCATGACGTAGTGAGTATGTCAGAGGGCAACCTTGGATGTCAGTCCTTGCCTTAGACTTGCACCTTGCTTCAGATAAGATCTTTTTTGTTAATTGCTGCTAGCTGGCAATTAATTTCCAGGGTTTCTCCTGTTTCCACCTTGGCTTTTACATGAGCTCTCGGGATTTGAACTCAGATCATCAGACTTGTGCAGCAAGCACTTTACCCACTGAGCCAGCTCCTCATCCCTATACTCTTACTTTTGACATTTCTGTGTGTTTATATTTAATATGTCTCAGGTAAAGTCTAGTTTAACAACAATCTTTCAAGTGAAGTCATTAATCCATTCATATTAATCATGAATTATTCTGTATATTTCAGGGTTTGTTTCTTTGATCAGTCTACAAATACTCAAGAAATAGGTCATAAATAACATAGTATTTGCATATAATTCACATATATCTTGTATATATCATTATTTGTTGTTGTTTTTGTCAGTGACTCACTATGTAGCCCAGGCTGGCTTCAGAATTCATGATCTTCCTGCCACAGCCTCCTGAGGACTGAAACAGGTGTCTGTCACCCTGCCTACCTTTTTATGTACTTTAAAATATCTTTAGATTATAGAGCAAATAAATTCATTGTAAACATTTGCTATACTATATTGTTTAGGGAATAATGACAAGAAACATCTGTTCACTAGATATGTAAAGGTTTGGTTTTTCAAGATAGGGTTTCTCTGTGTATCCCTGGATGTCCTGAACTTACTCAGCTGCCTTGAACTTAGTGATCCTCCTGCCTCTGCCTCCAGAGTGCTGGGATGAAAGGTGTGTGCCACCATCCTACAGCAATAGGATGTATTTGGGGTGGGGGCGGAGGAAGGGAGTCCATCTTCAGTCCTGTCCACAAGCTTGGATGCTCTTCCTCCAGGTCAGCTATGCATCTGCTCATCTCCTGTGTGCTGCTTTTGTGGTTTTCCCTTTCTAGATCAACACTCACCTCCACCCATACACCCAGACAAGATTATTTTCTTTGTTTCCATACTTCTTTATCTTTTTTCTTTTTTCTTAAAGAAAAGATATCCCTGTGAGCACAGAAATACAGGATTTTATTTTCAGTTCCCCTGTGTATCATAATCATTATCTAAAGTTCATTGAACTTAGCTCTCAAAAATATTTACTAAATGAAAACTGTGGAAATTAAAAAGGGAAATTTTGTTTGGGGACCTGAACCATCTCTCCAGCCCCCACCTCTTCAGAGTTCTAGCTAAGAGTGTTGTAACTTCGTGTTGTAACTTCATTTGCGGTTAGTTTTGAGAATGTAAACCTTTAAAGTAATTAAAACTTAGCATGTTGAAGATAATTTTATTTGTGTTTGGTAAATTACTTGGGCTCGTCAACATCTAAAAAGGGACCTTAGTTACTGTAAAAGTGCTATCTGTCTTGGACTTTCCAAAGGGCCTGAGCTAGTATAATTTAGGATTTCATTCCTAAATCTGAATTCATGTTCAAAACTATTTGCTTTTGAGTGGAGTGGAAATTCTGCCTTTAGGTTGTTTGTTGGGAGACCTAGTCATGTATCCCAGGCTATCCTAGACCTTGTTGTCTTCCTGCCTGTTGATTGGTTGTCTTTTTCTGTTTTGTGGTGGTGGGGAATGTGACCCAGAGCTTTGCGCCTGCTAGGCAAACTCTACCACTGAACTCTACATTCCCAGCCCTCAGCTGGTTCTGTTCCTTTAGAATGGGGGTGGTATGGGGTAGTGGGAAGAAGTTTCCACATGACCATCGTTACTTTGTGCAGTGGGCAGGCTTATTCTGTCGCCTGGAGTTCAGTCAGCCCCTGTGGTGATCATGGGGTCACTCTGAAGCTGCTGTGAAGAAGCTGAATTTTGAATATTTCCCAAATCAGGGTGTTTCTTAAAATCATTAGGAGACTGTTTGCTATTTTATAATATTTATATTACATGAATAGCTTTTTTAACCAGTGGAGACTTTGTAATGAATTATGGGATAATCTTATTGCTCATCAGGAGAATTGACTGCATTCACACTGTGTGATCTGACAGACAAATCATTTTATTGTTTTGTTTTTTTGTTTTTCAAGACAGGGTTTCTCTGTATAGCTTTGGAGCCTGTCGTGAAACTTGCTTTTTAGACCAGACTGGCCTTGAACTCACAGATATCCGTCTGCCTGTGCCTCCTGAGTGCCAGGACTAAAGGCTTTTGACATCACTGCCCAGTGACAAATCAATTTTTTGAAAGCATTCAGAAACAGACTGTGATTAAATTATCACAGACAGCAGACTGTGGCATTGTTACTCGAGGGAAACAGCTTTAAGGTGATCTGTGTGTAACTAGCAGTTGACTTTTTTACAAGGTCCTTCTGAGCAGACTGTTCCAAATTCCAGGAACACCAAATCCAGTGCAGGCAGTCACCAGTCAGAAATGCACACGGCCCCTTCCTGCTCCTGCATCTGAGGGGCTACTCATTAGTGTGTACAAATTATTAGGCAAGAGCAGCATGGACAGCAGCAACTTCTTGGCAATGCTGAGGCAATATCTTTGTATACTCTGCCCCAGTTTCATCTGTTTCTAGTATTGAATTTCTGTTGGGATTTTTGACATAATTTGAGCCCACAGATTTCCTTCTCTTGTTTTGCTAGATAGGCATTTGAGTGAGGGGGAGGGACAAAAAACAAAAAACAAAAAAAATGCTAAAGTTAAAATCACAGTAAGTTTTCTTCTTGCGCTTTCACTGCGGAGCCCTGAACTGGTGCACAGCCTCCGTTGAGGCAGTTTTGGTATAAGCCATGTTCGCTGTATCCTCACTTTCAGTTCATCCTTCTGACCCACTTTCCTTTCTACAGACTATTTCTTCCCTCTTTAATCCGTACACTGTGTGCTTTCTTCTTAGCTACCTTCCATCTGTTTTGAGATGGTGGGGTATAAATAAAATCTAAAAACAGCAACAAACACAATCTATGTTTTAGTAGTGTTTTCATGTAGTGAAAACAGTAATTGAAGCTTGTGAAGTAAAAAGTCCAGTTTGTTTTTCATGTGTCTTAAATGAGGTTAAATGTTTTGAGGAAAGAATTTCCATGTAGGGGGTTCTCAAAACTGTTGTGAGCTCTTTCAAGTTATTTCTAACAAAGAGACACAGGGCCTTTACAGAAAATGATAATTGAAAGTTAGAATGGGGGTGGCAAGATGGCTTAAACCTTCCAGGGCATTTGCCACTAAGCATGATGAACTGAGTTTGATCCCTAGGATCCACATGGTGGAAAGAAAAAGTCTTAATATCTGTCATCCTCTGACTACACACACACACACTTTGACCTGTGTGTTTTCACATGCACTGAGACACATACATATAAGTTCAACAATAAATAAAAGTTTGGGTGGTTTGAAAAGTTATTACTGAATTCTACTTGGATTGTTACAATAAGATGCTGTGTTATGTTTTTTATTCTTTACTCTTTTTTTTTGGCTATTCAAGTTGCCCACCACCCAGTGCCCAAATGAATCTTAGTTACTTATGCCGCCTTAGCTTGGCTTGTTTCTAGCCAGCTTTTCTTATCTGCCTTTCCTTTTTGGGCTTTTAGCTTTCTTATTTCTGTATGCCTTTCCTTGGTTGACCCCTGACGTCCTCTCCTTGTTCTCGCATGGCTCTTTCTTCCTCGTTTCTCCTTCTATTTATTCTCTCTGCCTGCCAGCCCCACCTATCCTGGCTCCTGCCTCACTATTGGCCATTAAGCTCTTTATTAGACCATCAGGTGTTTTAGACAGGCAAAGAATCAGGGCTTCACAGAGTTAAACAAATGCAACATAAACAAAAGTCACACACTTAAAATAATATTGTACCACAGCAAGATGCATACATAGGCTGTATAGTTTATAAACAGCAGGCTTCTTGGCTCACAAGCCCAAGATTGGGGCTCTGGAGGATACATTGTTTGCTAAGGGCCTGTTTCTTGGTTCTAGACATGATGCGGGAGGGGAGGCTCTTTCTGTGGAAATGGTATTTTATTGTGTAGTCTAGGCTGGTCTGGTTCATACCATCACCCTAACTCAGCCTTCCACATGCTGAGATGACAGGTGTGCATGCATGTTCCTGTGCCTGGCATATAGGTAACTTTCACTGTGTTGTGGTATATTCTTTCTATACCTAATTTGTTGAGGGTTTTTTGTTTGTTTGTTTGTTTTTTGGTATGTGTGTGGGGAGCTGTTTTTGTTGTTATTGTTTGTTTGCTTGTTGGATTTAGTTTGAGATGGAATCTCAATGTAGTTCAGACTGTTCTCAAACTCATGACACTCCTGCCTCAGCATCATGAGCCACCACATCCTGGCTTGAAACACGAGTTTTCAGAACTGTAATTGGACTGATCTCACCACATTTTGATCTCTCAGCAATTATACTATTGATGACAAGTATATTTAACCAAGAGCCTAAATGGAATGATCCTAGTTGAATGTTGTATGTCATTCCTACCCGTCTGTTGCTTTACACTTCTGTTTTTCACATGAGGCACAAACTTCACTCCTTGTTTTCTTTTCCCTTGTTTGCCAGCCTTTTGATATAAAAGTTGTTGCGGATAATTTATTTTTAGGGGAATATTTAAATAATAACTGTGCCTTACATTAATTTAAGACATTAATCTAGAAGTAACATTAAATGTCTTGATCAGTTTGATGCAGCAGATGCTAAAAGCTTGCATTAATATTAGGGTATGTGGGCATTTCAGATTTTTTTTGCCATCATGTATTTGAATCCATTCATACTAGAGACTATAGACTAACTTTAGGGTTTTTAGGTTTTTATGACATTAATATCACATTACTGTCTTAGTCACTTTTCTGTTGCTGGAGGAGACACCATGACCAAGGCAACTTTTAAAAGGAAGCATTTAATTAGAGGCTTGCTTACAGTTTTAGATGATTAGTGTGTGATTATCATGGCTGGAAGCAGTACCTGATTCAGAGGCAGCAGGCGGGGCAGGAGGAAGATTGGGATTGGTATGGGCTTTTGAAACGTCTCCTCCAACAAGGCCCCACCTCATAATCCTTCTTAAATAATCCACCAACTAGGACTAAGCACTCAATTATATGAGCCTGTGGAGAGAGTTCTCAGTCAGTTATCATAGGCCTCCTGTAATCTTCAATAGAAATTGAATTATTTAAAAAAAATTTATACAGGTTTAAAGAAAGTTCCACTCTTAGCTGGGTGGTGGTGGCCCACACCTGCCTTTAATCCTAGCACTGGTGTGGGGGTGCTGAGGTAGGCAGGTCTTTGAGTCTGTGAGTTCAAGGTCAACCTGGTCTACAAAGTAAGCTCTAGTACAGCCAGAACCACACAGAAAACCTTGTGGGGGGGGGGAAGAAAAGAAAGTTCTATTTTTTCTTCTCAAGTATGTTATCATTAGAATTTTTTAAACAAACTGGATGTGGCATTACTCGCCTGTAATCCCAGCATTTGGGAAGTAGAAGTTGGAAGATCAGGAGTTCAAGGCCCATCTTGTCAATATTGTGAGTTTGAGGCCAACCTGTACTACATGAGACTGTCTCAAAAACAAAAGGAAAAACTACCCTCTAGAGTTCTCTGGAGGATGTTCTGCCCTAACATGTGCATTTGTTCACTGCTAACTTACTTTGGCATTGAGTAGAATAACAAGAAAAAGAAGGGGGAAGGTCACAGTAAGAGCACCGTGTGGATCCAGTTAGCCAGCCTGAGGTCCACAGGCCTCACTAGTGCCACAAACATTTCCATTGACACAGGTTTTGATGTCAAAACGAAAAACTACAGCAGAATGGTATTTAATGGAGCGCTAGGGAACAACTAAGAAATGCTTATCATGGCAGTCTAGGCAGTCCAAGCTCCCAGAGAGCACATACAATTATTTGTAGTGAAGGCAGCTAAATTAATGTAGAGCCTTGCATATCCAATATGAAAGAAATAAAATCAAATTATTATCCAGGCATGATGTACACACATCTGTAACCCCAGCACTCAGGAGACTAAAAGTTTGAAACTTACCTGGGCTTCAGGGTGAGACCTGCCTCAAAATAATTATTGTTAGATTTCCTGAAACAACATGACAATATGCTTTTTTTTTTTTTTTCAAGCATTGAAAAATAAAAACAACTTTCAAATTTCCTTTGTGGGCCAGTAAGATAGCTCAATGGAGAAAAGCACTTACACTAAGCCTGACAGCCTAAGTTTGATCTCTGTCCACATGGTGGAAGATGAGAACTGATTCCCTGAAGTTATCCTCTGGCCTCCACGCACTAACCCGGAAGCATCTCTACATTCTCATTCTCATTCTCTCTGTCTGTCTCTGTCTCTGTCTCTGTCTCTCTCTCTCTCTCTCTCTCTCTCTCTCTCTCTCTCTCTCTCTCTCTCTCTCTCTCTCTCTTACTCTTAAAATACTTGTTTCGATAGGCAGCGGTGGCATACGCCTTTAATTCCAGCATTTGGAGGCAGAGGCAGGCAGAGTTCCAGTCTACAGAGCTAATTTGAGGACAGCCAAGGCTACAAAGAGAAACCCTGTCCCCCCCCCAAAAAAAGTCTCTTTTTATTATCTTATGGGCAACACTTTAAAAAAAAGTGTATTTTGTTTTTCAATTAGCTTTACTTTCACAACAGTTAATCTTTGTGGTTTATAGTAATTTTAATTTTACAGCTAAATTGATGTGGAAATACAGCATTCTAGTCTATCTCCCTGCTGCTGCGCACACATAGCATCCATTAGCAACAATCCTGTTCTTTTTTTTTTTTTTTTTTTTTTTTTGGTTGTTTTTTGCTTGCTTGTTTGTGGTTTTTGAAACAAGGTTTCTGTGTGTCACAGCTCTGACTGTCCTCGAACTCACTCTGTCACTCTGTAGATCAGGCTGGCCTCGAACTCAGAGATCTGCCTGCCTCTGCCTCCCAAGTGCGTGGATTAAAGGCATGCACCACCACCGCCCTGTCAATCCTGCCCTGTCAATCCTGCTCTTCTTAAGTCTAGGTAACATCCCTGTGTATGTGTGTGCATGTGCATCCTTTATCCATTCATTGGCTAACAGACAGATGCTATGAATATGATTATGAATAATGTTACAGTGAATATGAGTGTGTAGATATCTTGTCAGTGTCTTACTTTTGTGAATTCTTTTAATCCTAGCTAGCCCTTGGGAAACAGAAGCAGGAAAGTCAGAAAGGTTTAGAACCAACCTGGACTACGTGAAATCCTATTTCAAACATAACATTTTATTTTTCAGTTCTTAACTGTTTTCAGTATTGTCTGGGCCAGTCTGCATTTTTGCCAACAATACATAAGGCTTCCAATTCCTTCACATTCTTGCCAGCATTTGTTATGTTTAAAGTTGGTTTGGTGGTGGGCATCTTAGTGGGTGGGAATGGTATCCTACTGTGGTTCTGATTTGTGTTTCCCTGATAGTGATACTGAGCATTTCATGGGCTGTTGACTATCTGGGTATGTAACTCATTTTTGAAGAGATGTCTAAGTGTATATACTTAGCCATTTTAAATTTCTATCCTAGTGTACTTTCTGTTTCTGTGGTAAGCACCATGACCAAAACAACTTGAGAGGAAAGGGCTTATTTTAGCTCACAATTTGAGCAACAGTTCATAAGTAAGGGAAAAAACTTGAAGGCTGGAACTATGACAGAGAGCAGGGGAGAACACTGCTTACCTACAGGCTTGCTTCCTTTGGCCATGATAGCCCAGGCCCACACTGTCAACAGTGGGCTGGACCTTGATATATCAGTAAGCAATTAAGAAAATGCCTCCCAGACACAGCCACTGGCCAGGCAGTTGAGGGTTCCTTCTGAGGTTTTGTGTCAAGTTAACAGTTGAAGAAGCCATTGTAATTGGTTTATTTGTTGCTAAGTTGTAGATATTCCTTCTAGACATTAGCCTCTTGTTTTTCATATATTCTATCTAGAACAAACTTTGTGGTTTGCAAATATTTTTGCCTATTCTCTGTGTTATCTTTTCATTATGTGGGTTATTTTGCTGAACAGAAGATTTTAAGCCTTATATAGTCCTATTTTTTTGGTGTCAGATCCAAGAAGTCATTTGGATCTGATTAATGCAATATTTTCTCCTAGAAGCTTTGTCATTTCATGTTTTACATTTAGGTCTTTAATCCATTTGTGGTTGATTTTTATATGTGGTATGAAAACAATCCAACGTCATTCTTTTCAATTTTTCCTGCTATTAGGGATTTTTAGCCCACAGGCCAGCCCCCTCAGAAGACCTCAGACTGCTGAAATTGTGTGTGGTGTTTTGTACAGTTTTAAGAAGGCTGCATTTGTCAGATCATTGTGTAAACTATTACTGTGCCTGATTGGGACACATAGTGGTTATCATTGAAACAAATGGAGTAAGTTCACCTACCTGCTAATGAAGTAGAAGAACCTGGTGAGAACCAGGATGGGACCCATGTCATGTGCAACACTTGCAGCCACTTTAGCTCTTTGGTTTGTTTGTGGTTTCTCACAGCCAAAGTTGGCATGTCAGTGTGGTACATAATCTCTTCAAATGTTTTGAAAGTTTACTAAAACCAAAATAGAACACCCATAATGTTAGAATTAGTTGTGTGAAAAGATTCCCTTGCTATGAACTGTTTTAATTTTTAAAGGAGCTTTTAAATGTAAAGTTTTAACAATTATATTATAATTGTCATATATTCTTTAGTTATTATCAACAGTAAATACATTTAAAAGTAGTACATTGACCACTTCTTACCCATTCTTCAAATCAAAACTTAAGTGCAAACCGAAAGAACTGGAGAAAAGCCTTCCATTGTAGGACAAGACTGAGTGAAGACCCAAGCCAGGCTTCATTCTGATGCCATTGTTACATGTTACTTTACAGGGCAGTTATGTGTCTACTGTATTAATAGAAATAATTAGGTTTTAGGCTGATTTGAAAATTACCTATAATCTGGTTTGCACTTGATATTGACCTCTAAGCAAATACTGTATCCTGCGCCAAATTAGCCTGCCAGAACATGTTAGGAATATTTATGCCCCTCATGGCCGAAATCTTGTCACCATAATGAAAGGAAGTTTTCCCTCCTGAAATCTGCTGCTTATTAAGGAAACCCTTCAGTAGCAACATGTTAAGATTGGCTTCTTCTGCTAAGTTTGGCCAAAGACAATACTTTGCTATGTAATCTTGTGTGTTTAGTTACTAAAAGGTGCATGTGTGTATTCTTTAATGTTCATGCTTGTGCATGTGTACACACATTTGTGTTTGTGAAATATGCATTATCATATTTATTTGCACAATACAGAAAATCTGTGTTAACTGAATTATAAGAAAAACACTTTGGTATAATGCAATTTTACACAATTCTAATGCTTAAATATGGATTTCTGCTAATATATCCTTTTATGAAATCTTTGTTTCTGAAATTGGAGATGTCTCCAGCCTTTAGCAAAGGGGCAGGTGGAGTTAAATATAATGAGTTGAAGTCAGGGTTCAGAGGCAGCAACCTGGCCATGAACACCTTTTGATCAATGTGTCTGGGTGTTTTCTCATTGATTAACTGACAGTAAAAGAATCTGCTTTAGCGATTAAATGAGAAACAGTATAAAAGTGTACATATTTGTAGGCCCTCAGTAAATATTGCAGGTCATTATGGATAACCTTTACTGGCTTTTCAGGAAGACATAGGGCAACACTGTCAGACTTTGTATTCATTTTTATTAGTTTGTCTGTTTTTGAGACAGGATTTCTATTTCAATGATCTCAAGTCGGCAGTGGTTTTCCTGTGTAGCCCAGGATGACTCCTCCTGTCCTCCTGATTAATTCCTAAGTTCTGGGAACACAGGCTCGTGCCACCAGGCTCGGTGATTTAAAAAAAAAAAATTTTTTTAACTTTTGAATTAGAAAAATACTATTAAGTGTATGAAAGCTATTGAATGACTGAACTAGCAATAGGTGAAAAGTGAAAAACAGGCAGTAATGGGATAAGTTTAAGTCAGTTTCAACATTGAAGTTCAGCACCTGACTCATCACACAAAGCGTTGCTGCAATAGTGACTTTATTTTTTATTTCAAGTGCTTAGGATTTTTAGTTTAGCAGATCAGATTAAAACTGTTGTCTTATTCACCCCCCCCCCCCCACACACACACACTATTCTGTTAGCAACTTTTTCTGCCAGCAGGTTCTTGTGACTGCTTGGTTTGAGACAATTTACTGAATCCTGCAGCAATTCTGTTGGGCCCCTCTCTACTGAGGCCACTTTCCAAAGCATCATTCTAAGTAAATAATTCAATTCACACCCAGCTGAGAGGGGAAATAACTATTTTATAGTTTTTAGGTTTCTTCTGAAAGAATGAATAGATCTTGTATGTATGTTTTGGACTCATCAGCCTAAATGCTGATGTGCACTTATAGTTGCAAGATAAAAGGAATAAATGGAAGTAGAACCCTGACTGTTTACCAAAAAGCATTCCACCAGGGAAGCTCTGGATCCCTGGAGCTCCCTGTCAACAGGCTGACCTAATCAATGAGCCTCTGGTCCCAGTGAGAGACCCTGTCTCAAAAAAACAAGGGTTGTTTCCTGGGGTTGACTTCTGGCCACTACATACAGGTGCACACACCTTCCTGCACCCCCACCTCCAGGGATCACCAGTTCTTTTATGTGGGTTCACAAATGCTACTGAGAAACACAGTCCTAATCTTGCTTTTTCTTTACCAAACCACAATTTAGAAAAGCAGCTGTGGGGATTTTTGTCTTTTTATGTTTTGGTCTAGCTTAGGTTGTTTGGTTAGGTCCCTCTTTGTATCCCAGATTGGCAGCAGTTCACAGTACTCCTGTCTCCTCAGTCCTGGGATTGATTGCAGGCATACACTGCCTGGCTCTATAACTATAGTTTGGTTTTTTTAGTGTGTATTCAATATGTCATCTGTAGGTGATTCAAAAGCCACAGAATCCTCTTTTTCATATCTTCTATTCACCTAGTTACCCTCTTAAAGGCAAGGAAAAATGATATTGAGGGTTTTTTTTTTAGGGTCCTTCCTGGAAATCATGCATAATTTCATCTATACTTCATTGGTCAAAAAAGTCACCCCAGCAAGGTAACTGTGAGAGAAGGGAAATCTAGTCTTTAAGTTGGATATATTGTTGCCTTGCCAAAGCTTGCTGTTTTGTTTCTGATGAAAGGGAGAATATACTATCAGCAAGCCGAAGTTTGTGGAAGACCCTATGATCCTACTCACTGACACAGTATGAAAGTATATTTACGAGGGTGGTGATGATGTAGGCCTTTAATCTTAGCACTTGGGATGGGGAGGCAGAAGCAGGTGGATCTCTTGTGAGTTTGAGGCCAGCCTGATGTACAGAGATAGAGTTCCAGAACAACCAGGGCAGTTAGACAAAGAAACCCTGTCTTGAAACACACACACACACACACACACACACACACACACAGTATGTTTACATTTGGTTACTGTATATAGAGCATGTAGGACTTCTGATGGAGATAGACCCTGGGCCCTGCTTACACTTATGTCTCATTTTAAAATGAGAATTAAATGGGCAATAGGTATATAACAAGCAGATTAATTTGTGTGAGGATTTTGGTGAATCTTTTACTATCAAGTAGACAAAACTGTTCACAGGGGCAGAAAACCTAGGCACCTTAACATCTGTGTGAACATTCCTACCTCATTTCTAACATGCCTAGAGTTTATATCTTCACAATTTAGGATTTTATTTGCTAATCTCAAGCCTTTATGTAAGTTACCTATATTTGTATCAAGTGAGAATTGACCGACAGAGGTTGGGTTGGAGTGTGGAGGCATCAGCAGGTGTGTTTGGAATTGAAAAGGTATATTTGAGTCTTTGTTTCTTGTATATTTTATGCTCTAACCTTGTTTCATTCATATTGGAAATTATCTTTATGCTTGGGAAGGATTGGGTAATGTCAGTACGCATATTTGGGGAATAACTGCTGTCTAGTGTGGCAGTGAAAGGAGGAGGAGGAAGGAAGATACATGGAGGAAGGAGATACAGCCAGAAGTAGATTTGGCTTCTAATGCTGGATAGAAACTTATATATATATATATATATTTTTTTTCCTTTTGAGACAGTTTCTCTATGTGGCACTGGTTGTCCTGGGACTTACTATGTAGACCAGGCTGGCCTGGGGCTCACAATGATTGGCATGTGCCACCTGACATCTTTTGTTGTTGTTGTTTTAAGTTTTTGAAGAAGGAAGTTTGCGTTAAATTATAATATTAGGGGAATGTTAGGACTCACTGTGAATTGTTGGATTTAGGTATATGTCTTTGGTGTCAGCTTGAGAAATGCAGTGTTCACAGATTTTTAGCTTAATACAATGATGAGATTACCAAGAAGAAAGTTTGGGGGGGTTAATGGGATAACTTTTGAGGATGCCTACATCCTCCATAGATAGCTCTTCCATTTTTTGTTTTTGTTTATTGAGACAGGGTTTCTTTGTATATCACTGGCTATCCTGGAACTAGCTTTGTAGACCAGGCTGGCCTTGAACGCAGAGATTCACCTGTCTCAACCTTCCAAGTGTTATTAAAGGGGTACACCACCACCCAACTACCCAGCTCTCTCTATTTTTTTTCATTTCATTTATTTATTTATTTATTTATTTATTTATTTATTTATTTATGCCATGGGGTTTTAATTTTGTTGGGTCTGGGTTTCTTACAGACTACACTTTACCAGCTGCATCACTGTTGTAGGATATTACTCTGGTATCCTTTTTTGGGTAGATAAATATCACTACTCTACTAGGCAGTGGTCTGTACTTAATCAAGAAGCTGGTAATATTGGAGTGTTTTTCCTGTTTGATATTCGTAGACATTGATGATAAAAACCATACTCTAGCATGAATTCTAACTGTTCTTAAATAATAAAAGCCTGGAGCTAGCTATCAGGGTTGAAAGCTGAAAGATCAGAGAAGCAGAGCAGCCAGCCACTAGTTCTTACCTCTACCTCAGACTGAAAGGGTGATCCTGTCTCTCTGAATCCTCAGACTGAATTCCAGGAGCTGCTGTCTCCTGCCTTATATTCCTCTCTCTGACCAGCCTTATCCCTTCCTATCTCCACCTTCCTAGTGCTAGGATTAAAGGTGTGACTCCCACATACTGGGATTAAAGCTGTGAGCCACCACGACCTTGCTCTATTTCTCTTTTATACTGGATTAATCTGGTGTAGCCCAGGGTGGCCTTGAACTCACAAAGATCACCACCACCACCAACAACAACGAGCTTTATATTTTGCATATGGATGCTTTGCCTGCATGCATGTCTGTGTACCACAGACATACCTGGTGCCCTTGGAGGACAGAGGAGGGTGTTCAGTTTCCTGGAACTAGAGTTACATATGGTTATGAGCCACCATATGGGTGCTGGGAATTATATCTGGGTCTCCTGGAAGAGCAATCAGCCTCTTATCTTAACCTTTGAGCCATCCCTCCAGCCTCCACTGTTTATTTTTAAAATAATGAGGACTATGAAGTGAATCAGTGAGTGAAGGTGATTCTTGACGGTCATGATGATCCTGGGGATCCACATGGTGGAAAGAGAACCAGTTCAGTAAGTTGTTCTCTGACTTAGGCACATATGCCTTGACCACAAGTGTAAACACACACACACACACACACACACACACACACACACACACACACACACACACACACACACACACACACACACGGTTCTCTGGTATCCTCCAATACTAACCTGAACTTAATCATTGAATGCTTTCCTTGCATATTGTCACATTGATGTTCCCACTCTTTTGGCCTCTGGATTCTGAGTCCTTTTGACACAAACCTAATAATCTGGAAACTAGATGTGACAAAGTAGGTCAGCGCCCCCCTATCCTCCCCCCCACACACAATGAGACAGGGTTATGTCAAGGATTCATATTAGTGCTTTCAATTTGAGTTAATTATTAAAATCCTGACTTTACACTTGTATCTCCTTTCCCATATATTGGGAACCCTGGTATTTGAGGCTCTAGAAATGATGGAACTGCATATGAGTCCTCACCAGTTTTCTGCTAGCTTTTAGAGCACTCAGGGTGACAGCTGCATCCTTACATTAGTGAAAACAGGTCCAATTATTCAAACAGCTTTATTAAAGTATGCTTGCTACACAGCAAACAGTACATAGTGAACTTGCAATTCGTTAAGTTTGATGATACACACTTGAAACCATCCTCTCAACTAATCTTTTCTGTGCTTCAAGTCTCTCCTCCATTTCTAAGCCTCTTCCTCTGTAAATTAGTTTGCACTTTTCAGAATTTGGTATAAATGAGAGTGTATAGAATGAACTGTTATCCCAGTTTTGCACTTGGTCTTGAGATGCAGCTATGGTGTTGCCAAAATCAAGTCATTCTTTTTCTTTTATTGCTTAGTAGTATTCTCAGAGGACTGTGCTACATAGTTTTCTTTATTCACAGTCAATAGATATTTGGGTTACCTCTAGTTTGGGGATCTTACAAATAAAGTGGCTATGGACATACACTTTCACTTCATGTAGGAGAGGAATGATTAAAAAGCACATTGAATATTTTAACTTCACTCACTTTTTTCATGTGTACTTCCTCTTTCTGACACTTAGGTTGAAGATCTTGTAACTTAAGATATATTTTAATACCTGTGTTAATGGTATGATTTTACTATTGTATTTGGCTAGCTATTTGTATGTTTTGGATAAATATCTCTTCAAGTCTTTTCTTGAAAGAAGTGTGTATGTGTGTGTTAATAGAACTTTAAGAAAAAAAATTTTTTTTAAACGTACAAACTAGTTTTTAAACAAATTCTAATTTGTGGCTGTATTTCTAGACTCTGTGCTGTCCAGGCTGTAGTTCAGGGTGTAGTCCAGGCTAACATCAAACTCACTATCTCTTCCTGCCCCTGCTTCCCAAACACTGAGATCACAGGTGTGTGCCATCATGTGCAGCTGTTGCTTGCCTTTTTTGCTTTATCTTAGCTGCCTTTGAAGAGCCGATATTCTAAAATTTTACGAATACTAATTTATCAAAAATGTTTATAGATTGTGAGTGGTTTATGGCTCCACTTTATCCTCCTTGTTAGCTTTTTAGCTGTTAACTTTTGGTGTGTAATTTCGTTGATGGAGGATTTATAATATACATTTTTTAAAAGACTAGTAAGCACTTTTAACCATTGAGCCATCTCTCCAGCCGTTGCAATATACATCACATGTGCACCTTCACTTGCTATTATACTACTTTATGTATAGGATAGAACTTACACCACCAGCCACTTGGTCCTGCTGCTGCTGTGTCATATATTTTACTCTATTCGTTTTAAGCTCCACACTACGTTTCACATTTTTATTTTGGCTATTTTCTTTTAAAAAATAATTTATTTTTATTTTATGTGTGTTGATGTTCTGCCTGTGTGTATGTTTGTCTCCTGAAACTGGAGTTACAGACATGTAACTGCTATGTGGGTACTGATAATTGAACCCAGGTCCTCTGGAAGAGCAATCAGTGCTCTTAACCACTGAGCCCAAGCCCAGCTATTTTCTTTCTCTTTCCCTCTCTCTCTCTCTCTCTCTCTCTCTCTCTCTCTCTCTCTCTCTCTCTCTCTCTCTCTCTCTCTCTCTCTCTCTCGGATTAGAGGTGTGTGTCACTGGCATAGCTATGTTTTAAGATTTAGGTACAGGGGGAAAGTGTTTATGTTTGGCCATATATAGTTAATATTTCCCATTAAAAGGCACTTGTTTCCAGTGCTTTTCATTTCTTTGTGAAGATCCAGTGTTTTGCCTGGTATTGTTCTTTTGGCTATACATACATTGAGAGTATTTAGTAATAAAGTATATCAGAAACAGGTATAACATTTAGATAACATTGTTAGTGTGTGCTATCTTAATAAAGTATATCTGATACACATATGACAAACATTTTATGTAGACAGTGGCTGATGACTAATTTCTACAATAGTAAATGTGTCTAAAGCATAAAGTTCCCTTAGTGATGTATATCACTGAATTGAGAAAATGGTTATTATGACCTGCTTTATTTTATTAGGTATAAAATAATTCCTCTCACATAAATTTCATCCAATAGTTATATTCCAGTAAACTACCAAATAAAAATTATTAATATCAATGTAAGACTTTCTTAAAAAAGTAGTTATGTGAACTTTAATTCTCAGGGATGCATTTCAAGACCCTACAATAGATGCCTGAGCCATGGAAGGCTATGTGTGCTGTGCTTTTCCTGTGTGCTCTGAAGTGTTGCCACATAGTACTTTCCAATTCTGTTCCTAGATGTCTCTCATTTCCATCACTACTTTTGTGTTCTGGGAACATTATTAGGCAAAATGAGGGTTGCTTGAACAGTATATATACTGTGTAAATGCTGATCAAAGGGATAATGTCTTATGGAGAGGTGAAATGGGAAAACCTTAAGTTTGTATCATCCCACTCAGGCAGCATTCATTTAAGACATAACTTGTTTAATTCTGGAATTTTCACTTAATTTTTCAGACTAGTCCACTGTGGTTAGGTGAAACTTCAGAAAGCAACCTACAAAGAAGGGGGTTCTACTGTACTCTGTAAAATGGGACTGGTAAAGCTGTCTGCTCAGTGGGGCCATTCTGTCTGCTGTTAAGAGATCCTCATTATTTTCACTCTGAAATATCCCAGAAGACACATTGCAGGTTTCATGGCATTTAATTCAAGTTAAACATCATACTGGCAGTGCCCCTCTCTTTTCTTTACCCTTCTTTCTTACTAACACGCTTGTTATGCATCTTTCAAAAAGAAAAAAGAAACACCTGGCATCTGATTTTTTTTCCCCTTTTGACAACCAGCTTGTTTCTGTATTCTGAATTTCATTTTATCATCTTTTTTTGAAATATTGCCAGGTAGGTGCCCCTTGTTGAACCAGAAAGACCCAGAAATCATTGGAGCTGAAAATATACAGGTTTTTTTCTTACATGTGCTGCCAGAGGGCATGACATGACCTTTCTGGATTGCTGCTATGTGGCACTTGCAGCCTTTTCTTTCTATTTCTGATGGGAAGGAGTAAGTAGCCCTGGCAGCACTAACTTGTCTTTGGTCTTATGCGTCCTTTCTTACTACAGTAAGGTTGGTGTGTTGTTCATTGGATAAAGGAAACAGGAGTAAGTGAGAGTATGGAGACAGTACTGATAATTTTTTTCTCCTAAAAAGAATTTAGGTCATTGAAACACATGCCTTAAAACATTAGCCGTTTTGGAAGATGTGATGGGCATACTGCTTTCTCTTCTTTTTATTTTCCTCTAGTGCTGGGAACTGAAGCAAAGTCTTGCTCATTTTCACAAATGCTCCACAACTAGTCTTCAAGCCAGCACCTTTATTTTCATTTGTGGGGTTTTTGTTTGTTCTGTTTTTTTTTTTTGTTGTTGTTATTTTGTTTTTTGTTTATTTTATTTTTTGGGGGGTCGTCATTAGGTTTTGTGAGTCTGGGTCTTTTGCAGCTTGGGCTGGCCTTGAATTACGTCTTGCAAGTGCTGGGTTATAGGCATGTATCTCAAGATTCTTTTTGCCACTCCCCCTCTCCCCGCCCCCCCCCCATTTTGTTATGGGTGATTGTCCTACTTTCGCCTCCCAGGTGCTGAGATTATAGGTTTATGCCACCATCAGGTGAAGATTTTTCTTCTCCTTTTCAGTAGTACTGGAGCTTGAACCTTGATCTTCATATTTCCTAGACAGATTCCCTGCCACTGAGTAACACCCTCAGCCTCTCAGCCAACAACCCCCCTCTTTTTTTTTTTTTTTTTTTTTTTTTTAAAGGTAGGGTTCCAGTGTGCCTACCAGACTGGCACATTGAATTCACTGTGTAATTCTCACTGACCTTGGAACTCATGATCCTGTTGCCTTTTTTTAAATAAAGACTGCCAGGATTATAGATCTGTATTATGACACCCATTTTTTTAAAAATAACAAATACAAATAAATTTAGATGAAAAAGGCAAGCAGTACAAAAACAAACAAAAAAACCATGCAAGTCAAGAATGTTTACTTAATATATGGTAGTTCTTCCATTTTGATTTTATTTTTCTTTTAGGAAGCCTGGGCTGGGAATTTCCTTGTTCCCACTAAAAACCATAAGTATTGGGGACTGGAAAGATGACTTACCATCATGTTTGTAAAGATTCTATGTTCACTTCCCAGCACCTACATCATGCAGCTCATAATCACCTATAACTCCAGCTCCTAGAAGACCTGACACGGTACCCATGGGCACCAGTACTCACATGTATATACCCACACACAGACATGCACACATATGCATTCTTTTTCATAATTTTAAATTTAGTTTTTCAAATTAAATTTAAATAAAATTTTTAAGTTTTAATTTTAGAACCATAAAACAGTGTTGTAGGAATTTTGAATAGGTTATCCCATCCTCAAATTTAATAAATGTTTCATAAAATTTCTATTTTCTAATTAGGTTTAAGTTATTAAAGCTACCATTTCAATAAATGCTATTATGTAATAAATGGTTAAAGTTTTTAAAACTATATTTAGAAAAATAGTCTCCCCCTGGAGAGATTGTACCTTAATAAAACAAGTTTTTTTTTTTTTTAAATATTCTGTGAGCACATGTTGCAAAAATTGATACAGTCGGTCTCTGTTCTGACTGTGAAGTATGTATATCCTTTATTTTTTCTTTCAGATACAGTCTTGTGCCCATTATTACCTAGGCTGGCTTCTGATTTATGTTCCTCCTATTTCAACCTCCTAAATGCTGGAATTTTAAGCATGCATGGGAAGCCTGTCTGAAGGACACACATACTCAATGAAACCACAATTGCATGCTTCCAGAGTAGCCTGGTCTGTATATAACAAGCATTTCAAAACTAAAGCTTGCTTTTGTGGCTGACTCCATTTGTGCTCCCTCCATGTCCTGCTTGTGCATTCTTTAACTTACTCCATAAGCCTCCCAAGAGGATCACAGCTTATAATAAAAAGAGGACTTCTGGAAATCGAGTTGTGGTCAGAGGGCCCATGAAAGTCCTTGGAAAGCTGTGTAACTGCTGCTTATAGAACTTTACACTTCAGAGAGAGAAGCTGATCCTCAGTACAAAGGACACTAACTGTAGAGCCCAGTAGACTAACTGAATCCCCAGTTGGCTTCATTGTCTGTGACCCAGGGCAGGTTTGTTAACTTTTGTGCATCAGTTTTCTAGCAATCCTTGCCATGACAATTGCACATCAAAGGCCTTCACTATCCACTTATTTCATTTGTTCAGCAAATTTATTAGTGTTGTACTGGACATTTTAATGGTTTCTGCTGTTAATAATTGATGAACATTATGTCAAGCCTTATTCTGCTGTCATTCTGCCTAAATCAGGATATGGTCTGCATTGTAGCATGTTCACATTTCAACTGGCGTTGCTAAAAAGAAAATGACAATATCAATTGAAAACAAAAAGATTCCTGCTAACTAGTGTATGGTTGATTCCCAGATTTGGCCAGATTTGGCCAATGCTAATTATATTTTCATCAGGTGATCCATACTACCTTTTGAATATGTAAAAGGACTTGCTGTGGGGCTGGAGAGATGGCTCAGTGGTTAAGAACACTGCCTGCTCTTCCAGATGGACCTGGGTTCAATTCCCAGCATCCATATGGCAGCTCACAACTGTCTGTAACTGCAGTTCCAGGAGATCAGATGCCAGTGCTCATAAAATAAAAAGTTAAATAAATTATTTAACAAAATAAAAAGATCTTGCTGTAGGCTGAGGATGTAGTTCAATGGGTAAAAGACCTTACTGTGAAGTTCTGAGTTCAAATCCCCAGCAACCATGTAAAAGGCTGGGCATGGCTGCATATGCCTGTGGCCACAAAAATGGATAGGCAGATAGAGGCTGGTTCCAGGAGCTCCCTGGTCAGCCAGCCTAGCTGGAATGTTGAGTTTGGATTCAGAGAAAGAGAGAGATCCCCTCTTGAAGGACAAGGCAGAACGAACTAAAGGAAGACACATGACACATACATGACCATATCACACCTCCAAGAAGAAATTAAAATGAAATGATTTGTTCTTATTCATATGAGGTAAGTTTAAGGTTTCTGAAAAGTTGTGATTTTTCAGAATTTTGTCATTCCTTAGGTTTCTGAGCAAAAAACACTTAAGACCAAATAGTATGTGAATCTGATTATTTCCTTTTTAGGAACCTAAAAGCAAGAATTTGTTTCATTGTTCGTAGTCTGAAGGCAGGGGAATGAAAACAAGAAAGTGCATTTTTGTACAGGTAAAAGTGAGGGTGAGTGTAAAAAGCTGGTGCTTGGATTATAACAGATGACCAACATAATCTCTAATTCACCTAATCAGACATCAGGCTGGATATAAGTAGCCTTAGATACATTGGAGTGCAAAAATTGGAATTACTAGTGTTCTTGTTTCCTTTATCTGCAAATTGTGTTAATTTTCTTGAGCTGTTGTCTCCTGTGCCAAGAAGCACTCCATCTGCATCCTTACAACTCTTGTTTACCCAAAGTAGAAAGGCCCCTCCCACTGGCTACTGTTCTAGTCTTTTGGGGTGTGATGGAGGATGTGTGGTATGTTTACTGGCAGAGTAAAATGGGAAGAAACATTGACTGAGAAGAGAAGCAGTAAGCACCTGAAGTAGAAATTAGCAGGACAAGACTGTCTTCATGGAACAAGACTGGGCTCACACAGTGTGTTAGTTAATGTTGCATGTGCTACTACCACTGCCTTCCTCCCCACCCCCCATCTCAGACCTGTTGTAGCAGCTCCCTTTTCCTCTTGAGAGTGCACTGCTTCTCTAGCTATGAATAAGTCAATTTGCATAGTGGTCTGGGCCCTGGGGAAGAGTTTGCTGAAAATCCTACCTGACAGTATTGTCAGGTTCATTCCATTTGTAACTTAAGATTAACAACTTTGTGAGTTGGAATTGTATTACTTTCTCTCTTTTTTCTTTTTAATTTTCATACTGTTCATTATTGTAGAAGAAATTTAGAACTCATGAGAAAAGATGATGCATTTCTATCTAGCTTCTGCTTACAGAGGCAAGCAAGGATCCCAATGCTGCAGTGTGGTTGTATACTACTGTTGTCTGGGACTTTATTATGAAGCAAGGTGCAGGGCTGGAGAGGTGGCTCGGTGCTCTTCCAGATGATCAGGGCTCTTTTCCTAGCACCCTCATGGAGGCTCACAATTATCCATAATTCAGGTTACAGGGGATCCAGTTCCCCTTTTGGCCTCCGTGGACATCAGGCATGCACATGGAACCCAGATGTATGGGCAGGCAAAAGACCCACACATGTAAAATTATATAACTAACACATGCACGCACACACACGTTACAGGAATAGTTCTGCAAGGTTTGATCCCCGTCTGTGTTCTTGCCTTAACCATGGTAACCAAAACTTTAAAGGTAAAACACTTTAGGAGCAAGGATGCAGACATTTCCAAAAGTTCTCTTCAAAAATTAGCCTCCACTTCACTGACATCTACTTGTTATTTAAACCAGATTTGCTTGAAATGTTACCACTCAATGGACTTTTCCAAACTAAGTATATCATTGACCTATACAACAACACCTGTACTGACAATTTCCACAATGTCGCTATTTAATAAAGCATAGGACATTTTGGAATCCATGAATTCTCCATTCTGGGAGAGAGGGAAGACAGGGTGATAAAGAGAATGAATGTGGCTAAAAACATGCGTATGGGAATGTCACAGTAAAGCCCATTAATCTGTGTACTTACCAGAAATGAATAATTGTGATTTTAAAGTAAAATAAAACCAAATTTAATCCTCAAAAATATTCTCCACTCTAGCCTTTTGATTTTAATCTAAATGCAATAGTTAAAAACACAACCAAGATAAAAGGACAGGAATAAATACATTTAGGGAGAAAGGAGGATTTTCTATTTCTGCCAGTTATTTTAGAAAATCCTAGAATACTTAAAGTGAGCGTCTCGATGCCATCTGGCCATACTGCTGATGTAATTCTAAACAGATTTATACAGATTTTCCTTTGTAAAAGCAGACACATTAAAAGCTATACCAGAGCCCAGTGTGATGGCACACACCTTTAATCCCAGCACTCAGGAGGCAGAGGCAGGCAGATTTCTGAGTTCCAGGTTATCCTGGGCTACTTGGTAAAATCCTGTCTCACCCCATGCCACCGTCACATAAAATAAACTTATGTCAGACCACTCTAGGCATGACATGAGAGGTGATCTTACAGAATGCCCATTTCAACTACGTAGATGTTTAATCTAGATTAAGAAGTGGCTTTTACTAGCACCATGCTTTATTTTTTAAAATTAAAAAAATATTAGTCAGGTGTGGTGGCTGGTACACTCCTTTAATCCCAATATCAGGAGGCAGATACAGGCATATTTCTATGACTTCAAGGCCAGCCTGGTTTACACAGTGAGTTCCAGGATAGCTAGAGCTACATACTGAGACCCTGACTTGGGGGATATAGATAGATAGATAGATAGATAGATAGATAGATAGATAGATAGATAGATAGATAGCAGGGTGTTGGGTGGCACGTGTCTTTAATCCCAGCACTCCGGAGGCTTTTGATCCCCAGAACTCACATGGTGGAAAGAGAACCAACTCTTGCCATGTTGTCCTCTGGCCTCGCATGTATGTACACACTCACATACCCACAGATAAATATAATTTAAAATGTTGAAAAGAAATGAGTCCTGAATTTACTTTTACATGCAGTGTGGTCAGATGAAAATCATTTCTGGTGCAGAATAGAAATAATCTTGTCTTTCAGCAGTTACTTATAGTGACACTAGCAGGACGAGCCCTATGCTCAAGGTAAGCTGTGTCACGGTTAAACAAAACAGTGCACCCACTGTACAAGTTATTTTTACCACATAAATCATGCACATAAAAGCCAAACAAATTTGTAGAGCAGAAGGTTTGCTTTTTGATGATGGAAACTTGTAGATTACACTACTCTTTATAACTGACCACTTTAAGTGTTTATTTAAGAAAGTTTAATAAGTGAATTTCATCTTTTTGTGCGTGTACACCTAACATGTTTTATTTATCAATGGGTAAATAAAACTCAAATCTTTAATCTTTACAAACGTACATGCTGGCCAAGTGAAATTGTTGCCTCTGTTTCCTTGACAGATTGAGTTTCCCTTTTTGTTTCATAGCAAATGTCACTCTGGGTTTTTTTGTTTGTTTGTTTGTTTTGTTTTGTTTTCCTTATTTGTTTATTGTTTATTTGCTTTATCTTCCCAGGTTGGCCTAGAATTTACTATGTATTCCAGGCTGGCCTGAACCAACTAGAAACAGCCTTGGCTCAGCTTCCTGAATGATAGAATTTCAAGAGTTCAACGATTTGTCTGATTGTTTTTCACCAAGACTTTATATAAGGACCCTGTCCCCATCCTTTAGCCATAGAGCTGTTTTACAATTCGGCTATGCTAGTTGACAAAATGTTTGGTGCTTGACATTTTGCACTTTCCAATTCTATAATTTCCAAAGACATTAATTGATTTTTAATAGATTAATCATTGTTAGAACTACAAATGACTGGTTCTATCATGGTGACATTTTCCTTTCATAGAGAAATTATAGTTCAGATAATCCTAATTTTAAAGGTGTACAAACAGCTTGTTTTTACTCATATCTGTGTGAAGGCAAAAAACTGTAAGTACTTATCGAAACCACTTAATTTGTGGAAGGTGTTCATTTGAATGGCACTTGAGTAAAGTCCTAAATCTTGTTGTGGTTTTGTTGGTTTGGTTTGGTTTGGTATTTCCATACAGGGTTTGTCTGTGTAGTCCTGGTTGTTCTGGAGCTCACTCTGTAGACCAGGCTGCCCTTGAACTCAGAGATCCGCCTGCCACTGCCTCCCAAGTGTTGGAATTAAAGGCATGTGCCACTACCACCCGGCTCTAAATCTTGTATTTAATTTTGAGACAGAGTCTCACTATGTAGACCTAGTTGGTCTGGAACCTAGAGATCCACCTTCCTCAAGTGCTGCCCCTCCCCCCATCATTTATCATAAAATAAGCAGAAATTATAGTCTTATGTGTTAGTGGTAGGCTAAAGGGGGCAAGAATTAAGAATTTACTTCTAATAGTATATCTGGATGCTATAATAGCAATTACTTATAACTCCCTCAAATAGGAAATGAACTCAGCCTTTTTAGTGCTGGGATTACAGGTACTGTTTGATGTTTAAATTCACCAGAACTTAATAATGAGCCTACTTCTTTTTTTTCTGTGAGGTCTGCTATACTAATTGACAAAAGTTTAACACCTTTATTCCTCACAAAGACACATATATTAATACGGCCATCTTATTATTTAAGCAAACATATAATTTGGGCATACAAGGTTTGTTTTGCTCCTCAACTGTTTATCAACCAGACAAAGCTTTTTCAGTGCTACTCTTGCATAACTCTTCATTTGATTTGATTGTTTCTGTTCTTAGAATTCCCAGAAATAGAATTGCTAGGTCAGAAGGTGTAGTCATTTTTTAAGGATCTAGGTATACAGTACCAGTTTATTCTCTAGAAATATTGTGCTAATTAACACCTCCCATCATTAGAATAAATTTTCCAAGTCCATGAGAAAATAGCTTATAGTTTCAACTCATTTTATTAAATGTGCAGAGAAGTGTTACTTTTGTTTCCTCATTTTGCCTTCTCTTAAAATTAACCTTTATTTACATACAATAGAATTTACCCATTTTAAGTATACAGTTTAATTTTGGTAACTCTGTATAAATGTGAAGTCATCACCACAATCAAGACATAGAATGAGGCCAGGAATATAATGTAGTTCAGATAATAGAGTGATTGCCTAGCATACACGAAGCCTGAGATTTGAGCCATTGCACGCTGTAAACTGATCATTGTGAATGCCTGTAAATCAGCATGTAAGAGGAAGAGGCGGGGGTTAGGAGTTCAAGGTCATTCTTGGCCACATAGAAAGTTGGAGGCCAGCCTGAACTCACTCACTCTCTCTCTCTCTCTCTCTCTCTCTCTCTCTCTCTCTCTGTGTGTGTGTGTGTGTGTGTGTGTGTGTGTGTTTTAAAGGAAGGACCTAGAAAATGGCTCAGTTAGTGAAGTGCTTGCTACAATTAAGATGATCTTAATTACACCTGCACTCCCCTACTCTTGCAGTGAGATGGGAGACAAAGATGAGAGACTCCTTCTAGGTTCACTAGCCAGCTAGCCTAGTGTTTATAGCTGCAGACAAGGTACCCTGCTTCAAATTAAATGGGGCATGATGTCTTCAGCCAAGGATGCCCTCCAGCTTTCCACATTCATGTGGCACAAAAGCATCCATAGTTGTGTAGAAATGCACACATGTGGGCATATGCATGAACAAAAGATATCTGTGTAGATAACTGAGTTATACTCTACAACATAGTTATACGAAAATTTGTCAACTAGTAATTTGATGAGTCTAGGTTTGTGATAAATTTTTGACTTTTTAATTTTTTTGGACACAAATCTTTATGTGAGTATATATAATTTTCATACTTTCAGGTTACTACCTAGGAATAGCATTTCTAGATCACATGAATATATTTATTTAACCCTGTACAATACTGTCATACTAATTTCCAAAGTGTCTGTACACATGACATTCCCACCAGCAATGGATGAAAGCTCAAAATGTCCCACATCCTTATTGTTACTTATTTTTCAGTCTTCTTTTTCTCCCTCCACAAACTCTTGACTTAGGGAAGAGAGAAACATGAATACACTCAGAAATATAGTATTATTAGAGGTAAATATGGCAATGTTTTTAATTTGCACCATTCTTGTGCACATGTAGTGGAATCTTGATATGTTTTAATTTCCATTTGCTTGGCTAGTCCTGTTGGAGTTGTTTGTTTACTGGCCATCTTCAAATGTGTACAAAATTTTTGCTCATTTTGAATTAGATTGTTAGTAAATCTGGATAAAAGCACCTTGTTAGATATGATTTTTAAAATACTGTTTCTCATTTAGTAGCTTGCCATTTCATTTGTTCTTTGGATGAACAAACTTTTACTCTTAAAAGCTCCCCATCATCATATGTATGTGTACCCCTCCTCTCCTCTCTAGCTTCTTTGGGTCCAGGTGAGAAACTTTTTTAGCTTGAAGTAACAAAATCTTCTTTATGCCTTTTCTCTTCCTTCTGGAAATTTAATAGTTGCAGCTCTTAAACTCTTACATTTGGATTTGTAGTCAACTTTGAATTAATTTGTGTGTAGTGTAAAGCACAAGAATCCTCTTCTTCTCTCTGTGGTCATCCTGTTAGTCTGGCTTCACTAGTTGGAAAAGGTTAGGCTAAGGTAATTTGTCCCATCAAACTGCCTTAGCCCTTGTTGGAAATCTGTCACATTCAAGAGTGGGTCTAGTTTCAGGTTCGTAGTTCTCTTGTATTGGCCTGTGTGCCTATTAGAGCACCACACTATGTTGCTTTCTAAATTTTGAATGTCTGTAAGTTCTTCAAAGCTGTATTGCCTATTTTATGTCCTTTTATTTTCATATAGGAGTAACTATTGATATCATCAATAAAGCTGAAGGATTTTCATTGCATTTAATCTAGATATCAGTTCTGAGGGAGGTTAACTTTTAACTGATAATACTTTTATTTTTCTTTTGAGACAAGAACTTGATATATGCCAGACTGGCTTCACACTAGGCAAGAACTCTACCCATTGACCTATATTCTCAACCCCTTCTCTTTACAATTCTAAGCAGTATAAACTTTATACCTTCACTAAATTTAATTGTGTTTGCTTTTCATGCTTTTTATTATAATTGGAATTTAATTTTTTGACACTGTTCAAAGCTAGTTTGTAAAGATGCAGATATAATGTATAGATTGAAATATTATTTATCAGATTTTTAAAAAAAGGTTCCTCGGGGTTTGTTATGTGCATTATCATGCATTTCATCTGTCAATAAGGACCATTTACCATCTTTCCCCATCTGTGTGCCTTTATGTTTAAAGTATCTCTTTAAACAGTGTGTAGGTGGGCATTTATCTGTTAAAAGATTTGACAGTCTTTGTCTTTTTATTCCTTTCCAACTTTGTGACCTTCTGCCTCTGCCTCCTGAGTGCTGGGATTGCAGGTACATGTTTACCTGCCCAGCTAGTCTACCCCATGCCACCTGTCTTTTTCTTCTTTTAATTGGAGATTACAGGTTATGAATCAATTAGTGACATGCTAAAGTTTTGTTTTCTGTTGCCATCTGCATTTTTAAATTTACCTTCTGTCTTCTTCATTTTTAAATAACTTGAACTATATTTTTATCAAAATAGAAGTGGCTTGTATTAATTTTTAATAATCTATAGAAGTCTGCTATTAATAGTTACTTTGCTCAGGCACCAGAAAGATGGCTCAGCAGTTAAGAGTGTGGGTATTTCTTCTCCACTTATGCCTTCAAGTAAAACTTCAATTTACTTATGTCATTCATTGGACATGAAGAAATTGAACTGGTGCCCAACTAGAGCTTCACATTTACTGACTAGAGTTCATTATGCTGGAAGAGGTTTTCCACACTACCAGAGGAGAAAGTAGTCACAGATACTCACAACAGCAAGCTCTGCTCACCTATGACAGTGATGTGCCTGTAAGGTATAGTGATACAACAGTGGTACAAAAATGTTATGGGAGTGACCAACCATTTAAAAAAAAAAAATGGAATTAAAACCCACTTCATGGGGTGAAACCCATACCTTAACTGCTGAAGGCTGAAACTAGGTAATCATAGACCTTAGAGGGAAACCCTGCTACTATTATTCTGCAAAAGGAATATAGTAATAAAATTATTCCTACTGACACATTAGTGTACCCATAGGTTAGTGCATCCATAATCCAATCCTCATTAGAGAAGCTTCTTCTTGCAGTGGGTAATAATTAACACAGTGACCCCTACCTTGATGATAGTGTGAAAAATACCTTCTAGCACCATGAATGTTAGTCTTTAGCAACAGGGTCTTAACTAGTAAGTAGCCTTAGCAATGGCATGAAGTATCCCATTTCTGTCACTGGAGGTTTTACTTGGTTGGCATAAAATGTCTATTTGGGGCATTTGTTTTTCATTCTATGATGACTGTTTAAATTCCTTCCATATATGCATGTATTTTAGGAAGCTTCTGTGGTGGTAAAGTTTCATTCAACTTTTTTTTGAAAATCCATAATCTGTCCTCTACTCTTGTCTTAGGGTTTCTGTTGCAGTGAAGAGACACCATGACCACAGCAACTCTATTTTTTTAAAGACTTATTTATTTTATGTGCATTTGGTATTTTACTTGCATGCATGTGAAGGGTGTCAGATGCCTTGGAACTGGAATTATAAACAGTTATGAGCTGCCATAATAGTGGTGGGAATTGAACACCGGTCCTCTTGAAGAGCAGCTGGTGCGCTTAAACCACTGAGCCATCCATCTGTAGTCCCCACAGCAACTCTTATAAAGAGCCGAGATAGGAATTCTCTGTGTAGCTTTGTAAGACAGGTTGGCCCCAAACTCACAGAGATCCACCTGCCACTACCTTCCGAGTGCTGGGATTAAAGGTGTTATCCACCACTGCCTGGTTTGTAGCCATATCATGATGTAAAAATGCATTCAGTCCAATTTAGAAAGTCCCCATACTCTTTAACAGTCTCAGACTTGTTTCAGAGTCCCAAGTTCAAAGTCTCTTCTGAGATCCATGTAATCTCTTAGTTGTAATCTCCTGCAAAAATCAAAATAAAAAAGCAAATCACATACTTCTAACATATAATGACTCAGGATACACACTACCATTCCAAAACAGAGGGAAGGAGGCATTATGAGGAAATACCGAACGAAAACCAGCTGGGCAAACTCCAAACTCTGCATCTCCATGTCTAATGTCAAAATGCTCTTCAGATTTCCTGTTTGACTGCAACACACTTCTTTCTTTTGGGCTGGTCCCATTCTGTTAGCAGCTCTCCTTGGCAGGTATTCCACAGCTCTGGCATCTCTGATGTCTTGGGGTCCTCCAAGGCAATCCAGGCTTCACCTTCACAGCTTCAAGCAGTGGCCTCTCTAGGCCTCCATTTAGGGCACTCCTGACACATGACTGGCCTCAGCAGTTTTCCAAAGTCATGGAGAGATCCTGTAATCCCTTTCTTCTGTCCTTAACTCTAAAGCCAGAAGAACCACATGACTGAAGCTACCAAGTTTTCCTGCTTGTTGGAGCTGCGATATGACACCCTTGTTCAATTAACCAGCTTTCTATTTTCCTTCACTGCCTAAGCTTGGCTGTCCTGGAACTGGCTCTGTAGACCAAGCTGGCCTTGAACTCACAGAGATCCACCTGCCTCTGCCTCCTGAGTACTGGTAATAAAGTCCTGTACCACTACTGGTGGTCAGATTTTTTCTTATCTATGAATCTTTGTGTATGTGCTTACACCTGTGCATTGGGCTGGAGCCTATCCTAGTTACTTTTTTGTTGTCATGACAAAACACCATGACCAAGACTGCTTATAAAAGAAAGCATTTATTTTGGGGGTGACCATTAGAGTCCATTGACCATCATGGCTGGGATCGTGGCAGCAGGGAGGCTTGCCTGGGCCTGGAGCACAAGGTAGAGAGAGCTAACTGGGGACTTCAAAGTTCACCCCTGGTGGCACACCTCGTGCAATATGAGCATGCTTCTTAATCCTTCCTAAACAGTTTGATCAACTGGGAACTAAGTATTCAAACATGAGCCAATGGGGGCCATTCTCATTCAAACCATCATATTCTTCCCGGCCTCCAGAGGTTTGTGGCCCTATCATAACACAAACAGCATTTAAAAGTTCTATAGTCAGCCAGGCATTGGTGGTGCACAACCTTTGATCCCAGCACTCGGGAGGCAGAGGCCAGTGGATTTTTGTGCTAGTTTGAGGCCTGGTCTACAGAGTTAGTTCCAGGACAGGCTCCAAAGCTACACAAAGAAACTCTGTCTTGAAAAACAAAAACAGAACAAAACAAAAGTTCCATAGTCTTTCACAGTCTCAACACAAGTTAAAAGCAGAGAGTACAAATTTTCTTCCAACACTCAAGGCAGTCACTTCTGTTTGGCCTCTGCTTCTGGTTACTTATTAATGTCTCCTTGTTATTTCAGATATTTTTCTCCTTCATCTGTTTGACAGTGAAGTGTCTGTGTGTGGATCTTTTTTGTTTTTATCCTATTTGGTTTTATTTTATTATTTTTAAATTTCTAAGAGTGTGTGTGTGTGTGTGTGTGTTTAGTGTGCATGTATGTCTGCACCACATGCACACATTGTTTGTAGAAGCCAGAAAAAGGGATCAGATCCTCTGGACCTGTAGTTACAGATAGTCCCCTGGTAGATACTAGGAATCAAAGCAGGATCCTCAGGAAGAGCAGCCAAGGCTCCTAACTGCTGAGCCACTGCTTGCTTTTGGTCTGAGTGTGGGCTTAGCCCTTTCCTCCTTTTCCTCGCACTCAGGAAGCGTACAGTCATCCTGGTATAGGTGGAGAGTTTGGGCTTTCTCTGGTGTACTTGAGCACGTACGTACTCAGCCTCCAGTCCTCCAGTCTTCCAGGGATGTCAAGATTCGAAATCACAATAGCTTTGTTGATTTCCAGGCTTGTGTTCATCTGTTGGAACAGCCGCCTAAGCCTGGCAGCGATGTTAGCCTTCTCTGCCCTTCTTCAGTGGCACTTGATGCCTTAGCACCTGGATCCACTGGGTGTTGATTTCCACTCTTCATTTAAGGTCAAATTGCCTTTGGATAGAGGCTGGCTTTCTTGTTGCCCTACTCAGGAGCACTCCAACTTCTGTGAAGGTGGGGAAGGTGGCTCCAGAGCAGCCCCACGCAGCAATGCCACTGTCCCCCACTGCTTTTATTCACATTTCAGTCATTTTTCATAAATACTTGTGAATTTGTTGCTTAATGCTGGCCATTTTCTAGAGCCCTGACACTGTTGTTTTCCATATTGTCTGGCTTTCTGCTTGTTCTCAGTAGAGGATTTGCTGACCTCTTCAGTTTGCCACAGCTGGAGGTCTTGCCTCTTGTCTTTACAGTATTTTTTGTTTTGTTTTGTTATTTTTAACAGGCTAATTAAAAACCTGAAGCACATCTATGTATTGTAGCTGCATCAGCATTTTGCTTCACAATGGAAGAAGTTGGAAGATTGTGATTAGATCAGGGGTGGGACTGTAGCCTTAAATTCTGCTGACAGCTCTCTCCTGTGGAATGCTTTTTAATAGCATGTTCTTGTGTAATGATGAAGAAAGGTTTACTTTTTTTTAAGCAAGCAAATTCCTTTGAAATTCTACCAAAACTCAGAAAAGATATAGCCTAATCCTGCAGAATGAACCTTTAGCATTGGAAGAAAAAATTTCAAATCTATCAGGTGAGTGTAGATATGTGTATGTGAGAAAAATAATGAAAAATATCATCTTTTTAAAAACAAATTACTATGCATATTTCAAGCTGAAATGCTTTTTTTCCCTAGGAAATTAAACTCAGCAGTTTGTTTCAAAAGCCTTTTGGCCAAGTGTGTGGTACACACCTTTAATCCCAGTATTAGGGAGGCAGAGGCAGGTGTGGATCTCTGTGTGTCCAAGGCTAGCCTGATCTACATAGGGAGTTTCAGGATGACATAGTGAAACCCTATCTTAAGGATGAGGGTAGAATAAGGGAGATGGCTCGGCAATTAAGAGGACCTTTTGCAGGGGGCCCAGGTTTGATTCTGAGTACCCACATGGAAACTTAAAACATCCATAACTCTCTAAGAGACCTGGCACTCTCTTCTGGTCTCTTTAGGTGCCAGACATGTACATGGTGTACATACATACATGCAAGAAAAACATTCACACACATAAAATAAAAATAAGTAAATCTTTTTTAAAAATTTAAAACCAGGCCAGGCATAGTGGCACACACCTCTAATCTCTGTCGAGGCAGAGGCTGGGGATCTGAGTTCAAGGCCAGTCTGGTATACATAGGTTTCAGGCTAGCCAGAGTTACCATAGTAAGATCTTATGTAAAAAAAAAAAAAGAAAAAAAGAAAAGAAAGAAAGAAGTTAATTTTTAGTTGCATAGTATTACATATACAGAAGCAATACCTAGAATGCTGGGCTCCATGGTTTATAGTAAGTACAGACCTCTGTAACCATCAGACTGGTGAAAATGAGACTTTTCCAGCACCAAAATGTTCCCTGTGCCCTCTCCTAGTACTTCTTCCCTCCAGAGCAGCCACTGTCCTAATGTCTGTGGTAACCCCTTCCTTTCTTTAGTTTCTGTTTCCCAAGTGTGCCTCCCTGAGCATCAGAGTTCAGCTTTGCTCATGTTTTTAATATTATAGAAATGAAATTTCACAGTATGGCTTCTTCTTTAAAAATTATGTTCATGATTTGTTGTTGCCCATAGCAGTACTTCATTTTAATTGGTATAGAGTATTCTTTGTGTGAATATTCAGTGGGTATATTTGTTCTATTGTTTATATTTGAATTATTTTCACTTTTTAAAGGATGGTACAAAGTTTGCTGCTATGAACATAGCATATGTGTTTTTGCATACATATGCATTCCTTTTTGGTATATATCAAAGTCAGATTTTGGGTCAGAAGGTAAACATATCTTTAGTACACAGTGCCAACTACTTTCCAAATGATTTGCCGTTTTATACCCCTACTAGTTGTCTGTAAGAATTGCTATTACCATTCTTTAAAAGTTAATGCATTGGTTGCCTCTGAGTGAGTGGTTTGTTCCATATAAGTGTTGCTCTTTTTTTTTTTTTTTTTTTTTTCTCCTTCTTCCCTGGTTGTCCTGGAATTTGCTCAGTAAACCAGGCTGGTAGAGATTCATCTACCTCCCTAAGAGCTGGGATAAAGAGTAAACACTACCACCAGGCCGTGGTTTGCATTTTTTATAATTTTTAACAGTGTACAATGTGAAATATCTTTTCTTGTTTTTGAGAGTCTCACGCTGTAGCCCTGGCTGTCTTGAGACTCTATAATCTCCTTGCCTGGGCCTCTTAAATGATGGGATTACAGGTATGAGCCACAGTGCCTGCCTTTTTGCTGTTTGAGACAACACCGTGTGTTTCTTAGGCTACTTCAACTGACTGTGTAGTGGATGCTGGCTTTGAACTCCTGATCTTCTTGCTGCCATGTCAAGTGATGGTACTGCAAGTACACCACCTCTACTACCCTGCCAGACAAGTGCTAGGAATCCTCCTGTCAGTCATCTTTCTGTTTTATTAGTCTATACTTATGCCAAAATCATACCATGTAATTTATTGCTTGCTAATAATTCTCTGTATGTAGTTGAATATTTTCCCTAACATTGTTCTTTTATATTTTTAATGGTTCTGAAGCTTGAACCTAGGACCTTTTACATGCCAGGAAGGTTGTCTACTTCTGAGCTGTAGCTCTAGTTTTTTCTTACTTTTTATTTTGAGATACATGTTTTTTGTTTTGGTGCTGAGGACTGAATGAACCATTATGTACCTGTTCCATCACTCTTCTGGTGAGATACATCTTCCACCCACTTTAAGATTTATTGTTGTCTGGAGAGTTACTCACTGTTGTAAACCTTCTGCATTAATAAAACTGTTCATTGCGTGACATTTTCTGTCTTTATGAAACCTAGTACACTACAAAAACTGCCAAGTTGTTTAGGGTTTTATTTTTTCTCTGTTTGCTTTGATTTTCCATCCCAAACTGTTACTAAACACCTGTCTTTAGGACATCATCCCTAGGAGTAAAATGTTTTTATGTGACATGGTTTTGATTTTTGATTTAATTGCCTGTTGTGTTCTTCCCCATAGTTGTTGAAATGCACACAGGAGATGTGAATTATTTTCCACTGTGGCTTTGCACAGAAACCTTTCCTTCATTGCAACTAGTTTCTTACCCATGTAATATTTAGTAGTTCTGTTTCTAAGACAGAACAGTGACTAAAAGGCCATGAAAACTACTTAGATTTGTCAAACTGGCCTGTATCATATTTACCCTCTGACATGAGGAGATTCCTATTAAAATGTCAGATGGCTACTTTCTTGCTGGCAAGACAGACTCTTCATAGAGACACCTGACAGTGATAGAGCATATGTAATAGATTTTCTGCCTCCCCACCCCCATAATAGGTTTCTCTGCTGATGCAGTAAGCCAAATCAAGCCAAATTAAAAAAAGTGTAACAACAGGTTTATTGAGTAAAGCAACTCCCAGGCAGATTTTCTAGTCCCAGAGATTGAGGCCATAGAATTTCCACCCTGGAACTGAAGCAGGGGGATTTTAGAGGTTCTAGGTGAGGGTTGATGATGGGTTTACCACAAGTTGGGATTGTGCTGAACTCTTAGGTGAGTTGCTGGCAGCAACAGGGGAGGAAGTTTCAATAGTTGCCAAGAATCTGGAACTGGGCCTTTTGACACCTTTTCTTTGTTTGGAGACTCTCCGAGTGGGTGGTGTTTAGAGAGAGAGACAGAGACAGAGACAGAGAGACAGAAAGAAATGGGGCTTTCTAGATCATGAAGGGTAGAGCTGGAGATTCCAACTGAACAATATGTAATAGGGATGGAACTGATTTGTGATCTTGGAAATAATCAGATGTCCTCAAGACCACAGAAATTAACATAAAATGGCTCTTAGTTAAATTTTATCTTATCCAGCATTGTTGGTTGGAGACTAAGGAAGTGGTAAAAATAAGATGTTGGACTAGCTAGATGGATCAGCAGATAAAGATCGTTGTTGCCAGGCCAGAAGAGTTGAAGGGTTTTGGGTTTTTTTGGTTTTTTGGTTTTTTTTTGTTTGTTTGTTTGTTTGTTTGTTTGTTTGTTTGTTTTTGTTTTTCTTTTTTTTGAGGCAGAGTTTCTCTGTGCATCTCTGGCTGTTGTGGAACACACTCTGTAGACTAGGTTGGCTTTGAACTCATAAAAATCCACCTGCCTCTGCCTCTGCCTCCCCAGTGCTGGAATTAAAGGCATGCTCCAATACAGTCCAGCTGAAGAACTGAGTTACATCCCCAGATCCACATGATGGAAGGAAAGAACTTACCCTGCAAGTTATCCTCTGACTTCCAAATATGTTGTTTTTTGGGTTTACTAGTAAAAGTATTTGAATATAATTATAACAGTCTAATAGGCTGGCCTACCTATTCCAGATGCCAAAGAGGGATGGTGGTTTGGCAGTGTGCCATTTACTTAAACACAGACTTAGAGGACATTTAAGTTCACATTGAACTCTTTCATTTAAAAGTAGATGTTTGCTGCTTCTAATCAATAATATCTGAAAGATCCCGGATGGCGGGTAAGAATGAACATTTTCACTGTCTTAGTTTAACTATCATAGAAGGCCTTTCCCCCCCCCCCACAATAGAGATTGTATTCTTATGCTTATAGCTAACTTAGATTCCAAATTTAGATTTTAAAAATTAAAAAACAGCAATAACAGAAACCTGATTAGGACAAATGATCTAAGTAAGGGAGATGTGAAGCCTTTTTGTCATTGAGGTGTGGTCCTCAACTAGCAAGCACGTAGCTCTGCATCATCACAGAGCATGCAGACTTATGTTGGAAATAAATTCTTTATTCTATGTTTCTTGTGTCCTTGAATGTATAACAAAAACTAAAGTGAAACATACATTTTCTAGTCTTGTCAGAAATTTTGCCTCATTGTTTGCTATTTTCTCAAGTTGACTTAATCTAACTATATGTAAATTTAGCATCTAAATAAGATAATTTCAAAATTAATGTGGAAACAATAAATGTTTAGGAAAGAGATTCTGTTGCCGGGATGTAACTGCATTGGTGCAGTTCAGAAACTAATTGTGTAAGTGGCAAAATTTAACCAATTGGCGATAGTGTATCGTGAGTAGAATTAGAAGGACTTGATTTTGTTGAAGCATTTTCATTGTAAATTATATGATTTAAGTGGCTAAAAGCCTGTATCAGAAAGATAAACTTTATGAGTGTTGTATAAAAAAAAGGTTCTTCATATAAAAATGAATGAGGAGTCTGTTTATTGGAGATTCTCGCCAACCAGTTCAGCGATATTTAAACAACAGTTTGTTTGTTTATATTTTTCTGGTTTAACAATGTTTTAAGTGGTATCTCCAGGGATAGGTTTCATCTTAGTTCCTTCTAGCCTTTGCATTTGCCCATAATTGAAGCAGATATGTTGCTATGTCCAGGTTCCTTGGATTAAGAAAGCTTTATTTCAGAGTGACCATAGATGATCTAAAGAGCTTCCTGCTTTGTGGCTGTCTCTGAAAAATGGCTTGTGGGCTCTTCGGACTTTTAAAAATAATTGGACTGTGTCCTAAGTACAATTGTGATATAGCAATGTTGATAGAGTGCTTACCTAGCACAACATAAATCAGGCATGATGGCACATGCCTCTACTCAGAAGGTAGAGAGGGAAGGGAATCAGAAAATCTAGGTCACCCTCAACTACTTAGCAAGTTCAAGGCTAATCTGGAATATGTTAGATGAAGGAAGGAAGGAAAGATGGAGAGGAGGGAGGAGAAATGAATGAATAATGAATCAAATACTAATTTAAAACTTAGGAAGTTCTACATGCTAATATAATGGAAATGCTTTTAGGAAGTCAACCATGTGAATAGGCCAGTGCGCTATTTTGGGCATCTAGTATTTAGCAGGGTAAATGACCGGGCAGTGAATTATAGGTCTAAAAATGGCTTCTTTTTCCCAAAATAAAGAAAGGTGCCCTAAGTGTTATCTTTGTAGCTGTGGGGCCTCATTAACAGGTTCAGCAGGAATAGCCAGGACATTGCCGTGCAGAAAAACTAAACACAGCAAGCCTTTGAATAACAGAGCAAGAAAAGAATTCCTACATTGTTCTTCCACGTTTGCTGAGCTCTGTTGTATTGTTTCTACTGAAGTGAACATCTGCTACCTCAAGTTAAGTGAACACAACATGGCATGAATTCCTGCACTGCTATTCACCTTCATCAGAGTTACATTGTTACCAGCCACAGGCTTGACTGACTTCTTTATGAATAAGAGCAAATGCTGCTTTGTGACTTTTACCTCAAAAATGTTTCAGGAGACACTATAGTAGCTTTGAGCCTGTGGAACTGTTTACAGGGTAGGTTCACCTGAGAGTAGCATTACCACAGCAGGGTGACTGGTAGAATAAGTCAGGCTAGAAAGGCAAACAATATAAAGCCCTTATGTATTGGATTGAGTTGCTAAAGAAAGATACTAAAACAATCGAAGTGCTTGTTGGCAACCATCATAATACCAATTGATTTAGGTAAAAATTGTCATTGGATACTGACAAGTGTGATAAGGAATAGGTTTACCTGGGAGATGCCTTATTTCAGTGACTAGTGTTATTACCTGTATTAACACCACGTGCCTCCTATGATACCCTCTGAAGTTCTTTGTCAACAGTGTATAACACTAATGGGAAAACACCAGAGAAAAACAACTTGAGGGACAATCTGTGAAGTGACTGACCTGTATTCTTTCAAAAAATGGTAGCAGTACAAAGGCTTAGGTAACTGTTCTACTTAAAGGGGCTGGAACAGACTCAGATACAAGCTTAGTGCAAAATTTTCCTTTTTATTTTATTGCCATTTTAATCTTGTACTAGATTCAGAAGTACTATATTGAAAAGGGGAAAACCACTTTCATTTAATAGTCTTTTTGTAACTTACATTTGGTTTCTCCTATTTTATTTTCTGACTTCAAATGGATTTTAAATGGTGGTATAGATTTTGCTTTTTATTTTCTGTGCAGCAATCTGTAATATCAATCATTGGATTAGTTTAGCTACATTTCAAGCTGTTGGAAACTCAGGATGGAGATGGAGCTTAGTGGGAGAGCTACTGCTTGGCATGCACAGAGTCCTGGATTTGACCTCCAGGACTGAAAGACAAAAATAAGGAAACAGCTTTTGTGTAGTACACATCAGTCGTCCTTGTAGTTAGCTGAGCTGAGATGGGAGGATCACTGCTAGCCTGGCCTACATCATGAGACCTTGTTTTTAAAAAATGTACACTAAAATGTGATAATGCTTGTTAAAACAAATTTTTAGTTGGTAAGACCAAGAGCAGTGTTCTTGTTTACAGATATGAGCATGCATCCCTTAAGTCTCATGAACACTTAGTAGGGCCGTCAAGATGAAGTTCAGTGTTACTCTTAGACAGGTATGCTTCATTTTCAGGAAGACAGAATTTGATGGTCATCTGATTTTTGTGCAGACAGGATAAGGAAATTGAGTGATTGTAGTTCATTGAATGAGTAATTAGTCAGATAACAAACTGTACCCAAGATTATGATTGGCTGTCAGTCCCATAAATGGTTTCTGGTGCTGTATTAGCTGCTGAGAGGAGCTCACAGTCCTGGTCTAAGATTAAATTAGTAATTTGGATAAAGGCTCTTGATGTACTGAAAGTGGTCAGGAGGGCCCTAACCCAGGTGGACAGGGGCAGAAAGAAGCAGCATCTTATGGGACATCAGTTGTCAAATATCCAATAAGTGACTTTAAGTATTTGGCTTAGTGTATATGTATTGAATCATCAGGAATTTCACAGAATCATTTCAAAGATGAGGAAATACAATGCAGGGAAATACAATGCAGGTGGTTAGAAGGCTGTGAGGCGAAAGGGAATGCTGAGCTGTTAAAAGAGGCTGTAACCCTAAATACAATTCCTGCAACAAGAGTGTGGAAGCCCCCAAGCTACCACTCAGACTTCTGAGGAGGGAACATCACTGCATTAATTACAGATGTGCATCTATATGAGAAGCCAAATATAAATTGCATTTGAATATCTCTTCAGTCTTGAAAATGGTTCTGAAAGTAAAATATAATAACAATATTTTATTTTATCATGTTGTCCTATGCTGTTGCTTCCCCCTAGTCTTCCAAACAGCTTTACCACTAATATTCCTACCTCAAATGGATTAAGTGATCTTTTAGAGTATTCATAGAAATGTAGATAAGAGAGGGAATGGGAGGAGGGAGAGAATACATGGGCTCTTTGGGACAGGGTCTCCTTCAAACTCACCATCCTCCTGCCTCAACCATATATTAAATTCTGGAATTACAAACCAGTATCACCATATTTGGCTTCAGATAAAGTTTCCTTAAAAACACAAGAGATTGGGGGGGGGTTAGACATTCTCTTTGTTGTATTCTTTTGTCATCTTTTGCACTGAAGCCTTTTATCATTATTGTGTGGACTTGATAACAAGTGTTGTAAGATACAAAATATTTGTTATGATCTCTGAAATATTGGAGAATGAGGTCTGGAATTGATATCTCTTTTTCCTTCCCTTCTCCCCCCAAATATTGCTTCTTTAGGTCAGTAACAGATCCAAGAGATGGAAAGAGAGTAGCACTCAAAAAGATGCCCAACGTCTTCCAGAATCTGGTCTCTTGCAAAAGAGTCTTCCGGGAATTGAAGATGTTGTGTTTTTTTAAACATGATAATGTAAGTGAAATTGGTGTTTGGGGGAAACTATTTACCAGATCTGCTTCACGACTCAGTTGAGAACAACAGTGAGTTTAGAGGGTATAGAATTCAGCTATAGTTTTATATCGAAGTCTGAAGAGAATAAAGTACAGGGTGTGCTCTGAAATACCTCTTGGCAGGCTTCTTTGTATACAATCTTGCTGAAAGGGTCACAACAGATCCTGAGTTATGTTTTATGTTTTCATTGCTTTGCTTTCTTTTTATAGATTCTTTCTATGCTTCTTAGGAGTCTTATATTTTTCACTATTGAGATCAGTGGTTTACAGCCTCACAGTGTTTTAGAATCACCTAGGAGGCCATTTATGCAAAATTTGAGTTGGAGATTTGAAAATTATACTCCACAGTTATGATTTGCACAGGGCCTGACCCCAAATTAGAAAACACTGCACTGATAATTTCCAGGCTAGCTTGGAATTAATGTATACTGTTACTTTTTGAGACAGGTTCTATGTAGATCAGTCTGACCTCAAGCGCATAGAGGTCCACCTGCCTCTGCCTCCCAAGTGCTAGGATTAAAGGTGTGTACCACCATACTTGGCTTGGGTTGTCTCCCCCCTACCCCCAGAATAATTCAAGCGGCTAAATAAGTTCTTAAAGACACCCTCCCAAAGGAACATATTTGTGGGGAAAATAGGTAGAAAAAAAAATCTATAGCTAAGATTGAAACAAATTGACCTTTACTGTGATCAACCATGAACAAATTTAGATGGGTTCTAGATTTATAAACTGACAAATGAATATTAAGTGAAGCAAAACAAATTTTGGTATTTAGTTGAGGAATAATTCCAATATTCAACATAAAAATAAAGCATGAATTTTATATGAGTATAATTTAAGTTCAGGAATCATTGGCCCTTGATTTTAAATGTTTTGTTTTTATCTTTTAATGTTTAGGTTAGGATGTAGGAAAAACAATTTCTGCTCTAAAGACAGACAGGATAGCCCTGAAGGTAAGATAGTTAGTTTGCTTCCTACTGTTTAGAGATGCCAAGACTCACAGGCAAAGAGACTCAACAAACTGAGACCACATCTCTTCAACTAACCCTGAGTTAGACATCAGAGCCATGTGAAGTTTACTTGGAGTTTGTTAGCATTGAATTGTTTTGTTTTAATGTGAAAAGAGCTGCCTCATTCTTCACAAGTACTTAACTATTTTGATTGTTGTAATTAAAACCTATCAGAAAATATTTCTTGTGAGTCTGCATGCTTGATTGCACAGATGCCTCAGTAACTTGGGCCAAAGTTCCAGTCTCACTTTTTAAGATGAAATGTGCTGAAGTTTATTTGGTTAAACTAAAACTACCAGATTCATTGTATGGCTCTCTGGAAGCTATTCAGCTTGACATGTCTTGAAATCCCTCTTCTCCCTTCCTTTCTTTCAAGACAGAGCCTTACTCTATTGCATCACTGGTCTCAAACTCATGACAGTTCTTTATCTCATCCTCTAAGGATTATAGCCGTGAGCCACTGTATTTAGCTAAAAATCACAGATTTGTTTTGGTTTCTTTTAGTTTGTTTGTTTCCCGAAACAAGGTTTCTCTGTAGTTCTGGCTGTCCTGGAACTCACTCTGTAGACCAGGCTGTCCTTGAACTCAGAGATCTGCCTACCTCTACCTCCCAAGTGCTGGGATTATAGGCATAAAACACAACTCAGCAAAAATCCCATTTACTTAAATTTTTCCAAAAAAGTATTGTTGGGCTGGATGGGCATCTATAGGCCATGGTAGAGCACTTGCCCTACATGGGCAAGGCCTTGAATCCACTTCCCAGCACCGTGGAAATGCCTAGCACTGGTATATGTTTAAGTGAGGTTCAAAATACCATTCAAGTTGCTGGCTCATAACTTTACTAATCAGAGTTCCTAGATTTTGCAAGGTAATTTAGAATAATGTCTAATGCTTACTTAGTTCCTTATTTCTTGAGGTTCCCTTAGTATCACCCAGCATCAGAGCATAGACTGCTGTACAATGCCCCTTTGCAGTGAGAGTATCTGATAAGGAAATGCTTCTCTTAGAGGAGACTTCAGAAGTTCACTTACCCAAGAGCTGACTTCTTTATAAAAGGCAGTGGTATCACAAGCTGCTGTTTAACTTTGCTCATAACCCATTCCCATAAAGTAATTAAGTTCCTAAGGCAATGCTAGAGTAAGTAGACTAAGAAAGGAAATGGAATTCTGAAAATCACCCCTGTTCAAACACACAGCCAGTTCTAATGGGGTTTGTAAGAGACAGCTTGAGATCAGAGCTGGTTTTGAATTGCAATTCTGTTATTTCTAATGCTGTGTCTTTCCTTTATTCAAGGCTGAACTTTCTTATTTGTAAAACAAGCATGATAAAAGTAGAAATGACTGTCTTTGAGTGTTGTAGAAACTAAAATTTTTTCATGATATGGACAATTATACACAAATACTTCTTAGAGCTCCCAAGCTCTGTCAGAAAAATGTCTGTGACATCCGTAGGAATATTTGATGTGAGGCACTAGTAGGATTGAAGACGGTGTGACAACACTGTTTTATGCACAATCAGTTTCTCCTTTGCTTCTGATCTGTCTTCAAAGGGGTCTCAAGACCAGCATACTTGGTATATATGAATGTCAATCTTAAGAGGCAGCCTATATTTGATGTAACTAAGCCACATTTGATCCTGTGAGGAATTACAGTAACTTGTCATGGAAAATGCAAAAGGTTGGGTGTGGTAGCACATACCTTTAATCTAAGTACTCAAGAGAGAGAAGCAGATGGATCTCTATTGAGTTCAAGGCTAGCCTGATCTAATACAGAGTTCTAGACTAGCCAGGGCTATGCAGTGAGGCCGTGTCTCAAACAAACAAAACATTTTTAAAACACTGTCATTTTTCAAGAGGAAAAAAACAAGCTGTTTAATGCATACATGTGTATGCTAGATGCTTTTGATTACTGATTCATTTACTTCATAGAAATCTTTTGAAGTAGAACTTATTCTACTTTACAAAGAAACCAAAGATGTAAGAGTTATTTCATAGAGTCATGATCAGAGTTAAAAATCTGTCTGGTAGCTGGGTGGTGGTGGTGCACGCCTTTAATCCCAGCACTTGGGGGTAGAGGCAGGCGGATCTCTGTGAGTTTGAGACCAGCCTGGTCTACAAGAGCTAGTTCCAGGACAGCCTCTAAAACTACAGAGAAACCCTGTCTCGAAAAACCTAGATAGACAGATAGATAGATAGATAGATAGATAGATAGATAGATAGATAGATAGATAGATAGATTCTGTCTGGCTCCAAACATGAATGAACTGCTAATCCACCTAGCAAGTTGGTTAAGTCTTACAGGCATGTGTGTATAAAAGAAAGAAACTGTGTGGAGACCAGCAAACAGTATGTCTGAGCTGGTAGAGAGATCTGCTGTCAAAACTTAAGCAACCAGAGTTCACCTCCTAGGACCCACCCACATGGTAGAAGGAGATTGATTCCCACGAGTTATCCTCTGACCCCACATATGCCACAGCACACACTCACCCCCTCCACAGTCACACAAAATACATAAATCAAAGCATAATTTTTTGAGGTGGAGGTTGTTTTTGTTTGTTTTGAGGCGGGTTTCTCTTTGTAGCCCTGGCTGTCCTGGAACTCACTCTGCAGATCCCACTAGGCTTAATCTATCTGTCTCCATCTAATTCCTCTACTGCGCCACCTTGCCCAGCTTGAAAGTGTGATTTAAAAAAGAACTTCCTAAAAGCTGTACACAAAAGAGTCCATGTTGTTTTGATGCAGTTTGTGTAAGGTTTAAGAATTATGGTGACAGAAGTGAGAGTTGTTACACAAAGATGTTGAAATGCTTAATTTCTTGATCTAGGTAACTTTTACATGGCTGTGTACGCATAAAGTTCATCAAATTATGCTCTTAGAATTTATATACTTTACAAAAACTGTAGCAATAATGTAGCCTCTTCTACCTTAAGAGAATGCCAAATATGAAATTTCAATTGGTATGTTTGTGTTTTACTCTTTCTTGCCTTTGCATCCTTGGCAGAGTAGAAACCCTTGTTGGTTTGGTGAGTGAACACTTAGATTTCCGTTAACTCCACCACCACCTAGGAGGAGTTCATGCATGCTGGTCAAGTGCTCTACCCCTGAGCTAAATGATCAGATTTCTTTAGACAGAATTAAGATTATTCATCATAATGGTTTTACTGGTAAAAAACAACTGAAACTGAGCTACCTGGTCACCATGTAAACACTTTGCCCTGAATCTTATAACTGGAAGGTTAAAATCTTAAAAGTCAGCTTTTCACCAGTTCTTCAAAGAATTGAAGAATATGCACATATGGCCATGACCATCATTTTTTGAAAGTGGATAAGTCTGATAGGGTTTCTTTTGGTTTGGGGTTATTGCTTTTGTTTTATTTTGTTTGTTTTATGCAGTTCTCATGTAGCTCTGACTGTCGTGAAACAGGTAGACTAGTCTGGGCTTGTTTCTGCCCAAGTGTCACCACACCTGGCTACTTTTTGGTTTTTTCCAGGTGGTGGAAGTGGGGACACATGGATTTCTTCCAAGGCGTCTCTACAAGTGCCTTTCTGTTTACATCAAAGGCTAATTTTTCTTTGACTTCCCTGAATGAAGGCAGAGTTGAGACTGTTTAAATGGGAGAGTTACCCATGAAGCTCAGTGTTTGAACTTTCTAGAGTCCCATCTCACTTGTTATTCACATTGCTTTTGAGATCCTAGACCCTTTCTGCTGGTCTGAACACTGCTTTTGTTTGCTAGAAATACTGTGTGGTGTAAACACTTAGATTAAATAATACAACAGACATAAAAACTTTCAGAATTTAAGGCAGTCAGCAGCCAAATGGGATAGGGCAAATGTCTGAACAGTGTTTGTGGTTTTTCCACCGGGAGCCTCATCAAATTTGGGATAAGAAAGCCTTCTTCTTCTTAAAATAGAGTTGTCACTTCCCACTAGATAACCTCTAATTAGCACGGTTAGATATGAAATGTAAAATAGCTTTGCCTAATAGACACTGTCACTCTTTGCATCTGTTTTTCCTAAGACAGACTGCATCTTGCTCAGGTACTGAGTTGAGAGTCTAAAAGATACTTCATAACATTCTGATTTCTAACCACCTTCCTCAAGCTTCAGACATTCATGTTAAATTTTTGTGTGTGTGCTACAAGTAGGCAAGTTATACAGATTTGCTATACTGGCTAATTAAAGGTTTTAAATATATAAAGTGAGATAATCATTTTCATATGAAAGTTTTATTTGAAGAAACTGGAAATGTTTTCTGCTTATCAAAATTCTAAGTATAAACATTTTTTGTTGTTGTTGTTCCTTCCCCAGCATGGTAATAAGCAGATAACACTAAAAATTGTAAAATCAAAATTTTAGATCCTGCAGGGTTTTTTTTTTTTTTTTTTTTTTTGATGGGAATACTTAACTGATGTGTAGCTGTTGTTTCAGATGTAAGGGGCATAGGAGCTCCAAATGAGATGAGAGTGACCTCAGTAACTAAGGCTATGTACTGACCACATGGATATTCTTCTTTTGCCTGCTTTATAATTTTCAAATTCTTTACAAGAGAAAATAGTTCTTAAAACCTATGGCAAACCTGTGTGTCGGCACCTTTAATCCCAGCACTCAGAATGCAGAGACATGCAGATCTCTGCAGAGAGAATTGCCAGCCATCTAGGACTACACAATGAGGCCCTGTATGGAGCAAGGGGTAGGGGGTGGGATCAGAAAGCTTGTGCTTATAGTACACTGTTTCTTGCTTGTCTTTTCTTTGTCCTTTAAGCCCAGTGTTTCTCCTTAGCAAATTAGGTGTGATGTTACAACCAAGACTCACGGCTTAGCTAGATGGCTGTGGGAACAAGTCTGTGTATTATTTTCTGTTCCAGGCACACTGCTTTATAAAAAGTACTGGAATTTCAAAAGTAATGTCTGTTTCTCCACTCCAGTAGCTTCTTTTCTTGTACTTGGAATAAAGTCCATCATATCTAAAGTAACTTAAGGAGATCCGCCTTCCTCTTGGACTTTATACCACCCTCTATTCCTCTGAGCCATTGTGTTTCATAACTGAGGGCTTTTCTCGTTTCCACAAGCTGCCTCCATACCATCACATTGCCTGCTCATTAACTGACAAACTCTCATCCAGCCTTCAAGTCTATTGGTGTTACTTCTGGGAAGCTTTCCCCTCCGCTCTCCTTACATGTTTCCTGCATAGTAATGAAGGGTATGGTTCTGTATTATGCAAGTGTTGTTTCATGCATACCTTCCCTTCCAGTCATGAAAATAGGGAAGCTAATCATTTTGTTTATTTGTATAAACTAAGAATCTACCGTAGTGTCTGACAGGTGAAATGTGTGTTGTGAGCATTTGCCAAACGGAGGAGCAGAGCAATGGAAGGTAGAGATAGTCTTCATGCTCTTAAAGCAACTACCACGATCCTTTCCACTACTCTGAGCAGCAGGTGGTAGTGTGTGATGTAACACATTTCAGCTTAGCTAGAGTCATCTCTTAGGTAGAAAGTTTATAGAGCTTTAGCTTAGGGATTATATGCTTTTTTTTTTTTTTTTTTTTTTTTTTTAACTAATACTGTTTGGTGGCCAGTTGTTACCAAGCCTTGTCATTAGTTAACAGCATTTACTTGCATTTGTGTTAAACCTTGTTTTCTTTTCCATTCTCTAAATTTGACTTTGTGTTTTGTTTTTTCCCTTTCCTCAGGTACTCTCTGCCCTTGACATACTCCAACCTCCACACATTGACTATTTTGAAGAAATGTATCCTAACCAGGGAGTGTGAAAGATGGGGACATTTAAAATTGTTACTGCTTAACTTGGTTTGTTTTGTTTTGTTTTGTTTTGTTTTTAACCACCTCTGCTGGGGGGGGGGAGTTCATGTCACAAGTTATATTGTCTCATCCTTACAAAAGTGGTTGAATACCTACCTGAAAACAGGTATTTTGAGGTCCTAAGGCCTGTGTGATAGCAGATGAACATCTGGATAGATTTCATATTTATTTTTCATGTAGTTTTGTGAGCTACATGATTTCTATCCCATTTTGTAGATAAGCAAAGAGGCAGTCATGTTGTATAGGAGCTCCACGGAATGAGTGGCTTTGCCATACCCAACACCTATCTATCAAGAGGATGATATTGTGCTTGCTTTTACCACTTAGGGTGTGGTAAAATCAGTGTTATGATGTTCCATGAAAGAAAAGATGTTGGTGAGGATCGTAGTGGTAGTAATTCCTACTATCTAGATGTCAAACACACTAAGTTCTTTATACATATTTGTTTAATTTCTATAACAAACTACTGTGTGTGCTACTGTGTTTATTCATGCTTTACAGATGAGTAAATTGAGGCCCAAAAGGTAAGAAACTTGGCAGAGATCACAGAACTAGGAAGTATTAGGATCGATGTTTAATTCAGTCTGGCTTGAAAGTGCTGTGTTCTCAGTTCCTGCCTATATGAATCTCTCTCATTTCTACTAATGCTGCCTAAAGATTGTTAGGTATCCAAAGTAATAATGAACAGTAAAATAATACACATAACAGTTTCTGAGACTGCATGAGGAAAAGTGAGATATAGACAAGGCTATCTGACAGTCGTAGGCTGGGTGTCACCAGTGAAGTGTCACATTAAAGACAGGATGAGAATCCTGTCACTGAGTTGGGCGAAGTCCTAATTGTATGGTCTGTCTGAACATAAAATTTTTATGTATACTTAGGCCTGTTATTTGGAATGAAAGCCAATCTGTTACTTTTCTGATTCAGCACTGAAACAAATGAAAATCTTTCCTATTTCCCTGGTAGCTATAGCCGATAATCCCATCCTAGATAACTGTAACTAGGAACAATGAAGTGTTCCCAAAGGGGAAGAGAGAAGCTCATTGGGCATAGTAATGGGGAACCTTATAAGGTGGTCATAGTGTCAGTGAGCCACATGGCTGGGATGTTTCAGTCTGATAAGTGAAGCTCTTAAGTCTGTCATCACCGGCAACATTTTAATCCATGAATCATTTATGAAATTTATCCTTTCTTATAGTACAACTTGGTGCACGTGAGGTGCCTCAGCAATGCACGTTCCTAAAAAAGGACTTGACTTACATCTGTTGTCCAGCTGCTAGTTGATAGAGAGTCTTGGCAAGCCTGATACATTTGGGCCAAGCCAGATCATTCTTGCATGTATAAAATTGGCTCAATGTGATAACACACATCCATAATCTCAGTACTCAGGAGGCTGAGATGGGATCTTGATTTTAAGGTCGGCCTGGACCACATTGTGAATTCAAAGCCATCCTAAGACCATGTCTTGGGTGGTGGATGCAGTGGGGTGGGTGAGGAGAGAGAAAAATTGCCTAAGTGTCTGAAAGAAAAGTTGGAAAAGTACTTTCTTCAGTTTGCTACTCAGGCAGAAACATTAATAACTATTTCATAGGCTTCATGAAGATTGCTTGGAGAAAAGGAAGGTACCGTGGGAGCGAGCAGCACTACTTTCATTCTGCAGAAGTGCCCTCTTACGCTTGCCCAGGAGCTACCTTCTTTAACCTTTCAGTTGGTATTGTCAGTCAGAAGTATATTCCTGCTTCTTTGGAAATGGAGTTTTTAAAACAAACTTTTATATCAGGAGAAATGATCTTTTAGGTATATAATTTACTTTATTATAGTTTGTATCAGATATTCCCAAGACTGGTCTCAGGATTGGTGGACTTCTGAAAGAACTTAGAGGACTCAGGAAAGCTGTTATTCTCATAATTACAATTTGTTATAGCAAAAGTCACAGATTAAAATTATCACAGGAGAAGGCTCATTGGGTGGCTGTGAGGTTCTAGTTGTGCTCTTTTAGTAGAATGGTAAGCATTTGGTTTTGTTGTCCCAGCTACAGAGTTTAACAACATGGGCAAGCCATACCAACCAGGGAAGCTGTTTTGAGCCTTGCTTTCAGAGACCATATTGTGAGTCAGTTACATAGTATTGAGCCACCCATGTACTCTACCTTCATCTCCAGCCATCTTTTCCTCCCCTGCTTGTGGGTCAAAGAATGCAACATAACACAAAGCCCTGGGCATACAAAAACAGATGCTCACCAGAAATCATATTGTAATCGTAAACTTAATGTGCCATAGCCAAAGCCTCCAAAGGTACAGCGTTAACAGTATCAGGCAGATACTACAGTGGCTCAAAGGTAATTTCCCAGCCTCAGGACTTTGAATATGTAGGGTTTGGCTAAAGTTGGACTACTGAATTTGTCTGTGCTGTTTATAAACTATCTGTGGGGAAAGTGTTTTCATTTAAAAGGAAAAACATGAATGTGAAGGCACTAAATATCAAACACAGTTCAATTCACTTCATTGAACCTTGTCTAATTCACAATAACCATTTTGTCTACATTATAGTTCAGTCAAAAATTGTTTATATAATTGGTGGTGCACACCTTTTTAATCTAGCACTTGGGAAGTGAACACAGGTGGATATCTGTAAGTTTGAGGACAGGCTGGTCTACAGAGCGAGTTCCAGGAGCGCTACTCAGAGAAACCCTCTTTAAACAAACAAACAAACAAACAAATAAAATGTTTATATCAAGGATTTTGTGTTCTAAAGTTTGTCCTTTTAAAAAAAAAATATATAATAAACCAGCCAGTGGTGTCACATGACTTTAATCCAAGTACTTGGGAGGCAGAGGCAAGCGGGTCCTCTGAGTTCAAGGCCAGCCTGCTCTACAAAGCGAGCCCCAGGACAGGCTCCAAAACTACACAAAGAAACTCTGTCTGGACAAACAAAACAAAACAAAAAAATCATAATGACTTAGCAGGGTAAGGGCACCTGCCCTCAAGTCTGATCACCTGAATTTGATCGCTGGGACCCACATGGTAGAAAGAGAAAACCAATCCCCACAAGTTGTCCTCTGATCTCCATACATATGCACTCATAGACGCCAAATGGATGGATGTGATGGAGGAATTCTCTGTCACTATGGATCATCATGTAATTGTTCCTGAGAAAATCTTGATTCAAAACAAAACAAAAAAAAAAAACCCTTCATTCATCATAATTTCATGTGTTTCTAAAAGGAAAGTTGGGTTTTAAAATCATAAGTGGCATAGCTGACTTTGTAGTGTTAGTAGCCAATTTCAGCCCATTTTATTAATCAGCACTGTTTATGATTTATCGTGAGTGTTCAAGTAAAAGACCTTTGTCATAAAATACTCAGGGAGTCTTCTAGTGTTTGCTTAAACATTTACTCTTTTATTTTGCTTCACCATATCACTTTTAGCTTCCTTTTAAAATTGACATACTGCTCTTAAAGTAATGGAAAAATCATTCAACTCTAAACCTCAATATTCTTACATTACCTGTCTTACAAATTTTGCTTATGTGTAGAATAATGAGAAGAAAAAGGTAATCTCTGTGAGGTGTTATTTGTAAAAAACTGGATGCTTTCACTATGAGAAATATCATACCTGTGGCTGCCATACAGTTGTAAAGATTGTTAGGAAGGTATATTTAACTTGGACAACAGTAGAACAGCTAACAGATGAAAATGAAGGGAATGCTTTGGTTGCATGTGCATGTGTGCTCTGCCTTTGCTCATTTTTTAGTGTCCTAAAATGAGTAGTCTCCTTTTTGTTTTCCTGTAATGCAGATAAATTTGTTATTGCCAAAGCAAAGTTTTAAAAAAAAAATCTTTCTCTTCAGTTAAGTAATTAAGAAAACTTAATACCTAAAACACAGCTATATTAATGATTAATAAGGTCTCAATTTACCGTATGAATTGGGTATATTATTTGCCTGTGTCAGAACCCCGTCTTTGGTATCTCAGAAATATGCACACATGGTTTTAGGTAGTGGATTGTTTTTCTCTTTCAGAAAAACAATCTTTTTCTCTTTCAGAGGGTTGGATTTTAAAGTGGATAATATTTTGGCTTTTAAATACAGTTGGCCCTCTTCTGTTTGTGTGCTCCAAAACTAAAAATCAGCCATCCTTAGATGGAAATATTCAGAAAATATTACAGGAAAGTTCACTTGTAATGAGTGTGCACAATTTTTTCTTTTAAATCATTTTACCCCAAGCAATGCACTAACTGTTTAGACAGTGTGCATGTTATATTCGGTATAAGTCAGCTAGAAATGTCTTAAAGTAATGAAGTTCCATCTGTTACACCTTCCAGTGTTAGTTTACATTTATTGTTTTGTTTGTTTGTTTCTTGGTTTTTTTTGAGACAGGATTTCATTGTGTAGCCTTGGACACTCTGTAGACCAGTCTGGCCTCAAACTTACAGAGATCTGCCTACCTCTCTGTCTGCCTCCCAAGTGCTGGGATTAAAGGATTCACCACCACTGCCTAGCTAGCTCCGGTTTTTAACAGAAAATATCAGCCTAGTTATATTATTTGACTTAAAAAAAAAAAAATTGTGTATTTCTCTAAACTAATGAATTAGCTTTGAATAGATTATATTTTTCATTTTGTACTCTGAGTTTCTGTTAGGAAATCTGTATCAAAACAGTTTGCAACTTAATTATATTTGACTACTGAAGTTATAGTTAGAGAAATAGTTCTAATTGTTTGACTGGGGAACAATATTTCCTTCTTCCAGGATTCTGTACTCTGAAGTGCAATGAACAGGCCCTCTTAACAAAGCACCAGATGATTACTAGATTGGAAATAAATACTAGTTTTTTTGGGGGGGGGGCTTATTTTTAGCCTGAACTGCTATCTTAGTGTTTTGTGGTTTAAAAAAAAAAAAATAAAAGTAGCTATGCTTTTATACTGTGCTAGAAGCAGTTATGTCCTTCACTTGGTAGCTTTGATTAGTTTAATGGAGTGACCATACAGCCTTGTCTGGTGCCAGTCTTGGATTTTACCTTCATGTCCTGATTTAATTATTAATGTTATTTCACTCTCAGAAGTGCTCCTCTTTGGATGGTAGATTTGCTTGGTTTTCTTTGCTGAGTTTTGTCTGGTTTTGTTTGTTGTTTGTTTGTTTTGTTTTTAAGACAGGATTTCACTGTGCCCAGGCTAGGGTTGAATTCAAAATCTGGTGTCAGCCTTCTGAGTGCTGGAATTACAGGTGTGTGCCATCATGTCCAGCTTTTGGATGGTAGGGTTGGGTATTATAGGAGTATTTAATGATAGTGGGCTCCAGCCCATTAAAACCTGTGATGCTGGGAGACAGCCTCTTCACTTTGGAATGTCTAGGAGCCAGTGCAGAGAAATGAACCAACAAATTAAGTGCATAGATAATCTTTTGCACTCTGCAGCACAGCAGCAGTGTGGCAAGGTCAGAGACTTCCCTCCCCCAGATTTTTAAAGGACACATTAAAATTTTCATGTTAATAAGTTTAATGAGTATATGCATTATTGACCTTATTTTCAGGAATTTGGCTTTTTTCAGTACTGTGTTCCTGTCACTTAGAACAATGCCTGCCATAATAGGTACAAAATAAACATAATAGGTACAAAATATGATAAAGTATAAAGGTCTCTGCCTTATAGCTTTTATAATCTAGTGTAAAATTCAATCACACTGATAATGATTATGTTACAGGTTTGAAAGTATTGTGATGATTTAAAACAGGGACTAGGGCTGATAGTACATGCCTGTAATTCCAGCACCTGTGAGGCAGAGGAATGAGAACGAGGAGTTCAGTGATAGCCTGAGCTACATGATGTCTCTACAAATAAGCTACATAGAAGACACTGGAGATTTGATTTTCAGTGTTTCCATTTTTACAAGCTAGATTACTTGAAAGCATCTGATGACTTAAAACAAAAGCTTTCACTTACATAGTGTTACCAGGCACTGCTGTTTACCCTTGACACATAGGATAGAAGTAGAGGCAATACCAAAAAGAATATAGCAGACCAACCAAGGAATAACCAGATTCCCAATCACCGTTTGTTTTGTCTGTATCTGGTCTGCCTTGTTTATTCATCAGCTAAACAACTTTAAACTAATTAATGTGGACACAAACTTTAAGAAGAAATTTAATGTGTCCTAAATACTTTTTTCCTATATTCATTTTAAGATGAAGAAACTTGGGCCACTGGCTATTCTTGCAGAGGACCCAGGTTTAGTCCTCAGCATCCACATGGCAACTCAATTGTCTGTTAATTCCACTTCCAGGAGATCCATGTCCTCTTCTGGCTTCCCCAGGAACCAGGCACACATGTGGTACACAGACATACATGCAGGCAAAAAAAACCATTAATGTACATTACATTTTTAATTAAAAAGGAAAAAAAAAAATAAAGTAGCCGATGGTTGTGGTAGGGTATAGGAACACATAGACTTTTATGGGGGAGGTGGGAGGTGGCGTTGCTCAGGCAGGAAAAACAAATGTTTTTGTATTGAGGAAAAGACATTTCAAATCTTCATCAAAGGATAGTAAGAGTTTGGACAGTGGCTTTGAAGAGGGTGGATGTTCCAGTTGGAGTAGCAGAAGCAAGATTTAATGAATGCTCAGTCTTCGTTTGGCTAGAGATTGGCGTGCAGTCTTGCAATAATTTAGATGGAGTAAATGTTCTCAAGTTCTGTTGGGCAGAATGACATTTTAAACTAAATTATCTGAACACTGATGTAGATTGCTCAGACTAATTTGAGGTCTTGTTTGCTTTGGAGAATGGGTTTATACTTGTTAGCTGTAGTTTAGGCATAGTTTGAATGTTTTCCAGGTTGTTAAAAGAGCAGAAATTAAGGGCTCACACAAACAGGGCAGGTCTGGTTCAACTCTTTGTTCCTCCCTGCCAGCCGCCCGGTCCCGCCGCCACTTGAGCCCCAATAACACTCAGAGATTCTGTGTTTGATACAATCCTGTGGGCCAGTGACTATCATTGTTTGCTGGTTCTGTCTTAATTATTAACCCATTTCTACTTATCTAAGTATTTCCACTTGGTCATCTTATCCGAGCGCATCGGGCCGCATCTTGCTTCCTCTGGGCTCTACATATTGACCCCTCCTAACTCCTTCCTCTTTCCTCCTTGTCTCCTAGCCCCGCCTATCTTGCTTTCCCATAGGCCACAGTGCTTTATTAATTAACCAGTATGAGAAACATATTTACAGAATAACATTCCCCATCAGGGCAAGATAACTTTACTTGAAGCATGATGATAGTGCAGATTCGATATACAGATGAGAGAGGGATACACTGTTAAGATCTACTGCAGGCCACATACAGGAGAATTCTCATGGGCTATAACCAATGGCCCCTTTTCATGGGGTCTTTATGGGGAGATTGGGTACTAAAGGGTGTAGTTTGAGTGTTTTCTATATCAATACATAGATTAGGTAGGTACACAGATTCCCTTACTCTGCATGCACTCAAAACCAGTTTAGGCCAGATCAGCCTTTCCGTTCTTTATACCCAGATACAATGAAAATATATTTGAGTAGAAGTTGTCTAAACTTGATTGTTGTTAGGTAGAGATACTTACATTATTGTTCAGAGAAATGTATCCTTAGCCCAAATCAGTTGGGGTCTGAGTCTGATGTTACTAGGTGCATTGTTTGGAGGATTGTAGTTATGAGCACAATATGTGCAGATAAAGGAGTTTAGATTAGAAGAGGGAGGAGGCATTTTTCATTATTAAAACCAAATAGGGTTCCAGGTTACTAAACTTCCTTATGCTTGTCTTCCTTACACTTGTTATATTGAGGGGGGGGGAAATCTATGTATTTTGCCGCTTGTGGACTGATAATGTTCATCTTTTATTCTGAGTATATTCAGAGATCATTGAAGATTTGACTTTTTGTAAATGAAAATTGTGGGCCAATGAAATGTTTGAAATATAGATAGAGGCTTATTTAAAACCAAACATACAAACAAACCTGTTTTAGGTGGTTATATTTTAAGGCATTTATGTAGTTCAGGCTGACTTCATGCATGCTATGTACCTGAGGATGGTCTTGGGTTTTTGTAGTGCTGGGATCAAACCTAATGCTTCTTGCAAGGTTTACAAACATTTTTGCCTAGCTACATCTACAGGTCTTAAAAGTGTTATATTCATTTTCCAGTAGTGGTTTCTATGGCTTCTGTTGATTCATTGATTTGCCCTTTTTAAAAAAAAAAAAAAAAGAAACACAAAACAAAACAAAAAAACAGGTCTCAACTAGCTGAGGTTGTTCTAGAACTTATTCTATAACCCAGTCTGGCTTCAAACTGCGGTTTGTTGGTTCTCGGTCTCTGGATTTGTATGCCTATATGTGTTTTTGATGGTTGCTGTTTGTGATCATCAGGCTCTACCACAGAGCTGTTTCAATTTAAAACAAGAGTTAAAAATCATGGAGGCTGGAGAGGTGGCTCATTGGTTAAGAGCACATTACAGACTCGAAGCTGGCTTGTCTTCCCCAATGCACTTTGCAAAGGGTGAAATTTGAAATTAATGCCCCTTTCTTTGGTTTTTTTTTTTTTTTTTTTTTTTTTTTGAGGCTAGCCTCAGAATCCCGATCCTCTACCTCCACCTCCCAAATGATAAGATTATAGGCATGCACTACCATATCCAGTTTTATGCAGTGCTAGAGACTGAATCCATGGCTTTGTGCAAGCTAAGCAAGCACTTTATCAATTGGGCAGGCACAACCTTAGCCCTCTTGTCGTCTTATGGTTATACTTGTGGTTTTAGTGAAAAAGACTCAGCTGACAATTTTCTAGACAATAACAAACTAGAATTCTACCTTTGCTGTTTTCCTGGTGGTACAATTGATTTTTAGTCAGTTTTTAAATTATTTATTTTTAAGGGGTTTGTGTGTCTGTCTACATGAGGTCAGAGGTGTCCCATCACTCTGGAGCTGGAGACCTGCAGTGGTGAGCCACCTGCTGTGAGTCTTAGGAACTGAATTTGGGTTCAGTTCTTAACTAATGAGTCATCTCTCCAGCCCCTGTAATTTTAAAGTCAGTTTTAAATTGAAATTGAGTTAGTTTCAATGTTTGACATTCTATACAATAAATTAGTTTTCTTTAAAAGGGAAAGGAATTTGCCTTTGCCTGGGAAAGTGATACCATTTAATAGTTGAACAGAATGACCTTTTATCCATTGATTTCTGTAGAGAAGCATGGGTATGCTTCAGAAAAGGTCAGTGGTTGTAATTGAAGCACACACCGGTTTTCCTCTGCTTGCAGAAGCACTTTATTCTTTGTTGCAGGGAAGATGATGAGATTTAGGGTTGACCAGTTAATTGTTAAAAGAAAACATAGCAGACACGTTGCTGCTTTTCTTTTTTTCAGAAAGCATTATTTTAAATTGACAATATACACAAATCAGAGCCTCTTTGTTCATTTATTTAATGCTTTTGTTTTCATTTCAGATGAAATCTACGTTGGAATTTCCTTTTCTGTGGACTTGATTTGAAAAGGAGGGATAAAGTGAAGGGAGAGAGTTCATTAAGTCTTATGTATTTATGGTTGGAATTTTCTTTTAACTAGTAAAGGCAGGAGTTTAGAATTCATATTTGAGATGGATTAGAGTGTGTTTTAACTGTCATTCATGTGTAAGAGAATCTGCCTGGAGGGTTTAATATACTATAATATGCAAATCAGGAATTTACTGTGTCCTTTGGAAAAGTCCCTTGACTGTCATATTTGTTCCAGCATGTATCCCATCAAGATGAAGACGTTTTTAAAGGTGCTTGAGCCAGGCCTGACAGCTTTGATCCCCAGGACTCCATAGTGGAATGAGAGAGCTGACTCCCCAGAGTTGTCCTCTGACCTCTATAGGCAAGTTGTGGTGTGTGTTCACACACACAGACACACACTCTTTTTTTTTTTTTTTTTTTTTTTAAGAGCTCTGGTGGTTTTATTAAAGAAAGGTTTTTCTGGTTTACTGCTTCTCACCAGTCTGTTCTGGCATGCTTCTAATAATATCAGAGTCACCTGGGTCAATGATAGCCAATGTGCATACTCCGTAGTATTTTCCACATGCTGTGCACAATTCAATGTTATTGCCACTGTAGTGATGGACACTGCTTTTAGCCAACATGGCATAGTATTCTATTTCAGATTTCTTCAAAACCAGGCAGTTGTTGGTGAGGATAACCAACTTTGTTTTGCCTTGTCTGATCATCTTGAGAGTCTGTTCGTATCCCAGCATGTACTTCCCACTTTTCATAACAAGCTGGAGCCTAGAGTTGATTAAATTTTTCTTCTTCTTTTTGGCCACCATCTTCCTGCCTTAGGTGCAGGACAGCCCCCAACCAAGAGTAGTCGCCAAGATGGCTGGGGAGCAAGAAAGGCCACACTCTTATTCTTATTCTTGGTCAATCCAGAAATGAAGACCCGGTTCAATCCTAGCACCTGGGAGCCAGAGGCAGGCAGAAGATCTGTATCAGATTGAGGCCAGTTTGATCTACATTGTGAGCTCCAGGCTGGCCAGGGTGGCATGATAAGACCTTGTGCACACACAATAAAGAATAGTAATAGTAATAATAATGAGAAAGACCATTTCTTAAAGGCAGAATTTCAATATGTATCCTGAATTGGCCTCGTATTTGGAGGTTTTCCATATGTGAAATACACATGTGACTACTGTACCTGGATTAAGATGAAGTTTCTTTTAGCTGGGTGGTGATGGTCTATGCCTTTAATCTCAGTGCTCAGGGAGGCAGAGTCAGATGGATCTCTGAGTTTGAGGCCTCCAGAGTGCTGGGATCAAAGACAGAAACCACCACCACCCAGCCTAAGCAATGAGCTTTTAACCCAACAGGTGTTTTTAATTTTTAAAGACAGAACATCACTGTGTAGCTGTTGCAGGCCTGGAATTCAATATGTAAACTAGACTGGCTTTAGACTCAGAGATCCACCTGCTGCTGCCTCCCAAATGTTGGGATTAAAGGTGTGTACCACCATTCCCAGCTAGGTAAATTTTATGTGACTCTGCCATAGCTTTTCTCTTGAGCTCCAGTGACTAGCCCTACTGAAATGCTTGCTTAGCCATATTTTATTTAGACATATCTGCATAACATTATGGTATAGAGAAAGCATTTCTAATAGTTGATGTTTTGCCTGCATGTATTACCTGTGAGGGTGTTGGATCCTCTAGAGCTGGAGTTACAGACAGTTGTGAGCTTTCATGTGGTGCTGGGAATTGAACCCCAGTCCTCTGGAAGAGCAGCCAGTGCTGTTAACTGCTGAGCTATAGAGTAGAATTTTGTAAAAGTAAGATTTTTCTTTTAAAACTGGGCTGGGGGATGGCTCAGCGTTAAGAGCACTGGCTGCTGTTCTAGAGGACCTAGGTTTGATTCTATAGTACCAGTCCCAAGGGCTCCATAACCCTCTTTGGTGTCTGTGGGCACCAAGCATCCATGTGCACAAACATACATAAAGGCAAAACAACCCCACACATAAAAATAAACATTCCTTTGAAAAATAATTTTAAATGTGTTAGCTCTTAATTTGGAATGGACTTTATATCTTGTGTTCTTTAACCTTGACGATTTGGTTAATACTCAATTTAGCAATCCTCCTAAACCCCATCCAGACTGGTTCTTTAATGGACCTTTCTTCCCCTCCATTGCCTTTACTAAATCTTTCTTACAAGTAAAAAAAAAAATTTGGCATAAATTACTCCTTCAGCCTCACATCTCAAGAGCCTCCTCCCTGTAACAGTTGTCTCCTTTGGGGACCTTTCTGTCCACAAGAAGATTGCCCAGGCTTTAGTCTGTTTAAAATCCTAAGGTTATTTTCAAAAGAAGCTGTCTAAAAGTTCTAACTAGGATTTTTTCCTTCTCCTTTTAAGAGAGTCGCTATAGTTGGACCGTTTTCACACCCCTCTTTGAAGCAGGTGAAATGGGAGTGGGGGGAGCTCCACTCTAGTCTTTTCACCTCTCTATTAAAATATAAATATATCTCTAAAATTCACCAGCTGGTGCAAACGAGATACCGTTGGGTTCTCAACTTCAGAGGATAAAATCTACAAAGGCACACCTAATTTGAGCCTCTGAAAAGCCTGAGAACCCTATTATCATCTCCCAGACTGCTTAGCCTTCTGCTTAACCTTTGATTGTGAGCTGCCTGCTGAACTTAATTCAGGTGTGAGGGTTTAAAGAAACCCGTGGGACTGTTTTTATTTGATCTTTCTGTCATAGCCCACTGTTGTGACTCCATCTCTCTTTTTTTTTTTTTTTTTTTTTAAGGTTGCTAGATACTATGATGCATGTGCTACATGGGGACCTAGGAGTTTCAGAAGCTACTATAAATATATCAGACTCACCTTAATTGGAAGATGTGGGGAATCAGTGGGGCACTTAGCTACTTCACAGACCAGCTGTGTCTCCTGCTATCAGCTGGACTTGAGAGCAGTACCTCAGGAAACTTAATAAACCTAACACTAGCACGTCTGTATTTTATCAGCATGCTCTTTATTTCTATGCCATTGGTTCTGTTCATGTTGTTAAATATTAATATCCCTGGATCACATAATTGACTGTAGGTTTAATGTTACATGTCTAATTAGAACTCTTTTCCTCTTACTGATGCTAACTTAGAGGAGGCAGGAAAACCAGATGGTAGAAAACAGGATTAGGTTGTGCTAGGTCTGGGGTGAAAGCTGCTCAGGAGGCTGAGTTAGAAACTGCAAGACCTGCCTGAACTACAAAGCAAGTTAAAGGCCAGCTTTATCTATTTATGAGAGAGGGGTGCTCACACAGAGGCCAAAGAACCTTTGCAGGAGTTGGTAGGTCTGACCTAGGGGCAGGTGCCTTTGCCCACTGTGCCGCTTTGCCAGCTCTGGGTTTGATTTCGGATATGTGTGTTGCTCAGTTTCGGGATGCTAACCTGTAGCTAGTTGTTACCACTGTAATCGCAGGACTGCAGAACCCTTTGCTAGTGCCAGGGACCCACCCAGGAAGTTCCCTCGGTCCTTATAGATTGACTCTTGAAATTGTTCCTTTTGAATTTTCAGTTTGTATGAAACCAACTATGTAGACCTTCTTAAAGTGACACATTCTGTACAAAACCTTTTCTGACACAAAAGCTTTTTGTCTATGTGTGACTGAACGCTAAAGAAATAGACCTATAGTGGGCAACATTTTCCATTTTCCAGGAAGACTCACAAGATTGCATCAATGCGTGAACAGCAGGATCTATAGAGAAGTGAGCCATCCCAGCATTTAAGAGCACCTGCTGCTCTTTCAGAGGACCTGGGTTCAGTGTCTGCCACCTACATGGTAGCTCACAGCCATATGTAACCTCAGTTCCAGGGGATCTGACATCCTCTTCTGACCCCTTAAGCACCAAGCATGCATATAATACACAGACAATACATGTGGGCAAAACTCCCATACACATAAAAACAAAAGGTGTACTGTAAGGCCAGAAAAGTTAAAAAGATAACAAATGAATAACCAGAAGTAGGCACATTTATAATTTCAGCACTAGGAAGGTTAAGGCATAGAGAGGCTAGCTTAGGCTACACAGTGAGTTCCAGGCCAGGCTAGGCTACAAAGTGATACCTCTGTTACTTAGGAGTGAGTAGTTTTCCTCTTCCTTTAGCAGTGATGCTCTTTTGAGATCACACTAGCTTGAGAGAACTTTGTTGAATGGTGGTTGGTTTCCTTTTTGCCTGCATTGTTTTACTTTGCCTGGAGTCTTCCCCTATGGCACCACACACACCTGGAGGAGGAGAGACTGATGAGAGAATAAGAACACAGTCATATATTTTTATTTCAAGCAGTCCTGAGTTCAAATTCTAATTCCCCTGCCTAACTTGCTAACATTGAGAAGGTTAACCTTGATGTCCTTCTGGATGGTAATGAAGACAGCACTCTTCCTCACAGGGAGTGAATGAATTATGTAGAACATCTGGCACAGCTCCTGGCACTGATGTTCAGTAAACTCTTCACCCTCTCTTCTCCCTAGAATGTTGATGATGCAGTCTGCGACTGCATCCCTTTCCCCTTTGTGCCAGACTGAGATCCTAAACCTAGGTGCCTAAATCCTGGCAAGAATGTTGGTGTGTCTACTTTATAAGCACAGAAATGTGAAAAGTTATGTAACATACCTAAGGCTACCAAGCTGGCAGTCAGGACTGTAACCCTCATCATTTGGGTTCTACATCGCACCACCTTCCCACCCACTAAATCTGTTCAGCTTCTCATTTTCAAAGATCAGTTTGCAGGCCTTTTCCCTTCTGAAGTACAATTATTTTGTTCTTAGCTTGTGTGGATTTATATTTCTATGGTTTGCTTCATCTTTTAGCAGATGGTATAGTTGAGAACAAGGGCTGGAGTCTAGCCCAAGAGGTCTGCTTCAAGCTAGGTGTGACTTTTGACTCATTCATTCATCCTTCTAAATCTCCTGCTCCTTTATGTGATGATTGTGGTAGCAGGACTGAATTCTTGGAGTTAGTGGGAATAGACAAATCAAAATAAAGCTAGGTGCATAACAAAATGTCAAGTATATAGCAACTGTTTTTCCTTTTCGGTCAAACATCTGTGTCTTTATGCATAAAAATCCTATCTCCTTGTCCTTGCTGCTTCATTTTTATCTCTCAATGTCAGCCTCTCTCCAATCCCTTGACTATTTGCCTTGCATTCATCTGTCTTTTTTTTCCCTCTGTCCTGTCATTGAGCTAGCATGCTCTCTACACCCACTTGGTACCCAGTCAGTATTTATTGATGTTAATGATGATGGTTAAACAAAGATGCTCTTGGCATCAGTCCTGCTGCCTCTGAGACTGCTTGAGTAATCATGACTTCCTAAAAACAGAAACGTACTCAATCATCTTACTCCTAATAGAAGGTCAGAATTTGATGTCAGCATTTGTTTCTGTAGTGATTGTGTTGCTTTTTCGCTGCAGAATTATCTCTGACAGTTGGGGCAGTCAGGATTTCTGGCATGAAGCTGATTATTCCTGTGTTCTTAAAATTACTTCCTAAAGTAGATGTAGCATCCTAGAGATGGGCTAAATAATTATTGATCACAGTTCAGATTTGTTTTCATTGGAGTGCAAGGTCAGGGAAGACTCAACATTGAGGTGTTTGTCGTTGGCTGCCAGGCTTTAGATTAGGTTTCTAATCTCTCAAAAATTCTGAAAACCTATTTTCCTTCTGACAACCTTTTTTTTCTCTCCCCTTCTGTCCTACCTCATTTCCTTGATCCCCAGGTTTCTTAACCCCACTTTCCCCTCTGATTTTGCCCTGAGCAACCTTTGTGGGAATCTGTCAGGAGAGCTCAGCCACTGACACACGAGTCTGAAAGTCCTGTCACCAGGGTTGAGTTTATAATCATTACTGGTGACTTGTTTACAGGATATTTTTGTTTTGTTTGTTTGTTTGTTTGTTTTCCAAGACAGGGTTTCTCTGTATTGCTTTGTAGCCTGTCCTGGAACTCAGCTTGCTCTGTAGACCAGGCTGGCCTCAAACTCAGAGATCCACCCGCCTCTGCCTCCCGAGTGCTGGGATTAAAGGTGTGAGCCACCAGTGCCTGGCTATACATGGTCTTTTTAAGACTTATTTATACTAAGTCCTGTGTATCCCTTTATGTCTGTCTAGGAATACATGCACACTGTGCTATTGCCTTTAGAGATCAGAAAATTTGGGCAACAAATTCCCTAGAGTTGGAGTTACAGGTGGTTGAGAGCTGCTCAATTTGGGTTACAGAAACAGAATTCAAGTTATCTAAAAGAGCAGTTATGTGATCCTAACCACTGAGCATCTCCCAAGCCCCATAATTTTCATACCAGATTTTTTTCAATACAAGGTTAAAAACAATCATGTAAATTTCTTTTGCAGAGAACTAGATTGTAGTCAAAAATAAAATTAATGCCCTATGTGTGACCTTTCATTTGATAGAAAGTAAAGATTGCTGTTCCTTTTCTCCTTTTCCTTCTGTTTGTCTGCTGAATTGGTTGGGGTTGGGTCCTGGAGATTGAGCCAGGTTATTGTGGGTGCTCTACTACTGAGCTGCGTCCCCAGCCGTTTTTTATTTTGAGACAGAGTCTCTCCAAGTTGTACAGGATGGGCTTGAACTCACAATGTAGCACAGACAGGCCTCGGACTTGAGGTTTTCCTACACCAGCCCCTGAAGAGCTCATGGCATCACTAATCTACATCCCCAGCCCAAAGAGTTAACGGTGGTAAATACCCTTCCACTGCTGGGGAGGGAATCCCAGGGCCTTAACAGTGTCTAAGCAAGAGTTTTTTAACTAAGGTAAATCCCTAACTCTACTGTAATTCATTTTGTCATAGTTAGTGATTCCCAAACTTCGTTTTTGACTTCTCAACAAAGACTTGACTTAATATTTCTAATAATCTAATTTATAATTTTTTTTTCTGTTTTCCTATTAAGGGCCAATAACCAACCCCTCTATCTTACCATAGTCCAAATAATACCCTGGAGTGCCCTGTTTTCAAAGTGCATGTATGTATGTATGTATTTTGTATGCATGGAGGGGGTCACACTCTTTATTTTCTCTCAAAAGTAATAGACACAAAGTGATGTAGGTAACCACATATGATTCATAGGTGGAGAAAAATATTTCTTGAATTGAATTTCTTGAATTTCTTGAATTGAAGAGTTTTAAATTTGACTTAAAGTATAAAATGAATAGGTCTGGAGGCAGTGGATACTCGGGAGGTAGAAGTGGGCAAAGGAATAGTGAAATAGACATGTTTCTTGAGATACTTTTTAAACTTTGTTCTTTTTCAGTTACTGGCAAAAGGCTAGCACCATTTGATATATCAACCTGCAGCTCACCACTGAGAAGGCAAAGGGTCAGAGTAGATTTATTGTGTTAAGTACCTTAACCACTCCCTGTCTCTGTATATTTGTAAATAGGAACAGTTACAATCTAGATGCAAATGAAATGACACAGAGGTAAATACAAGTTTTCCAGTTTAAAAAAAAAAAAAAAAAAGGCTAGAATACTTCCTCCTTTTCTTCTCATAACCTATAACTAAAAGTACAGAATTTAGCTATGCTTTATTTCAAAGTAGCCCGCATTCTTGTTTTGTTTTTATGTCAGCCTTGTACAGGCTAGGGTTCTCTGAGAAGAAGAACTGTTTTTCTTTTAAGATTTATTATGTATACAGTGTTCTTTCTGCATGTACCCCTACAGGCCAGAAGAGGGCACCAGATCTCATTACAGATAGTTGTGAGCCATTATGTGGTTGCTGGGAATTGAACTCAAGACCTCTGGAAGACCAGCTAGTGTTCTTAACAACTGAGCCATCTCTCTAGCCAGAGAAGAAGGAACCTTAATTGAGAAAAATGCCTCCATAAGATTAGCCTCTAGGTCAGCCTGTGTGTGTGTGGGGGGGGGCATTTTTCTTTATTGATTGTTAGAAAAGTCCAACACATTTTGGGTTGTGCCACCTGTGGGCTGGTGGTTCTGTGCATGTAAGAAAACAGGTTGAGCAAGCCAGTAAAGAGCATTTCTTCATAGTCTTGTTTGAGTTCCTGCCTTGACTTCCCTACTGGACTAGCAGCAGTCAAGATGTCTCAGATAGTGGCCTGAAGCAATGACTCAGTGGTTAAGAGCATATACTGCTCTTCCAGAGGATCTGAATTCAGTTCCTAGCCCTCAGGTCAGATGGCTCATAGCCACCTGTAACTACAATTCCCAGGAGACCTGCACTCATGTGCTTATACTATACCACTGCCACTGCCACCCTGCATACACATATAATTTTAAAACAATAAAAATGAATCCTTTAAAAAAAATGAAGAAAGAAATGTAGCATAGTCTTGACTTTATTCTGACAGGAAATGTAAACTTGGGTAAATCACATAAACCCTCTAGCTTGAGTTTGTATGTCTGTTAAGTAACATCTTCTGTCATCAGTATTTGAGAAAGCAGTAAAGAAGTTTGAAATGTTAACTTTTTTTTTTTAAAGAACTCCTTAAAGCAACACAGAGGTGTTTTGCCTTCAGCTCCTGAGCTGTAGCGCCTGCTCCCAAACCCGTTTGTCATTGTTCATTTGCATCATTCGCTTTCCTGCAGCAAATCAGTGCATTTTGAAATTCATATTTCATGGAGCTACTTAACTAATTGCTGCAATCAGCAGCAATTTATTTTATAGCAGGGCTGTTCAAATCACTCTGAGGTTGGTACACCATGCACAGTGTGTTTTTAATTGTCTTATTTTTAATGACAAGTTTTTATCTAGGAAATGGTTAATCTGCTAATATTCTCCTGGAAGCCCAAGTGCTGGTTCTATAGGTCATCTTCACCGGATGGTAACTTTAAAAGACCAGAGCAAAGTCATTGACCCAGTAGGTACACCAGCTGTTAGAGAGGCTGTCCCATTTAGAAGGACCAAGAGAGGGTAATAGCACCCTGTTTGTACTCTTATGTGGAGACCCTCATTAAATTACTCAAACAATAATCAGATAGCTGCTGTTCAAGTTAATGGCACCTCTGAGGCCCTGTCAAGAGAGCTTTATTTAATGTGCACAGACCTGGAGTGATGCAGGTGCCTTTTCAGGCCCTCATTTAATTTAAGCTGCTTTAGTTGGCATGGCAACTAGTTTAGACATCTGGGAGACATTATGCCGGGGATTGAGACTTCAGAGGATTTTGCCAGAGCAAAGCAGAAGCCTTATCATAATGCAATGTGTGTTACCTATGAGTTTTTGCAGATATAGTGCTAAATTTTCAAATTCAGGAATTGTGTTTTCCTAGAAAAATTTTTAGTGTTGTTCTGGTGGTTCTTTTAAAAATGCTTCATTCCTGGAATAAGGATGTGTTTCTCTTAAGAATGTACAATGCTAAACTTAAAGCATAGAGAACTAGTTTTCTGTTCTTTTAATAATTAAAAAAAAAAACTTATATTAAGCCTTTCAGTGTTGTATGTTCAGGAGTGATGAGAGGGAGTGAAGACATTCCTGCCCAGAGATAACAGAGAAGTGTAGAAGTCAATGGGAAGTCTGTGTCGTTTTGCCTAGATGTCTGGCTTAACTAGAATTTACTAACCAAGCTGACCTTCTCACGAAGGACAAGTAGTAAGCATTCATTTAAATTTCTCCTTAAACATCTTCCTGGATCGTTGACCTGAAGGGTTTTCAAGCCTGAAGACAGTGGTGTAGTGATATAGCTACTTGGGCTTACCAGGAGAAATGTCTGCTGGGTTGTGTTTTGTGAGAGATTGTGCACATGAATTTGTGGTCTTCATTTAGAAGTCAGTGATATGTTCATTGGTGTGAAATTTTTGGTGTTCTATTAGGTGTGAGCCTCATCTTGACTTGGTGTTTGTAAATGCTGAATTAATGAGTGTCATTTTATTTTTTCCAGAAAGTAGTAATTAGTTGTAAAGTAAAGTATCTGTTGTGGCTAGAGAGATGGCTCAGCTGGCAAGAGTGCTTCCTGCTTTCTGAGCAAGCCCAGTTCACCCACATCAGAGAGCTTACAACTGCCTGTAGCTTCAGCCCTGGGATTGATGCCCTTTTCTGGCTTCCATAGGTACCTTACACAGTTAAATTCCCTCCATACCAACACACAAATATAAATATAAAAAGTGGCCAGGCAGTGGTGGCATGCAGCTTTAATCCCAACACCTGAGAGGCAGAGACAGGAAGATCTCTAAGAATTTGAAGACAGCCAGGACTGCACAAAGAAACACCGTCTTGGGATGGTGGTAGTGTATAGTGACATTTGGTACAGTCACAATGATATGCAGCTCTTGCCACAGTCTTTCTCTTGAAGAGTCAAACAACCCTTTCACAGGGGTTGATTTGATATACTGCATATCATTGCTATTCATAACTAGCAAAATTACAGCTATGAATTTATGGTTGGGGGGTCACCATAACAAGAGGAAGTGCTGTATTAAAGGGTCTAGGCATTAGGAAGGTTAGCCACTGGGCTAACATCTTGACTATACCCTGATAACGTGAAAGTGAAGCTGTTGCCCTTCTGCTTCCCTGCACACCAGCTTCAGTGTCATACTAACACTGAAGTTTCTGATGTCACAGCTGGGCTGCCAAGCCTGTAGTGCTGATGGCAGAATAGACAGAGCCTGTTCTTCATCCAGGCAAGAAAAGAACATTAAGTGCTGGAGAAGAAGAAAGCTGTGAGTAAAGTCGCAGAAGTGGCAATTTGACAATTGTCTTATTCCATTTGTGCCCTTATGAAGAAATACCGAAACCTGTGTACCTTATACATGGGAAGACTTTGTTCTGGAGGTTGGGAAGTTCAGAGTTAAACACCTGATGGATTTGGTGCCTGATAAAGGCCTTCTTTCTGGAGTATTTTTACTATAACCTACAATAGTTCAAGGAACTAACGAGCTCCCTTGGCCCTCTTTTATGGAGACACTAATCCCATTTATGGGGCTCTGACCTCATAACCTAATCACCTCCCAAAGGCCCTCCCTCCCAGTATTCTGGGGTTAGGATTTCAGCCTGAGAGCTTTAGGGGAACATCAGCATTAAAATCATTGGAACACAGTGTAGCATCTGTACAGGTTTTTGTTTGACATAGTTTTCTTCTATATAATGTTCATTTACTTGATCCTTGAAACTTGGAGAGCTAACACAACTCAAGGATTAAAAACACAAGTCATGGTGCACACTTGTAACCCAAGTATTGCAGAGGCTATGAAAGGTGGAAGCAAGCCTGGACTGCATATGGTTAGTGAGAGCTTGTCTCAAAATTATGTGTATATATGTGCTTGGTGTAAAATAGTAGTGTTTTTCTATTTTTGTCCTATGATTAATATTTCTTAGAAAAAAATGGTTATGCAGAAGGATTAATATTCTTAACGTGGAAAGCAGCCTTACAAGGCATGTGGCTCAGCTGCAGGTGTTTGTCTAGTTAGGGTTACTATTGCTGTGATCAAACACTGTGACCAGAAGCAAGTTGGGGAGGTTTAATTTTCTAACACTTCCATATTACTGTTCATCACCAGAGGAAGTCAGGTCAGGAACTCACATCGGGCAAGAACAAATGCAGAGGCCACAGAGGGGTGCTGTTCCCAATGGCTTGCTCAGCCTAGATTCTTATAGATGCCCGGACCACCAGCCTGAGCTGGCTCCACCTACAATGGACTGGGCCCTCCCCCATCAATCACTATAAGAAAATTCCCTGCAGTCTTGCCTGCAGTCCAATCTTATGGGGGTATTTTCTCAACCCAGGCTCTTGTCAGAAGCTGTGTCAAGATGATATTGAAGTAGCAAGCACAGCTAGTGTGTTTAAGTCCCAGGGTTTTCATCCCAGAATCTCAAGAACAAGGCATGGTGCTCATCCATAATTCCAGTACTGAGGAGGTGGAGGCAAAAATAACAGGAACTTAGGGTCAGCCTCAGCTTCATAGTGAGGCTTTTTTTTTTTTTTTTTTTTGAAAGATAGGAACCTGTCTCCAATGAAAAAGGAGGAAAGAAAGAAAAGATTGAAGAGATGATTCAGTTGGTAAAGTGCTTATTGCAAGCAAAGGGAACTGTTGGGGCCAGAACCCATGGTTAGCATCAGCTACCAAGTTGGGCCAGCCTGGGCTGTATTGGATTAGGGAGGGAGGGAGGGAGGGAGGGAGGGAGGGAGGGAGGGAGGAAGGAAGGAAGGAAGGAAGGAAGGAAGGAAGGAAGGAGAAAACTGGTAAAGCACAAGATTGGCTCTCGTTGCCATGTTCCTCTTTTTCTCTCCTGTTCACACATACATGTGACCAGTAAACTTGTAGCTAGTTTTCAACCTGAAACCGTTGGTTTTCATTCCTTCTACAACCATCCTAAAATGTTAGTAAATTATTAGAAATTAAGATTTACCAGGGTAGAGACCTAAGCTGGCTGTAGTGAAATACAGAACAGGTTGATTTTTACAGGATGTAAAGAAGGAAAAAAAAAGCACAGGAATTGGAGACATTAGGTGTTGCCTCAGAAATCGGGGAGGAGAAGAATCACAGAAAGAATGGGGGACGTAGCAAGACTACCTCATCCCCTGGCCTGCATGAAACTACACACAGCATGCTGATCCTTGGCTTCTCTGAGTCCCTGATTCCTCGACCCACTCACACAGGACTCTGGCACCCCAGCCTGTGTTTCTAGTAGGCTCTTTTCTGGGAAAACAGATTCACCAGAGAGGAGCCACACATAATTGAGGTACTCTTGGATAGCAGTGCATACAGCTTCAAGAGCAACTCATAACATATAGAAGAGGAATATTAAATAAGCACTTATAAAAGATCTGAATAGCATGAGGAATTGTTCACTGTATTTTGAACTTCAAAATGATGTACTGTAATCCCTACTTGAAATCAGATTTGTATAAAGCTGCACACAATGTTTGTTTCAATGTTGCTTAAAATAGTAAAAAATTAAAGATAACTTAGATTTTTCAACAGTGATGGATTAATTAAATGATAATTCTGGAAATGGGTATAGTAGCATGAATCTGTACTCCAATACTTAAAAGGTCAGGGAGGACCAGAAATTCAAGGTTGTCTGCTACATACAGGTGAATTCAAGGCCACTCAGAGCTACATTCAACTGTCTTAAGAATGAAAAGGGGTCCTGAGTAGTTCTCATCTTCTCTTTCATTTACCTATTTTTCTACAAAGAAAGTTTTTATTTTGCTTTGCTTTTGTTTTTCAAGGGAAAAAAATAATAGAAAACTTCAAAAAACACACCAAAGTAGAGATAAGAATTTAACTCCTGCAGCATTCAAGAGGCAGAGGCAGGTGGATCTTTTGAGTTTGAGACCAGTCTGGTCTACAGAGTGAGTTCCAGGACAGCCAGGGCTACATAGAGAAGCCCTATGCTGAAAAACCAAAACCAACAAACAAAACAGAACTCCTGGATGCAGCTTCAACAATATTACTCATTTCCCTCCCAGTCTTCTGTATCCCTGCCCCACCCATTAGGGATGGGCTGGATTATTTTAAAATAGATGGCAAATATCACATTATTTAACCTATAAATGCTCTATTTCTGATAAGGACCCTCATCAGAACATAAGGATTGGGCCATTATGTTAACATGTTAACATCGTTTTGGTTTTTTTTGTTTTTTTCCTTTTCACCCAACCCTGATTGCCCCCAGGTCTCTCTTTGAACCAGGTCCTAAAAGGTGTGCACGTATTTATACTTGGTTTTTAAAGCTCTTAATGCTCTTCTACTATCCCAAGCATCCCTTCCTGCCTTCTTCTGCCTTCTTTCCATCTATGGTGTGCAATTTTTGAGAAAGCAGGCAGGGAAACACATGTGATTTACATTGTATGATAATGGTTGCTCTCTCTCTCTCTCTCCCTCTCTCTCTTTCTCTCCCTCCCTCCCTCCCTTTTTCTTTCCCTTCCTTCCTCCCTCCCTCCCTCCCTCCCTCCCTCTGAATAGGGCTTGATTAATGTGTACCAAGTAGTCCCAGCACTCTGGAGGCAGAGGCAAGCAGATCTCTAAGTGCAAGGCCAGCCAGAGCTACATAGACCCTGTCTCAAAAAAAAAAAAAAAAGACACAACTACTCACAAAACCTATTGCCTTGGTAGCACTGGGCCTACGTGTGTCCCCTAGTGTGCTTACGGCCTGGTTATTAGAGAGCTTGCATTCTCTAACAGAAGAAACCTTAAACATTATATTTTCTCTACAATGTGTTAATGTATACAAAAGCAAAACAATTTGTGCTGGCTGCTGTGTTTTAGGGCTCTAGGATCTCCAGTCAGATTGGTAACAACAGGTATGATGAGAAGAGGCCTAATTGTAGCTAAACCCTGAAGATAAAGCCAGTGGGGCTTTCTTGTGGAAAGTTGGGGAGGTTTGTTTTTGGTGGTGTGAAGGAAAGGCATAGGCTGGATTTGAATATTCAAGAGGGTGAGTGTGATGAAGAGAAGGGCTGAGACCCAAGGCTGGATGCTCTAGCATTCGACTGGGAGGAAAGAAGGAACAGAAGACAAGCCAGAAATAGCAGCCAGCGAGAGATCAGCAAAGCCTCCCAAGTGTCCTAAAGCCATCTAAAAGCATCTCTAGGAGGGGGCAGTTTTCAACAGTTGTGTCAGATGTTAGCACAGATTCTCCCTCGCCTCTGTGCCATCCTTAACTGCTCACTTTAAAAGCTGTGAATGGAAGATGATCTAAAGAAAAGTTCCAATTAAATTGTAACATGCAAACTTTTAGTTTTTAACTATACACAGGGTAAAACATTAGTCTTATTATTCTCGCTTAAATATAGCAAAATGGGGTTCCTTAATATCTGTAACATTTATGTGTCTTGTCAGAATTGTGGATTCCACCTCTCCATGGCTCCCCAGACTCCAGCTTTTGATCTCCTGCCATGTGCCAATCGAACAAAAGTCTGAGACTACAAATATCTAAATACAAAGTAACAGAAGCATGAACTGCCTTAGCAGGTTTTCATAAACTCATGCAGAGTTTACCAAGTGGAAGGTTGCTTTGTTCCCATTGTCAGGATGCTTGGACTTGAATTAACCGTTTCATGTGTTTTGGGAAGTACTTAAGCCACAGTTGATGGGTAGATTGTGATCTTTTACTGGTGTTTTTAAGATGGGCTCACCAACCCCATTTTTTAATTTAAAAAACCATCCCAGTTGCTCACCAAAATCTTGAGATGAATGGATCTTCACACTTCTTGCCCTGGTTGTTATGTACTTCTCTATTATATGTGATGATTGTAGGAAATCACTGGTTTTTTTCTTTCAGTTCTTAAACATGTGAATTCTTTTAATTTAGGCACTGTTTAATCCTGTAGTGTCTGGAAATCTCACCTTCATCAGGCTGGCTAGAAGCTAGCTGTCTTCACTTCCTAGCCTTGAGAGTGGAAGTTGCTCTTTAACCTGATGACTACACTGAGGGGGTTAGGGGCCAATCCTCTGACCTCTCCTTAACTTAAAATTTGAAGATATGTTGTCACCGAATTGATGCAGAGTGACCTCCATAAAATTATCGTCTCTCCTCAGCCACTCAGCTCAGATCATGTCAAAGTTTTTCTTTACCAGATTTTGCGAGGTAAGTTTTTTCTTTATCAAGAAAAAGGCAACGTGGTGGCATTAATGACTCATTTTAACCCTCATTTGAACTTTATTCTGGCCTTCCAAGCCTTTTCCCCCAAAGATCTTTTTGTTTGAACCAAAGTTGGTTTCACTCTTTTTTGTATTTGATGTTAAACAAGAGGCATAGGGTTAGAAGTACTAGATTAAGCTCGGATCCTTGAGCATGCTAGTTACATGCTTGCCAACAAAAGGCTTTTAACGTGGTTAAATACTTTTTTATTTTTACTTTCGAGTGGATTGATCTAGGAAAGCAGGTAAACAGTGGTTTGTCACAAATTCCGTTGACTGCCTTCATAGCCTGTGGCATCAGATAACTAAAAAGCGAACTATCCTCTATAGAAGACACTCATCCTTCAATGGTGCCAGTGATCAGTGGAGTTGACTGAGTATTGACTGCCATAGCTGAGCCCCACTTAGCTCAAAATAGCCATTAAAACCCAAAGCAGATGGAGAATACTGGTAGAAACAGCAGCTAAGTAACTCCAGACAGTGCATGAAGAGCACAGGCTGGACTGTGAAGCGATTTAGGCCAGTATGATTGATGCCCCCTCTAGCTCCAGCTGTGTCCAGAGTTCTACCTTGACAAACGGAGAATTATTTAAAGCTCAAACCACTTCCTTGTCTCTATAATTTTACAGAATTATAGAGTTACATTCTGCAAAGAAATTGAAAACAACCTCTTCCAAGGATTAAAACACATAAGCAATAATGTAACAACAAAAAATTTCACATACAATGGACTTGTTGATAATCTGTGGTAGGGGGGAATGGAAAAGATTCTTGGCTCATTTACAGTTGTGAAGAAAATGTCTTAATACATTTTATTTTAAAAAAAAAAGAAAAGAAAGAAAGTCAACTTGAGATTGTGACTTTCAGCAATCCTGATGACCAGTCTTTTAAGACAGTCAAATATATTGTGAGATGATTAAGTGCCCTCTTGGCTTTAGTAGTCATAAGTGCTTCTGACAGCTCTAGGCATGTCCCTGAGTTTTGTCTGTCACTGAAATGCCTATCCTGGGAAAGGCCTCCCGTAGGTTAATGGAAACTTCATCTTTGGAGCAGGCTCAGAGTCACAGGTTGGGAGAATCAGTAGCAGAACTCCATCTAGTAACCACACACTGAGGAGCATGGCCAGTCTTAACTTCAGGGCCTAACAGCCTTGCCTATACTTCAAACCATGTAATCTTTTAAATTATAGAGGTTGTCACACTATTGTGACATTTTATCTTATTGCAACAAAATTACACTGTTTTGAAGGGGACTAAGTCAAGCTGTTTATTTATTCTGTTTTGTTTTTTTCTTAGACAGGGTATCTCTGTATTGCTTTAGAGCCTGTCCTGGAACTCGCTCTTTAGACCAGGCTGGCTCACAGAGATTCAACTGCCTCTGCCTCCCAAGTACTGGGATTAAAGGTGTATGCCACCAACACCTGGCTCCAAGTCAAGCTTTTAGTAATTTTTTTTTAACTTTTGTTTAGAGAATAATTTAAAATCTTCTAGTCCATTTAAGGTTAACAATTAACTGTGTTTATTATTTCAGGTTTGAAATATCTCCATTCAGCCGGCATTCTACATCGAGACATTAAGCCAGGGAATCTCCTTGTGAACAGCAACTGTGTTTTAAAGGTAGCTTTTCAGTTATTTAAAGATCTGAGAAAAATAAAAAATGTGTGGCTCAAGAGTATTTTCTCTGGTTCATTAGAAATAAAGAGAAGTTTTCTTCAGCCTCATCATTTGTCAAGGCCATCAGAACTAGTCTGTGGTCCTGGTTCTTTTATTTTTAAACATGTTTGCTTCTGTTTTCAACCACTTAAATGAGGATTATAATATCATGAAAAAGAATGACAATCTTTCAGAAACTCTTACCTTTTCAGATTGTTCCATTGTTACAGGAAGTTGTTAAGAGACAACATGACCACAGCAACTGTTGTAAAGGAAAACATTTTATTGGGGCTGGTTTACAGTTTCAAAGGTTCAGTCCATGATTGTCATGGTAGAAGCATGACAGCATACAGGCAGACATGGTGCTGGAAAGGTAGCAAGGAGTTCTACATCTGGATCTGCAGTCAGCAAGAAGAAAGTGAGACACACTGGGCCTAACTTGAGCATCTGAAAACTCAAAGCCTGCCCCCAGGACATACTTCCTCCAACAAAGCCACACCTCCTAATAGTACCACTCCCTATGGGCCTATTTTCTTTCAAACTCCCACAGAAGTGTTTATCAGATGGAATTAGACTCTAATGTGTTATGCCAGAAAAGGGATATCAACCTAGTGAATGTATATCTACAAGCTGGTAGTCAAATCTTCCCCCACAGAATAAATTTTTATATTTTATAACCACCAAGTCTCAGTTTAGGTGCCAGGAGGAGACCATGCTTCAAAAAAAAAAAAAAAAAAAAAAATAGCATGTCTTTGCATGGTGGTAACCCCAATATTTCAGAAGTAAAGGCAGGAGGGGGGGGGGAAACCCAAACATCACATCATCAACTTTTACCACTTTCCTAGTTCTTACTTCTCATTGTCCTCTGTTGAGAGATTCGTTAATAGCAAAATCCACAGTATATATTTATTGAACCTTGAATACACAAATATATTTTCTAAACTCCTGAATAGTGAGATCCTTCCCAATTTTCCTCATGATAGAAATTAGAAATGGGGGCAGGATAGTGGGCTCAGTAGTTTAAAAGCCTACTGCTCTTGTAGAAGACCAGGTTCTGTTCCCAGCACCCACATGGTGGCTCACAGCTGGTGTAGCTCCAGTTCCAGAGGGTCTGATGCCTCTTCTGCACACGTGCGCATAAAGCAAAATACTTTTTAAAGTAAAAGAAGCTGTACGGTGGTGGGACACACCTTTAATCCCAACACCAGGGTCACCCAGGGTCACAGTCTGTTAAGGGACATCACAGCAGAACCTCCAGGCAGGGACTGGAGCAGAAGCCTTGGAGGAGTGCTGGCTTGCTTGGCTTTTTTTTTTTTTTTTGAGGGGGGGGGGGGGCACCCAGGACCACCTGCCCAGGGATGGTATGGCCCACAGTGAGCTCAACCCTTCCACATCAACATCAATCATCAATAAGAAAATGCCCCCACAGGCCAATCTCATGGGACCATTTCCTCATTTGAAGTTCCATCTTCTCAGATATGTCTTTGTGCTAAATTGACAAAATCTAAACAGTACACTGGGCTTGGTGGGAAGGTCAAGACAAAAGAATCAGGTGTTCAAGGTCATCCTCAGCTATATAGCAGGCTTTAAAGTATGCTGTCTCAAAAATGAACAAAGGAAGGTAGGTGTCTGCTTGATACTATCTTACTGGGGTGGCTGGAGAGATGGCTCAGAGGTTAAGAGCACTGGCTGGCTACTCTTCCAGAGGTCCTGAGTTCCCAGCAACCACATGGTGGCTCACAACCATCTGTAATGAGATCTGGTGCCCTCTTCTGGTGTCGATAATGTCTTACTGTCTTTTGTATTTAGATTTGTGATTTTGGATTGGCCAGAGTGGAAGAATTAGATGAATCTCGTCATATGACTCAGGAAGTTGTTACTCAGTATTATCGGGCTCCAGAGATCCTGATGGGCAGCCGACATTACAGCAACGCTATTGACATCTGGTCTGTCGGATGCATCTTTGCAGAACTACTGGGCCGAAGAATATTGTTTCAGGCACAGAGTCCCATTCAGCAGGTGTGATTTTTGCTTTGCAGCTTTATTTGCTTTTAATTCTGCTGTTCACTGGAAAGCCAGAAAGTTATAAAGTTGAAGATTGCAGAGGTTCATTCTGCAAGTTAGGCGCCTATTAGAGAAAGCATTGACTTTGTCACATGCACTGGTGCATGGCAGCAGACTGGGCTCTGCAATTACATAGGTGTGGTCTTGAGTTGTTAGAAGGCATCTGTTCCTTCCAGCTGGATGTCAATGACTTGAAAATGTATTTGATGACTAGGCTATGTACTTTTAGTGTTGAAAAAAATCTTATCTTTTATTGGACTAAAACATTTAGATGTATCATAGAACACCAGAAGATAATTGAAATACAGCTTTAAGAAATCATTTACAGCCAGGTGTGGTGACATATACCTTTAATCTCAGCTTTCCTAAGGCAGAGCCATTGGATTTCTGTGAGTTCCAGGCCAGCCTCATCTACATAACGAGTTCCAAAGCTTCAGTGTAGCTAAAACTATATAGTAAGACCCTATCTCAGTAAAAGGAGGGCTGGGCAGTGGTACTCATCTTTAATCCCAGCGCTTGTGAGGCAGAAGCAGGTAAATCTCTGGGTTCAAGACCAGGCTGCTCTACAGAGCAAATTTGAGCCAGAGATGCACCGAGAAACCCTGTCTCAAAGGAAAGAAGGAAGGGGTGGAGGGAATTGCAGAGGTGGCTCAGTGGTTAAGAGCACTTGCTGTTCTTCCAGAAGACCTGAATTTGATTCTCAGCATCTACATCTGGTGACCCACAGTTACACATCACTTCTGCTCCGGGGATCTAACTTCTCCAACCTCTGCAGGGTACTTGTACTCAAGTGTACATGCACAGTTAAAAATAAAATTTTTAGGTATAAAGATAAATTGAAGGTAGGCATGATGGCATATGCCTAAATCCTTATACTTGGGTGGCAGAAGCAGTGGATCTCTATGAGTTCGAAGCCAACTGGTCTACATGGAGAGTTCCAGGCCAGGCCAGCCAGGAAACCCTGTCTCAAAAGAAAGGTGTTTGGGGGGGGGGGGTCGTGCTTAGTGTGTTAAGAGCACCGGCTGCTTCAGGGTTTGATTGCCAGTGCCTATCTGACAGTTCACAAGTGTCTGTAACTCCAATGGCAGGACCTCTGACACTCTCTGCTAGCCTCTTCAGGCCTGCATGCACCTGTTGCACAGACAAAAATACTCATAAAATAAAATAATAAATCTTTTTTTTTTAAAGAAGCAAAAAAAAAAAAAAAAGCTCATTTGTTGTTAAGTGTGAAAGAGGGGAGACGTTTATAAGTTCAAAACTAATCTGGTCCATGTAACAAGTTCTGGAGAAGTGTTAAGTGTGAGCCTCCCAGTCTTACAGAACTACTGGAGAGCTCTTATCATCAGTGTGACTGGGGTCGTAATCACCACAGAAAACAGACATATACGGAAGTAGTCTAACGTGAAAGTAGTACTTTCTCTTGTATTTTCTTACTGTTTTTGAGAAATAAATATACTGGGTACTGAACAGCCAGAACACTTTATAAAAGTGTTTTTCATCCGTAGATCTGTCCCACCTTCCTGACGTCCATCAGTCAGTCATTTCCTTCTGCCATCAGTGTGGTTGTTAGAGCCCAGCAAGTCATCACCATGCTTCCCTTAGAAGGCTGTCTAGAGATCTTATCCTCTTCAGGGGACAGCAAGTTTCTCAAGCAGTTCAATCCCCCCACCCCCAATCCCCCCCTATACTGATGCTGATGGATGCCTGCCCATGGTGTAGATAAGTAGTGCAAATGCAGGACTCTGTGCATGAATTTTCCCTCCTAGAGGGATCTGAATGAAATGTGCTGTTAATTAGGTTATAGAGTTGTAACAATTTCAGCACTCCAGAAAATTGGTAAGGTGGTTTGCTACCCACAAAGGCTTGTTTACAAGGAGGGCACTGTCAGTCAAGTCTCCTTTATTGAGCCCAGCTAGATAAATGTGGCATCATAGTTTTCTAAGTTCCATATTTTTCTGCTAATGTAAGAGGTTTCTAGAATATAAGAGATATGTGCTGGTCCAAACATTGAGTGCTTAGCTTTTATTTCAGGTGTGAATGTTTTGGGTATTTATTATATCTCATGTATCTGATGTGTAGATTAGCCTTTTGATGGGCTTGAATCCATTTGAAGCATTAAAATCTATTTATTGTTTTTAACAGTCATTAGTCACTATCTACAAAGATGCTCTAGTTGTAAAATAGTAGGGCATACAGATACAGACTCCAGAGTTACTCTAGTGTTAGACCACTATTCAGCTTCCATGGAATGTAGCTCAGCTGGCCTCACACTCACAGGCCTTCTGCCTCAGCCTCCTAAGTGCTAGAATTACAGTATGTACCACCTAAGCTGATTTAAAAAAAAAAAAAAAAAAAAAAGCCAGAAAATAAAAATGAATTTATTTATTTATTTTTGTTTTTTGAGACAGGGATTTTCTGTATAGGTTTGGAGCCTGTCCTGAAACTCTGAAGACCAGGCTGGCCTCAAACTCACAGAGGTCTGCCTGCCTCTGCCTCCCAAGTGCTGGTATTAAAGATATGTGCCACCACTGCCTGGCTAAGAAAGGGCTCTTGCCAGAGTTTATTTGAAGGTTTGTGGTTCTAAGGTTTTAAAAGAAAAGAAAAGTGCCACTCATGTTTTAAGGCCACAACTTAAGTCTAATGAAGTTGTTTCTGTGAGCTACTGTCAACCTGTATTTCATGTTCCCTTGCAGTTGGATTTGATCACAGATCTGTTGGGCACGCCATCACTGGAAGCAATGAGGACAGCTTGTGAAGGTGCTAAGGCACACATACTCAGGGGTCCTCATAAACAGGTAAAGAGGTAAAGAGGAGAACAGTCTGCCTTTGGCATTTGGCTGTAAGGGAAGGGTTTCTATTCCAAAGATGTTGCTTATAGGTAATAGATACACGCACACATGTGTATAAACACATACATACAAACAGAAGCATCCTACATGTAAGATCTCTTGTTATGTTTATATTACCATAAATAGAAAATTACTGATGGCCATGCCCAGCACCATAGGAGAAGAATGCATGTTTTTTTGTTTTTTGGGGTTTTTTTTAGCACCACTGCTTATTGACCTCTAGGTGGTCTCCTGGTTTATCAGTATGTGGGAAGAAAGTCTTGGTCTCGGTGCATGTAAGTCAAGATACCCTTTCCAGATACAGAGCCCAAATAACTGGTCTCTCTTTGCCTTGCAAGGATGTAAAGCAGTTGCTGTTGTACTCTTACCACTAACATCACATCACACCCAAATGTGGTTGGAAGTATAAAGGATTGCCTAGTTTTTACTAATCAATATCACTTGCAGCCAGCCAAGTCACTGCTGAGAAGCCAACCTGCTTTCTATCTGCACTCTTGATTATGCAGTGTCTTCTGCCAGCACTTTCCTAATCCCCTTTAGAGAAAACAGCTTAGTGATATGAAGAGTGAGTGAGGGAAGCACTTTCCCTAGGAACAGGAAACAAGCAGAACCAATAAGACTTGAGCAGGACAAGCCAAGGCTAGTTTTCCCCAGCATTGCCTTGGTTTCTTTTAAATACAGCATCTAGGTGATGTAGGTGATGTGATTAATTATTTAGGTGAACTGATGGGCCTACCAAAAGACAGACTGAGTTAGCATTCTTCCTCTGAAATGCCCACCAGACATTTGATCAAGGCTTCTAGTTCCACTGTAGTTCCCTCCCTATAATTCCAGTGACTTCCTGTTTCCACAGGTGCTCAGGCAGCAAAGTAAATTGTGCTCTAACTCTAGCTCATGCCAGAGAATAGAGAGAGGTAGGTGCTTATGCTTTGTTTTAATTCATATTTGTTTATTTTGGAGGCAGGGTTTTTCTGTGTATCCATGGCTTATCTCTAGCTCACTGTGTAGATCAAATTGGCCTCAGACTCACAGCAGGCAGGTGGCCATGCTTTATATTTAAAGAGCCTCCTTATGGGTACATGCTTTTGTGGTCTTTTGTTCAGACTATGAAATAGTTTGAGGCCCAGTTTGTAGAATGAAGTAACCTCTTTTTTGTTTGTTTGTTTGTCGTGTTTTTGTTTTTCGAGGTAGGGTTTCTTTGTGGCTTTAGAGCCTGTCCTGGAACTAGCTCTATAGACCAGGCTGGACTTGAACTCACAGAGATCCGCCTGCCTCTGCCTCCCGAGTGCCACCAATGACCGGCGAATGCAGTAATGTTTTCAAAGATTTATTTTAAATTATGTCTGTGCGGATGTGTATCTGTGTGGATGTGTGTCTGCAAATGTGTGTCTGTGTGTGGATGTGCACGTGACCACAGGCAGCTGGAAGCAAATGCCTGGCAGCTGAAGTCCAGCAGTTGTGAACCACCCACCCTAGGTTCTGGGAACTCAGGTCTTCTGCAAGAACAGTACTTACTCTTAACCACTAAGACATCTCTCTAGCCCCTGGGAATTCAGTACTATTAACCAAGAGAAGACTCTGTATTACAGGAGAAGCTAACAGGGTCTGTTATAGCATCAGGAACATTAAACTAATTTGTTACTGTTTTATAGTAAGTGCCTTTGTAAGTAGAATAATTTTCCTCCTTTATTGACCTCATCAGTTTTAAATCTCCCTAGCCAAAGATAACCAGTAATGAGATGTAAGACCAGACACCCTGGTATCACTCACCCTTCCCTAAAGATTCTAGCTAATGGTTATCAGCTAATAAGTCCTATTGCTACTAACAACAGCTTAGAGGACAGACCTTCTGAGATGTTCCTGACATGATAAAACAACTTAAATGTCTCCCTACAGCAGAGTTACTATGCACTCCTTTGAGCATTCTGAGCAGATAAGTCAGTTTTCTCATAAGAATTTTGAACCCAGCTGTAAAAGTCTAGAGCCCTCGCCTGGGTATGGTGGCACACTCCTGCAGCCCCAGAATTCAGGAAACAGACAGGAGGACTGTGAGTGGAAACGACTTGGAATACCTCTCCTTAGACCCTGTCTCAAAAAAGGATTTTTAAAAACTTAGATCTTTTAATTTAAAAAACAAAAACCTATCGCATTATTTTCTAAAACAAAAGAGGGAGGAGAGGACCATTTGTGGCTGTTCCACAAAATGCATGATGTTTAGTTGACTCCCGTTGGCTTATTTTTCTCTGGACTGTATTGAAGAAGAATGCAGGCTGTGGTGTCAGGCTCAGGCTTACCACATTACACAGCTGGTTGAATGGTATCCCATGAGTTGTACAGTGCGGGCTGTAGGCTGATTGTATAAGGATCCTGGCCCTACTAGTAACTCACTCAGTCTATGACCTTGAGCAAATTATTTAACTTCTGTCTGCCTCAGTTTCATTCTTCACTAAAATAGGAATAAAAATAGTTCTTTGGCTGGTAAGATGGATCATTAGGTAACATACTGGCCTCCAATCCTGATGCTTTAGTCAGGCCCCAGAACCCATATGGTGGAAAGAGAAAACTCACTCCTAAAAGTTGTTCCCTAACACCTAAACATATGCTTTGGCACCAGCACCTACACTCACAGAGTAATAAAAATAAAATTAGTGCCCTCCCACATCAGTCAGCAATCAAGAAAATGCCACAACATGCCTACAGGCCAGTCTCGTGGAGGCAATCTTTCAGTTGAGCCTCCTCTTTCCCAGGTGTATGAAGTTGACAATCAACACTAGCCATCACTCTAAGTATTTAAGTAATTCTTACTTAAACTCTTTACCAACTACTCCCAAGTTAGGTGAAAATTAGTAATGTGTTAGAAATGATTTCTAGGGGGCTGTAGAGATGGCTCAGTTGTTAAGAGCACTGGCTGTTCTTCCAGAGGACCCAGGTTCAATTCCCAGCACCCACATGGCAGCTCACAATTGTCCATAACTCCTGTTCCAGGAGATCTGGCTCTCTCACACAGACATATATGCTGGCAAAACACCAATGCATATAAAATAAAAATAAATTATGAAAAAAAGAAATAATTTCTAGCAGTAATTAGAAGCTTACTATGAATGTGTGCTGAGACTTGTCATAAATACCTTTTATATTTTACTCAGAAAAACACTTATTACCACTGTTAATCCTTTTGTTCATGGAAGATGGAGGATTGCAGAGATTAAATAATAATATGTTTTAGGTTACAAGCCTGATCTTCAAAATTTCTTTCTTTCTTTTTTTTTTTTTTTCTTCCTTTCTTGTTTCTGAAGTAAAAATGGTTTATTCATGACACAGTAGTCAAGAGGCAAAAGTGTCTCATATCACAGACAGCATATCCAACTTCCTAAAATGTCTATTTCTTTAGCATAAAGGAGAGAATGAAGGGATAGACAGGCAATGCTAAGGCAGCTAAGGTGGGGGATGGGTCTCTATTGTCATCTTCACTGAAAAAATCTCCAGGGTCCATTAGTGGCATGTTGATTCTCTATAGATTTTCAGGTTTGGGCATAGGTGAGGCCACTTCTGGGCCCTCCACTATGTTGTGCCCTTCAGTTGTCTCCAACTACACAGGTACAGCAGGGCCTATAGTCATCCTTGGTGTCTTTCTGAATTTAGGAGTATAGTATTCAAGACTGACTTTCAACATGTCCACTTGGCTTTGGGAGTCCATGATTCTAATCAGGACCTTGTTGTAATGCCCCTTGCCCTTCATGAAGTCATACAGCCAATCAGTAAAGTGCAGTAGCTTGTTATGAGTGCACTGGACCTGATTCAGGAATGCATTTTCCAGGTCTCCTTTGACCTCCTTCTTGATACTCTCCAGCATGTCATAAGGGCTGTAGCTCTTGTACCTTTCAAACATTTTCTAGAGGTGGCACACAGTGGTCTGGGTGGCTCATGATACTTATCCACTTGGGAACATCAGTTCCATTCATCATCACCCCAGCATGGTAACATCCCAAGCCTGCTGGTCCATCAACTGATCCTTTGCTCTTTTGCCCTTTGCAAGAGCAACCATCAGCTTGCAGAAGTCACCAGATTGTTGGAAATTATGTCCTTCTCCAGAGCGGTTCTGTATGTCTCCTGAAGCAATTTGTTAATCTCCTGCAGCTTGTGGTTGGTTCTTGAGCATATGAGCTTGATAAGGGAGCCCTCAATCAAACCCAGGCCTTTCACAGAGGCTTTCAGTGAAGAAGCATCATACTGGGCAGGTGTCTTCAGTGTCCAGATAAGGCTGATTTCAGAGCTGACAGGCAAAGGCAGTGTTTTGTCTCTGTATATTGTTGTGGTTAGTCAGAATGTTGATGCTGGTGACTTCATCCATTCATTTGGTCTTGACAGTCTTCTCAAGGTTCAAAGTATACCTCTCAACATCAAAGTTGGTGGTGTAGGCTTTGACAGACCCATAGGCACTTGGGGTTGTGGAGTGATCATCCTCCTAGCTGAGCACGCATGGGGTTTTGTAGGCAGTAGATGGTTTTTGTAAAAAGCTGAGTCAGGCAGGAAGCCCTGAGAGTTGTCTCCAAAAACAAAATTAAGTTTCTTAACTAAGCATAGTGGTGCTAATCTGTAACCCCAGCACTCAAGGCTGAGGCAGGAGAATCTATAGATACAGCAGGCTGAAAGGAAAAAAAAAAAATAAAAAATAAAGTCAGGTAAGGGATGTTGGGCCTGGCCATCTATTGCTTGTTTAGCCTGGAAACAGGCTGGGTCCTCAAAAAATAGTGTTAGTTGATTGTCTAGCATTATCTGTGCAATTGGTAGAATGAAATCAAGCCAACCAAACCACTGTTTTTTTTTTTTTTAAGAGTGGAAGAATTGTTGAGTCACTGCAAATGAGGGGTTCTTGGCAGGCAGAACCAATATATAGCATTTTTATTGTATTGTCTTTTTAACAAATCAGACTCTGAGATGGGGAAAACTTAGCTTAGTGAAAACAGCTCTGTCTTCTGCAGGACCATGTCTGACATTCAACAGAGTCAGGGAGTGATAGAGAGTTTGTTCTAGTGTAGGATTCTTTTATGTGCATTCTGCTATCCACAGTATGTGGTGAATCCTTGGTTAACTTGGTGACTCAATCACAGGCCGTTTGGTACCAGGCAGAGTCTAACCCTTTTGATAGTTGAATGGGAACTAAAGGAATATCTTTGTAAGCACTCTTGTACAGCCAGGCAAAAGCCACTGTATGAAGAGGATACTCGTGAGGATGGAGGTTCAAATTTTTTATCTTTTTATCCATCCCTAAGCATGTTTGGTCTTCCCTTATTGCCAAAGCAGCCACCTTATTTATTGGGTCAGTATTCATTTGTCATGATTCTTGTACTCTGACCTATTGTGCTATTGCTGTACTCTGACCAGGTACACTGCTGGAAGTCAGTGAAAATTGACCCTTCTGAAAACTGATCCATCACTGGGGTGAAACTCATTCCCTGTGTTTGATGTTTGTACTCATTCATATTTTTTTTTTAAGCTGTTTTGAGACAGGGTCTCACTGTGTATCCCTGACTGGCTTGATACTCACTTTGTAGATCAAGCTGGCCTAGAACTCAGAGATCCACCTGCCTCTGCCTCCTGAGTGCTGGGATTAAAGGTGTGTGCCACCACCCCTGGTTCACAACATTTTGACCCTGGCTAATTCTTTTGCTATAAATTGACTATATTCCATGTCCATATATTACCTAAAGGCCTGAATTCTTGAATTTTTTCTCTTTTTACAGCCATCTCTTCCTGTACTCTATACCCTATCCAGCCAGGCCACACATGAAGCTGTTCACCTACTTTGCAGGATGTTGGTCTTTGATCCAGTAAGTAGTATTTCCTTTTATATGTTTTTACTTGTGTTGTGTTTGAATGTTGTTCCTGCATGTATATCTGTGTACCACGTGTATGCTTGGTGCTCTCAAAGGTTAGAAGAGGGAATCAGATCCCTGGAACTGGAATTACAGATGGTTGGGAGCCAACATCTGTGGTGACTAGGTTCTGAATCCTGGTTATCTACTAGAGCAGAGAGTACTCTTAATAAGTGCTGGGCCATTGCTCCAGCCCCTATTTTTGTACTTATTAAATAAATTTTAAAATAGTATTCTAAGTAGCATCCTGGCTTTGACTATACTGGCAGTGTAAATAATTACTGGAATGGAAGACTGCAGCCCCTATTTTGTGTTTTCCCATGGTAACTCATCTCTCACACACATTTGAGTATTGATGCTTAGATTTAAGCAAAGCTTCGGTAAAGCTCTAGAAGACATTACCATTCTTATGATCTTAGTGTTTATAAAAGGATTTGACACCAAGTTAAATCTAGAGGAGGGGAATGTAATTGTTTGAAAAATCACCCATTGTATGGCATATGGAAATGTTTTCTTTGGATTGAGGCTCTAACTTTTCTGAACCTCTTTTCTGGACTCGATTCTCCTGGACCTGTGCTACAAACTGCACAGGTTTATTTGTCTGCTGTTTATTTGTTCATTCATCAAAATCATTTATCAATCATATCTGTGCCAGTAATTACCATCAACAGAGATTCAAATGGAAACATTTAAAATAAGAAAATATACTTGATAAGATACAAAGAAATAACTAAACACAAAATGCAAGAGGTATTTAAAGAATTTTTTTAAAAAACTTACAAAGTTATGCTCTATGGTGAGAAGAGAACATCTTTGTCATGTAATAATCAGATCTACATTACTATCTGCAGATAGACAACAAGGAGAAATTAGGGGGTTGTGTGTGATTGCACATGCTTTTAATCCAAGCACTTGGCAGGCAGATCTCTATGACTTCAAAGCCAGCCTGGTGTGAGTTCCAGGACAGCCAGGGTTTTGTTGGGGCAGGGGGTGGGTAATTGGGAATTAGGGGCAAAAAAAAGTTGGGTTTGAACCAGGCATGATGATGTATAAATATCAACCCAGCTTTACTTACAGGGTGAAGTTGGGGTTTCAAGGTCCTCTTTAGCCCCATAATTGAGTTGTTTTTTACTATTGTTGTTTTGAGACAGGGTTTCTCATGTCCTGGCTATCTTGGAACTCACTTTGTAGACCAGGGTGGCCTTGAACTCACTGAGATCCTCCTGCCTTTACCTCCCAAGTGCTGGAACTAAAGGTGTGCACACATGGTGAGTTTAGAGCTACCGTGCATGAGACCTTGGGCTAGTGAGATGATTTAGATTGTGGCCTTAGGAACATGAAAACCTGAAGTTGTGTCAAGTGCTGAACATCCTAGAATCAAGGCAGCGTGTCATTTTCATTGTCTCCCAATGAGCGGGTCCTCAGGCCCTGTAAGATCCACTTTCCCTTCATACTCCACTGAACACTGAGGGTGGTTGGCTTTTTGCTGGAGTTTAAAGTTTATGGGTCAGTAAGCCTGATGCGATGGTGTATTAACTGTTCCGATTCAAAGGCCTCAGAAGCCAGAAGATAGGCTGCTGCTGCTGGGCTCAGCCTGACATTCACACTGCCCCCTCTACTAACCCTGCAGTTTCTGGGTGTGCTTTGCTCTGTCCATCTATATTCGAAGAGAATCGAAGTTCTAAGCAGCTTTACAAAATTGGCAGCATGATCGCATCTCCTGGATGCTGACACTTATTTAAAGTGCAGCCTGTTGTCTAAAATGCAAAGCATTACATATTTAAATGTCATGATATTTGTCATTTGGGGCCCTGTGTACCTCAGTTTCAAGGTAGGAACTTCTCAGATTTTTAGTAGAAGGACATTTTGAAGTGACGCTTATTATCTTTAAGTCTACTTACTCAGTCACCCACCCCTAAATTCAGTTGTCCCTCTTTGCCCAGAATGTTCTTTATAAGCATAGAACTGTGTAAGCTGTGTAATGTAACTCTGTCTTGTGAAAGATTCTACATGGACAGCTATGCTTATCTATAGTGTTGATGTGCTGGTCTCTGAATTTGATTTCAGTCAAAAAGAATATCCGCTAAGGATGCCTTAGCCCACCCCTACCTAGATGAAGGGAGGCTAAGATACCACACGTGTATGTGTAAGTGCTGCTTTTCCACCTCGACGGGAAGAGTCTATACCAGTGACTTTGAGCCTGTCACCAACCCCAAATTTGATGATACTTTCGAGAAAAACCTCAGCTCTGTCCGACAGGTTAAAGGTGAGTGCCTTTGACACCCATTCATACATAGTGACCAGTGACATCTTCGATTAAATAGCGGAGATCCAGAGTCAAGGTTGCCCAATATCTATTTGAGCTGTGCATGTAGCTGTCTGTGCAGAGCGTGCGTGCGTGCATATAAAAAATGGTGAGTTAGCATTATTTCCAGGTAGTCAGAGGAATGAAGGCTCAGTTTCTGTTCCAAATTGTAATGAGTCTGACTCAAAATATATTGTATCTGTATTTACCATGTCACTTCATTAAGTAAAATATATTTACTTCTTTATGTGTAACATTTGACATTTTTTTCAAAAAGTAAAAGTCCACTAGGGAGAATGGTGATGAGGAAAGGGAATTCGATTATTTCCTCCTAAAGTTCTGCTGAGGATTGTCCCTTCAGCATTTAAAAGACGTGCCCTGTGGCAGGCTCTCCCCATTGGTGGAGATTCCGGCCTGTGCAGTGCCTCCGGGGAAGTTTTTGTCTGCTTGTAGCAACAGCCATCATTTTGGCTTCAGAAAAGTAGAACTTGATTTGGACTGATAAAGGCGTGTGTGTGATTTAACTAACCCAGCAGGCCATTGTGTTCAGACACTGGCTGCCTCAGCTGAGGACCCACACTTCCAGCCTGTGTGTTGGCAGTGGAGTGGACCGTGTCTGTTTTCTCCACAGAAATCATCCACCAGTTCATTTTGGAACAGCAGAAAGGAAACAGAGTGCCTCTCTGCATCAACCCTCAGTCTGCTGCCTTTAAGAGCTTTATTAGGTAACTATGTCTGCACAACTCTCACACCTCAGGATTAAAGGAAGGGTGCTGTGATTTTGTTACCCAGCCTAGTTTTGGTGTTTTGAGTTTTTAACTCTTTGCTTTGCATGTATGTATATATGTGGGAGTCAGTTCTCTTTTCATGAATCAGGTGTGTTCTGGGGATCAAACCTAGGTCATCATGGTTGGCGACAAGCACTGTATCTTGCTGAGCCGTCTTGCTGACCTTTTGTTTGTTTGTTCGTGGATTTTGTTTTGTTTAAGACAGGGTTTCTCTGTGTAGCAGCTCTGGCTGTCCTTGTATAAAGTTTGTAAACCAGGCTGGGCTCTGCCTCCTGAGGGCTGGGGTTATAGGCACCTGGCTTGTTTCTTTGTTTGTGTGTTTGTTTTGTTTTGTTAATAATAAAGTTCAACGGAAGCTGGGCATGATATCACATGCCTGTCATCCCAGCACTTAAGAAGTGAAGAAGAGAATTCAAGGCCAGCCTATGCTACATAGTGAGTTCAAACTTAGGCTACATGAGACCACTGTTACGGCAGGTTCCTCCCCGCCAGCCTCCCGGTCCTGCCGCCATGGTCGTCTTATCCCGGAGCCGGGGCAGGCGTCCTGCTTCTTCCCTGGGCTACAGACCACAGTTCCAAACAAACAAAAAATGTTCAATAGGAAATTGTTGTAAATGGAGGAAGCCTTTATCTTCATCTTGTGGCCAACTCCCAAGGGGAGCCAGGTGTTGGTGGTGCTGCCTCACTGCTGAGAGGTGAGATCTCAGTCCTGCCACCTTCCCGCCCTTTTGATAACACAGCCAAGGGTTCTGTGTGAGTGCTTGATCTTTATTGTTTGTTTGTTAGTTTATTTATGTTGTCATTTTGGTCTGGGTTTTTACTGGGTGAGCCCAAGCAAACTAGTCTTGTTCTTGAGATCCTCCTGCCTCAGCACCGTGATCTAGGCCTGTACTCCACCTGACTCTGTCTTTGTTATATGTTTATGTTTTGTCTTGTTTCGTTGTTGCTTTGAGACAGGGTCTCACCATGTATCCCAGGATGCTCTCCTATTCATCTTCCTGCCTCAGCCTCCTGTGTCAACAAGCCTGGATGGGTTGGGTGGAGGTGAGATGGGGTAGGGGGAAGAAGACAGGTAGATGGCTCCTACCTAGAGGAGCAGCCAGGATGCTCAGCGGACAGCTATGAGTCCACTTTGGATTCTAGCAAACAAGCCTCATTTCTTTTTGTCTCTCTTTCCCTTCTTCCCAGTGGAAAGACAGAGACCACTTTAACAATGTGGGGAGATTTTAATAATAGGGGTTACTAACCAGGAGATGACATCTAACTTCTCAAGAGCATAAAAGTAACTCCAGCTCCCAGGGGTGGGGCTTGAAGTAGCAAATGCAAAAGGCTGCAACCAGTATGAACCAACAGAGAAAAAACAAGGAAGAAATTGAACTCAGAGGTTCCCTCCCCCAGGGTCTGCATTTGCAGGAACACACATGGCATGAGCAGGCAGGACATGTACCAAGGTGGAAAGAACTGGCCCATCAGAGAGGCCCAGAGAAATTGGCAGAGCTTGAGTGAATATGGCCAGAAGCAGGAGGGGAAGCTGTTGCCTGGTGCTCCAGCCTGCAGTGCCCTCTTTTGGCAAATATGAACATGAAGCCAAGTAGCAAAGGAGAGCCCCAAGCAGATGTGGCTCCTGTTCTATGACACAAGGCAAAGGGTGGATTTGAGCTTGAGGCTATTGTCTGCTCCCCACCCCAACCCTAACCCCCACCCCCCACCCCTGCGCCTGACCTTTCCCTGTATTGAAGCTGTTGGACCAAATTCAAAAATTGTGTATGAAATAAGTAAAATCAGTTGTCTTTCATTCTTTCCAGTCAGCCCCTCCCCCGAAGAAAGATGGCATTAACTTGCATTTTGACTGACTTTGCTGTGGTTTTAGGTTACTTTGTTTAATATTTTCCCAGAAGAGTCAGTGACCCAAGTGATTAGGTGTTCTAGCACCTTCCAGGTGCTAGTCATTGTTCTCCTGGGCTCTGGGAGGGAAAGTGATTATCATTCCTTTCTAATTAGCAACCCTAGACTCCTCGGGGGACTAACTAGTACCAGGTCTGAGATAACAATTGCTGGACCCTGACTCATCAGCACCAGCAATGCCCAGGTGAGAATGCTCACATGGCCTCTTCACATAGGCCCCCCACTTGCTGACACTATTTTGAGAGGTACTTCTTAAGGGCATTTTCCTGATTGGATATGGATAATGTTATTTATAATAGCTACCACTTACTTTACATCATGAAGTGGGCTCCATGGAAAGCAAATATTTTCCACATTACTCTGAGGTAAATGGCGGGGTCCTTCCCGCTCCACACTAAATACCATGGCCCTCTCCTGTCCCTGTGTAAACCGCAGGTTACTGCCTCACTCTGGATAACAGATCTCTAAATGAATGGTTTGCAAGCAACTCAGTGTAGAGAAGTTAAAGCAACGGAACAGAAAGTGCAGAAATGCCCTGCTCAGGCTCTTCCAAATCGAGGGCTGCTGGGCAATAAGTGGAGCTGCCCTCTCCCCCTCTGGCGTGCCACTGACTCTGTGGTCTCCCTTTTCTTCCAGTTCCACCGTCGCTCAGCCGTCTGAGATGCCACCGTCTCCTCTGGTGTGGGAGTGACAGTGGAAGACACTGTACTACTGAAGATGTAATGTAGCTTGCACTGGAGCCTGGGATTTGCAATTCTGGAGGGTTAATAATGCTTGTACTGTAATTTTACTAATGAAGTTTTAAATTAACAACCACTACTTGTATGATATGAATAATATTTAGAAATGTTACTAGACTTTTAATCTTGTAAAGTGGTTGTACTTTTAGAAGAAAAAAAAAATATTTTACCCAGAGTTGCACATGGTTAAAGAATTCAGTGCAGCTGTTATGGCTCGCCTCAGAACAAATGAGAATTGAACCAAATTTGGGCGTTTGGGGTTTATGTTTTGTTTTTTGTTTTGTTTTGTTTTTATGAAGTGAGATTGTTCACATGTACACATACACACACACAGACGACAGTCATACATTTTGATATTTGAGCCATTCCTAAAGATTTGGGGTTTTCTAAAACTTAAAAAGTCTAGAAAGCTTGCCTGCGACCAATCATGGAGCCACGTGAGCTGATCGTGGCTGCCGTGGGGGAAGGGGAGGGGCATGCCACCTAATGATCAAGTCCTGCAGTGGCTTCTCATTAGAGCCGTGATGGTGATGTGTGCTGTCTGAACTCCAATGTTGTGCGTAGAGAGACTGGATCTGACCAGGAGAGACTAACCTTGTTTTCCTTATCCGGTATAAATATATATATATATATATATATATTTAATCTATTTTTATTAGAAGTTTTTCTGCTCTTTCTTACATAAAAAAAAAAAAAGACCCAAGCATGCATCTTTCATGTGTGTAAATAATTTATTTCTGGGCTAATTTCAAAAGATCCCAACACTGCTGTATAGAGAGAACTAGCTTGCACATTTTAGGTCTGTGAAATTCTGTGAGACTTTTCCTGCACTGGACAGTGAAAAATAATAAATAAAAGACAAAAAGAAATTTAAAAAACATTAAAGCCACAAAGGCACATAGGGAATCATGTCAAATGTGTTTGTGTCCTTAGGCAAAGCTGTGGGAGTCTTTAAATGTCACAGTAGTAAATAGCTTATTACTTTTTGACAAATTCTTTTTCCTGCTGGAACACTGAACTCTGTGCATATGTAAATACGAACACCAATCGAAGGCCTCTACCTCCTGGAGTTACACAACTTGGCTTGTTTACCTCCACACGCTGATGATGACTATTTTTTTTTTTTTTTTTAAGTTCAATGTGGAGACTTGAAACTTGAATGTCCCTTCCAACTTTTATATTAAAAATAAAAAGACAAGAAAATCGAAGAGCGTTTTTCACCTGTACAAGGAGTACTAATGAATCGTCTTAAAAGTGGTCTAGGAAAAATCTTGGTGTGTGTTATGGACAATTAACTGTTAAAGTTATTGTAAGTTATCTGTATGTAGCAGAGTATTTTCATCTTGACCGATCTGAGCTGAATCTGAAGACTATTAAGTTATGTTTAGAAGTTTTAACTTCAATGAAGTAATTATTTGCTGTGAAAGAAACAAACATTGAATTACTAAACAAAGATGGTGCAATATCTTTGTTTTTGTTTTTGTTTTTTTTATGAGGCTCCTGAGAATCAACCCAGCTGAAGCATTTCAATTCACTTGAATGAGAAACGTGTTTAGTATCAAAAGAGCCCAAGAAGACACTGGTATGAAAGGTACAACCTCAGAGGTTGGTCAGTTACCGTGGCACACTTTCTGGTCACTTTGTACAATGTAGATTTGAAGTACAGTGGTGAAAACATTAAATGTGACATTTGAAAATGTTGTGTTAATGTCTTATTTCCACCCATCCCTTTGTTTCTCTTCAGCCTTTGTCCTGACTTGGAAAAAAAATTGAAGACATGTGCTTACATTTCCACCCTTAGCTTTGAGGAAATTACTTGTTTGTTTCTAATTCTTCCCAGAAACTTAAGATTGCCAAGAATATATCGGAAGCTCAGTTAAATGACAGTAGAGATGTATATAATTGTGTGGTCCAATTACATACAATATGGTTATCTTGTTTTCATGTAGGATCGAACACAATGAAAGTAGATTGCTGTGGGTAAAGCAGACTAGTGAAGACATATGACCTTCCCTCCTTTCTGTCCCCTGTCCCTAGAAGCTCTGGTCACTAAGGAGGAAGGAAGTCAGGGCAGTGTAATTCAGACTAGAAACCAGACTGCTTAATTTTCCCATATGTGTCCTGAGACTGAACAAAATAATATTATGATAGTATTCTTTTTGCCCATGCCTTGAATTCAATGTGTAGCCAAGTGTTACCCCACCCCCTGAGACAAGGTCTTTATGTGTAGTATTGACTGTCCTGGAACTCACAGAGATCTCCTGAGCACTGGGATTAAAGCCATGTGCCACCTCCTCCTGGCTATGGGGCTGAGCCACCTCTCCAGCGCTACTCTGTTTTGTTTGTTTGATTCATTGGTTGTCTGAGACAGGTTCTCATTATCTAAGCCAGTTTGGCCTGAACTCATAGATCCCTCTGCCTCTGCAGCCCCCTGCCCCCCTCCCCAACCCTAAGATTAGGTCATTCTGTCTTTTCCATCTGGTGGGAAGAGTGGGTTCCAGGGATTGAACTGGGGTCATCGGGGTTGCATGCAGACACTTGGACCTGTTCACCTCTTTCACCAGCCTTTATTAGTGTGCATGGTACATTACATTATATGTTCAGATTGTCCAGTTGTCCTCCAAAATTTCACTTAGAGGTGTTTTCCTCGAATCCAGGGTCAAGGATCTTACCTTATATTGGTTTTCTTTTTAGTGCTAGTAGAAAGGCATCAAGCCAGGCAGTGGTTGCACACACCTTTAGTCCCAGCACTTAGGAGGCAGAAGCAGACAAATCTCTGTGAATTCAAGGCCAGCCTGGTCTACAGAGTGAGTTCCAGGAAGCTCCAAAGCTACTCAGAGAGACTGTCTCAGAAAACCGGGAGAGGGAGAGGGAGTAGGAATTGAGCTGGGCTGGAGTGATAACTCAGTGGTTAAGCACACTAACTGCTTTTCCAGAGGCCTTTAATTCAACTCCCAGCACTCACAGCAGCTCACAGCCATCTATGATGTTTCCAGTGGGATCGATGCCCACTTTGGATGGCAGATAAAACACTCATATACATACACACACACATACATACACACACACACCTTTAGAGTAGCAGACACCTTTAATCTTAACACTCAGGAGGCAAGTGGTTCATTGTGAGTTTGAGGCTCACAGAGCTAGTTCCAGGGCAGCCAAGGCTACACAAAGGAACTTTGTCTCGGGGGTGGGGGGTGGGGGTTGGAAATCAAGTAAATAAATCTCAATAAATAAAAATTTTTAAAAAGACAGGGCCAGCTGTCATGGAAAAAGATAGGCAAAGAGCTATATAATCAGTTTGTTTCCTCAGGTTTAGATATCAGTTAAACACTTTTGGAAAAACTTTTGTGTGTGTGTGTGGTGGCTATAAATAGCAGCCTCCTTGGGAATGTGTGAGCCTGTTACCTATAAAGGTTGCTCTAAGAATCCTCTGAGACAAAACTGGTGTCTGTTCATGTCTCTGATCTCAGGGTTGTCCCCTGTCCCTAGCCCCATGGGTATGTGGGGTGCCTTTGGGAGACCCCAGGGCACAGTGGCCAAGTCATCATGTCCACTCACACCAAACTACAGAATAAGGAACATGTGATTGAGACCCTGCCTAGAGCCAAGCTCAAGTTCCTTGACCAGTAGAAAGAAGATCAATGTCTCGAAGTGGGGCTTCCCCAAGTTTAATGCAGATGAATTTGAAGACATAGTAGCTAATGGCTGTGGAATCAAATATATTTCCAGTAGTGTTCAGTAATAAATCGCACATCCAATGGAGGGTTTGTGTGTCTATGATGATTTTTTTTTAAAAGATGCTATGAGTGGTTTGGTTCCATTCCATCAGGAGGCACAAACAACTGTCTTATTTTGGGTGATAGATACTTTGTATGAACATGAGATCAACATTGATTACCAGAGGCCTGCACTGCACAAGAGACCCCTCTTCCCTTGTAGTTACTTGCTGTGGAGGAATTTGTGTTGGCTTTTCTGAGGCAGAGTCTTGTGTGCAAGCTGGACTCAGACTTGTTAAGATGGAGTCTGTCTTTGAACTGGAGATCTTCCAGCCTCTACCTCCAAGCATTGGAATTGCAGATCTGGGTACCTTTATTCTTCAGCAGATGGCATACAGTGACATCAGTAATCTTTGCCCCATTATTTGCCACTAGTTGGGAAATAATTTAGTACTGTTGTCATTCATTCTGCACACCTTTTTCTAAGAATTGAACAGATTTGATGAGAGTCACCAAAATCTACGTAGGAAACTTCCCCTACCAGGAGTTATGGCTTCATGTATCTCAATAACCAACCTTTAAAAGAAGCAAAGAGACTGGAAGTTGTGTGGTCACCTCCAGGCCAAGGTCTTAGAACTATGATGTCACTCCTCCGTGCTCTCCTTTTCCTTACTTCATGGCCACCAGGCTTTGACCATGAAGAGCACTTGGCCACCATAGGTGAAGCCAATCTGTTTTGATCAAGCTTAATTAGAACATGGCCATATTTACTCATTGTCCCATCCATGACTTCGTTCACACGAAGGCAGAAGAGTATCCTGGATAGAGGCTGGCCAGCAAAGCCTGAACTGCCTATATTCTGGATGTGTATAGAAGCTAATGGGGCCAGTGGTATGGCTCATGGGTGACAATGCCTGCTACCAAGCCTGACAACCTGAGTTGGATCCCTGTGGTCAGCTGTATTAAAAGAAAACATTGACACACACACACACACACACACACACACACACATGCACACACACAAAGTGAATAAATAAAAGCTGGGCTTGGTGGTACACACGGAGGCCTAAGGATCTCTGATGTCTACTGCACAAAGAAGCATCTCTGATGAGGTCTGAGAGCTGCACTGCTGCACTGCTGCACTGATCCATGGGTATAGAGATACTATGTCCATGTATCAGAGTAGTAGTAGTAGTAGTAGTAGTGTCTCCTCTGAGGCATGTGAGCTCCCCAACCATGGACTCTTGGATAAATTTACAGTACTAGGCATGCTTCTTCCTGTGGAACAGGCCTTAAATCTAATAAGGAAATAGTTGGTTATCTCAGAACATGCATGTCTCTGTTGTATCCATTGACATATCCTACCACACTGGCATTGCTGCAGCTCACAGGGTTCCCAGTTGGTAATTACTACTCCCCCACCTCCTGGTAGCTGCCTATCACCTTATGGTACTGTGACAGCTAGCCTGTAAGGAGGATGCTTCCTGGTCAGTATCAACTTGATTTCTTTATGTCCCTGTGGCCAAAGTGTGTGTCTTCAAGTTCTGGAGGACAACCCAGAGCAGTGGGAATAAACAGCCTGTATGGTTTTGGTGAATCTCAGAGCACCCCTAAAGACACCTGAAGGGAAGGCACCCCATACCTAGCAGTAAGCTTATTTTGCTTCTTACCCCGGTGTAAGGTAACTTCAATTAAACTCTATTTTATGAATGTAAGTATGTTTGGCTCATTTGTTTTTGAGTCAGGGTATCACTTTGTATCTCTGACTGGTCTGGAATTCACTAAGTAGGTCTTGAACTCACAGAGATCTGATGGGAGATGTTATTCTGTAAATATGTTTTTCATACTGGTTAATAAATAAAGCCCTGTTGGTCAATAGAAAAGGAAGATAGGAGGGACTAAGAAACTAGGAGGAAGGAGGAAGTAGTTGGGAGGAGTCAGGAGGTAGAGCATGGAGAAAAAGATGCCTGCGGCGGCTCTCTGATAAGATGACCACATGTAAATACTTAGATAAGTAGAAATGGGTTAATAATTAAGACAGAACTAGCCCATAAACAATAATGGTAACTGGCCAACAGGATTGTATCAAATGTAGAGTCTCAGCTTGTTATTGGGGCGTGCGTGGTGTCGGGACCAGGCGGCTGGTGGGAAGGAACAAAGAGTGGGTCAGGTGGCCGGCAGGAAAAACCTGCTCGTAACAGAGATCTGTCTGCCTTTGACTCTCAAGTGCTGGAATTAAAGGCCTAGGCCACCATGCCATGCTTGATATGTATGTTTATACATTTAAGAAGCTTCCGTGTGGCTTTTTCAAACATCCTTAGTGTTGGTTATCTCTCTCCCAAGCTCCTCCCCCACCCTCTCCTCTCTTCCTCCTCAGTGAAACCTCTTTCCATTATCGAATTACCCCTTCACCCCACCTTTAAGCTCAGGGACCATTGAGAAAGAGTGGCTGGAAAGATTGTAAAAGCCAGAGGTTGGGGAGTACCAGAGGAATTGTTTGTTTGTTTGTTTTTGTTTTTCAAGACCAGGTGTCTCTGTATAGCCTTAACTGTAGACCAGCTGTCCCCGAACTCACAGAGACCAGCCTGCCCCTGCCTCCCGAGTACTGCAATGAAAGGCAAGCGCCACCACAGAAGTCTATCTTCTGGATGTGACAGGACCACTGCACAGAAATTCACAGCGATGTAGTTGCTGCCACATGATCAAGCCACTCAACATTCCAGCATGGAGTGGGAGGGAACTCATGATGCCCCAACCCTTGCTGAGGCGCTTTGACAGCTGGTGGCTTCTAGGAGAAGGAAAGTCAGTTTTCTTTAAGAGTGTGACACTTAGTACCACCTGCCAGGGGCTTTAATCTCAGGCCAACCTGGTCTACAGAGCAAGTTACAGGACAGCCAGGGCTACACAGAAAGACCCTGTCCCAGAAAACAAAAGTGTGATTCCTGGTTGGAAGACTACAGTCCAAAGAATGAACACACACATACTTGTGTATGTGAACACACTCACTTGTGTATATGGTAAGCACAATCAGTGAGCTATAAAAAAAAAAAAAAAAAAAACGGGGGAGGGGGTCATGAAGTTGGGAGTGAGTGGGGTAGATCATAAAGAATGGGCCACTAAGTTCACCTCCACCACCAAAATGTAATCAAAACCCATGTACCTTGAGAATACCTGATGCTGGAAATGAGGTGACACTCATCTTTAGTCCCAGCCCTTGAGAGGCAGCAGGATCTCTGAGTTCAAGACCATCCTGTTCTACATACTGAGTTCTAAGCTAGCCAGAACTTCACAGTGAGACCCTGTCTCAAAAGAAAAAGAAAGGAAGGAAGGAGAAAGAAAGAAAGAAAGAGAGAGAGAGAGAGAGGGAAGGAGGGAGGAAGGAAGGAAGGAAGGAAGGAAGGAAGGAAGGAAGGAAGGAAGGAAGGAAGGAAGCTGCATTAGAGTGTGGAACTCAGTGGTAATGTGCTGTTTGATGAGTATGAGGCCTCCTCTGCCTGCCTGGTGCTGGGACAACTGGGATTAAAGGCAGGTATCACCAGGCCCTGGATAATGCAACTTTCAAAGCCTAACTCCAGAAGAGCTAAGGACAAAATAGTTTTGTCTTTCAGGATTAGCTCCTGCCGGCTCTGCCCATTTGACCACACACGCCGGGAGATGACAGCTAAAGGCCAGCCCCAGCAGACTGGTAAAACCATGAGGCTCAGGATGGTCCTCAGTCTCCTGCATCCCCAATGCCAAATCTCCAGCATTGGCAGGATCTTAGCTCTGGTCTGACAGCTGTCCTCTGGTGTTGTTGAGTGTCTGCCTCATGGTTTTGTTTTGAGTGATGAGTCTATCTGTCAGTGTAAGCCACAGCAGTTTTCCAGGACTCATCATTTTCCACAGCACCGGAACCTCTTGAATCAAATCTGATCTTACACCACGTTACTTCTGAGTGACACTACAGGACAGCCTGCATGGGCAGAGAAGGGCCTATGGAGAACATTCCCAGGTACATGCTCAAAATGGGAAGGGACAAACAGGTGGTGGTGCCATTAAAGAGAGGTAAATCATGGGTGACCAGCCTTAAAATACCCAAGGATGGGATGGAGGAGGCAGGCTGCTCTGGTGAAGGGGGTGTGCCAGTTAAGTGGAGGGCAGAGGGAAACAAGGACAGAGAGGCAAGTTCTGCAGTTTCAGACCATGAGCAAAGCAGCCAACCTAGCCTGGCCTACAGAGCAAATTCCAGGATAGCCAGAGATATAAAGAGAAACCCTGTCTCAAAAACAAACGGGTTGGAGAGATGGTTCCGCTGTTCAGAGCACTGGCTGCTCTTCCAGAGGAATTGAGTTCAATTCCCAGCTCACAACTGTCTGTGACTCTACTTCCAGGGGATCTGACATTCTCACACAGCAGTAATAAACAAATAATTTTTAAAATAGCTAAAAAATATTAAAACAAAAGCAAACAAACCTTTAAAAAAAAGAGCCAGGTGTGACTCACCTTTAATCCCAGCACTCTGGAGGCAGAGGCAGAGGCAGAGGCAGAGGCAGGTGGATCTCTATGAATTGGAGGCAAACCTGGTCTATATGAGTGAACTCCAGGACAGCCTGTGCTACAAAAAGAGGCCCTATTTAAAAAAATAAAATAAAAATCTGATCTCCCACTAAAGGAACTGAAAACAGGGCAGTGGCTGGCAGCAGAGGTGTTATTTTGGACAAAGGGCCTTTATTGGAACCCTTTGGCCTTGAAATCTGTATCTATGGATAACAAACTTGGCTGGGTGCACTGCAGTTGCACGGACAGCTGCGCACTTTCTGTGTTCCCCAGGTAGAAACCTGCTTGAGGCCCCACATTCTGAAGCTGGAGGCCACAGTTAGAATGGAATGCAGGCCTCTGCACGACTCACACTTTACAGGCTGCCACCACTCACTCCTTAGGGCTATTCTAAGTGTTGGGAAGAGGGCACACTGTGGATATACTGTGCCAAGACCTTTAAAAAAATGATTCATTTATTATGTGCAGTGTTTAAAGTCTGCATGTCTGCCTGCAGGCCAGAAGAGGGAACCGGATCTCAGTACAGTGGCTGTGAGCCACCAGTGGTTGTTGGGAATGGAACTCAGGTCCTCTGGAAGAACAGCCAGTGTTCTTCACTGCTCAGTTATCTCTCCAGCTCTACCAAGCCCTTTTCTGAATGTAGCTGGGTACAGTGACCTCCACCTGGCCAGGCTTTTCCTGGGTTCTGGGCCTGGTCTGGAAAGAACTACAAACCTTGTGAAAAAGGAACTAAGGGAAGGCCTGAACTAACACCACTCTCGCCTTGTTACTTCATGACCTGGACAAACACTGAGTCTGTTTCCTCATGAGGGGTTGGACCTTCTGAGGGCTTCACATCCACACAAATGGTTCACATAGAACTGGAGGTCTGAGCTGGGGTGGGGGGAAGCAGCCTTCTTTAAAGCCTTATTCCAGACACCCTCCCCACGTGGTCTAAAGTTCCTTTCTTTGCACTTGCCTTTTGTTTGGGGTTTGTTTCTGTTCTTTTTTGTTTTAGTAAAACTTCCTTGGTGCATCTCTACACGGTTCTGGACACTGAACGTTCGTTCATTCTCTGACCCCGAGGGCCTGAGCAGGTCAACCTGAGAGTAGAAACGTGCTCAAATGGTGATCTCTGCAGACCTTGCTGGCTGCTGTTTTCTCTCTCTGCACTCCTCACTGCCCTCCACACCCTCAGCAGTCACCTCAGAAACTGGCACCTGGCTTTGTCCAGGGCCTAGCTTCCCCCACAGCACAGGCTGTTCCTTTTCCCATAGTCCTTGAAGCCAGGTCACCAGCAGCCCTGCTCCCCAAGGCCACATCTCCACCCTCACTTGCCATCCTCTGTTACTGCCTTGTGGCAGCACTAAGTGCTCTGTCTGTGTGCCACATCTCTAAAGACCTTTCTTCTAAAGCTGTCTGGCCAGGCCTTGAAGACCACCCCCTCCCTGATCCATCCAATGCCCTTTTCCTGAGCAGACCACACACTGGAGGAAACAGCTTATGAGACTGAGGTCTCCAGGTCAAGGGCCACCCACTTAGGCGTTACCAACCCTTGGGGCACACCCTACTTCCTCCTCTGGGGGCAGAAACTTTGAACCCATTTAAATATCTTTTTTTTTTAAATTTTTTTCTGAGGCAAAGTTTCTCTGTGTATAGCTGTCCAGACTGGCCTCGAACTCAGAGATCTGACTACCTCTGCCTCCTGTGTGCTATTATCAAAGGCATGTGCCACCACCATCCAGCCCATTTAAACATCTTAGTCTTCTTCATTGAAATGAGCATGCTGGGGTGAGCATGGTGCCGAATGACTTTAATCCCAGCACAGGGGAGACAGACGCAAGGTGGATTTCTCTGAGATCCGTACTAACTTGGTCTACACAGCCAGTTGCAAGCCAGGCAGGGCTACATAGTGAGAGGCTGTCTCAAAAAATACATAGAAAAAAAGGAGGACATATTGGAGTCATGGCCAGCTAGCTGTCTATACTCCTTGACTCCGTTTCCCCACCTCCTGACTTTTGAGTGCTGGCTGGCGGGCGCCACCTAGTGTTGCCTGAGACTCGGCTGCTCCAGTCCTCCCTGTGACCATCATTCTTTTGTCATCCCTCCCATGACTCCCGAGGTTGGAGCTTCTGTAAGATAGCTTAAAATGCCCTTTGCTCTCTACCCTTCAACTCACTTCGAAAGCTGTCTTATAAATCTAGTCACCAGGTTCATCCAACTGCCGGTTACGCGTGTTCACCCAGATGCTGCAGCCTGTTCAAGGTCTGTTTCTTTGTTTTGGCTTGAGATAGGGAGGTTATCCCTGGCTGGCCTAGACCTCACAGAGATCCGCCCATGCCCGCATGGCCCTGGGAGTGGGGAGGTGTGAAATCGTGCAAGGGACAGAACCTAGGACTTCTTGGGTGCTAAGCAAGCGCTCTGTCACTTAGCAACACCCATGTCCAAACACTGCTCAGTGTCTGCAAGCCCAAACTAAATTAATTTCAGTTGAAGCCACTTTCCGTGTCCCCTCTTCTCAGCGAATGGCAGCTCCCATCTAGTCTCAAGCCTAGCAGAACCCAGGTTATATCCGTGGACTGGACAGTGAGATTTGGAACCCGCACGAAGGCGAGGCTCGCGGCGCTCCGGCTCCACAGGCCGCAGATCCGGGTGCGGAACAGAAAGAAGCGGCACGCGAGGCACCGCCGCACGCAGCCTAACGCCGTACACGCTCACCCGCCAGCGTGGATGGCTCGAGCCCCGCCCCGTCGCGCGGCGCTCCCAGCAGCCAATGGGAGCAGTTGGGAGGCCGTCGCTCAAACTACAGCCCGGTAGGCAATGGGCGGACCCTGTGGACCACCGCCCACTCGCGCGCCGCTTCGTGCGCCCTCGACCAATGGGCGCGGCCTGCGTGGGCAGGAGGCGGGCCAGCGCGGCCCACAGCGCGAGCGCCCGGCTTCTTCCCACGTCGCGGGCTCCCGGCGCAGGTGTGTCAGCCACTTCCCAACTGACGGGACCGAACATGGGGGCCCTGGCCGCCAGGCGCTGCGTCGAGTGGCTCCTGGGCCTCTACTTTGTCTCGCACATCCCCATCACGCTGTTCATCGACCTGCAGGTGGTGCTGCCGCCAGAACTGTACCCGCAGGAGGTGAGGGTTCAGGGTCCCCACGTGGCCGTCGCGGTTCCCGTCGGCTTGGTGCCAGACTTGGGCCTAGGCCGGGTGTCACAAGCCGTAGACCAACGCTTTGTACCTCTCAACCAAGTGGTAGGGCGCATGCCTAGTACTCAGAAGGTCCTGGGTTCGAGCTACATTTATTCGCCAAACCTTTGCGTGTGTTCCGCTCCCACAGTTCCACCTCAGGCGGGTGGCTAAGGGAAGTTGCCTGGCTGAACCAGTGTCTGTCACCTGTTGGACTTAAAGTTTGTTTGGATGGGCTTTAAAAGTCCAACGTGATCCCCAGAGAAAAAGCCCCGAGTAGAATCAAGCCTGTCTGAAGGCTTGGTTAGTGCTCCTTGGTATTCATGCATAACTCCTTCTGGGTCTGGATCTGGCATCAGCGGTGAGTAAATGCCGCCTTTTTAAGTACGCTGTTGGAACTGGGTTGGACGTGAGCTGCGTTCTTTGATCCAAACTTCCTCCGCGCTTTATCCGAGTCTGTAACCTTCCAGAGGATTTCTGCATGCTTCTCCAAACTACGGGTGGAACTGTAGGCAGGACTGACTTGTCCACCTAAGATTTGATCTGCTAGGTGCTGGTGGCGCACACCTTTGATCCCAGCACTCGGGAAGCAGAGGCAAATCGGTCTCACTACTCTCAAGAACTGCCTTTGTTTCTTTCCTAACTACTAGTCCCCGTCCTGCTCACCACTCCTCCAGACAACTAAAATTTAACCAGCATCGTACGACCACCAGTTAAAACATTTGCTTGTTTTTCGAGATACTGTAACTCAGTATCTAGATCTGGCTGGCCTTGAACTCAGAATTTCTCTGTAACTGCCTCCCAAATGCTTAATTCAAGGTTTATTGTCAATATGCCCAATCTCATATTTGATCTGATGAACTTTTTAAAGATATATTTATTATGTATACAGAGTTCTGACTGCATGTATGCCTGCAGGCCAGAAGAGGGCACCAGATCTGCTTGTTGGGAATTGAACTCAGGACCTCTGGAAGAACAGTCACTGCTCTTAACCTCCCAGCCCTCTGATGAACTTTTTATCGGCTTTCAGGCTAGGGATGTAGCATTGATCGTGTGTCTAACCTGCACATGGTGCTGGGTTTCATGTCTAGCCCTTTTATCTCTGTCCTCCCTTTTGCCTCTTTTGACATTTTATTCATTATTTGTGTGTGTGTGTGTGTGTGTGTACGTACATGCTGCAGTGCCTGTGTGGCGGTCACAGGACAATTTGTAGGGTCAGTTCTCAGCTTCCAACTTTATAGCAGTTGTAGATAGTGAATTCGGTTATCAGGTTTGTGCACCAAGCACTTTATCCACAGGAACATCTTGCTGGCCCTGCCTTTTTACTGTCCTGACCAAGAAATGGGGGTCTGTGTTGTTGGTTATTAAAGGCATATACCTGGGGTACCCTGCCTTGGAAGTCCCATCCCCTTCTTCCTCTTGTTTCTTTTAAATGGGAAGTGATGGTTTTGTTGCTTTTCCATGGAGAAAATAATGATCTGTAAACTTAAGTCAGTCACAAATTGTCTTGAATAGTACCTGAATTTAGAACTGGTTTGGTGGCACTCAGGAGGCTATGACACAAGGATCACTGAGTTAAAGGACCTAGGCTACATAGCAAGACTGTCTCTAAAACAGCAAAGCCCAAATTTCACCCCCAAAAAAACAATTATAAAAAACTAAAACTTACTATCTAGGGTTTTCCCCTAAAGATGTGGAAGGCTTCAGTGCTTGGGCTGAATGTTGAAGACTGAACTTTGTTGTTTGAATCAAATCACATGGGCTAAAAACCATTATGAAACAGTTAAAGACATGAACCTGGGTTCAAACATAAAAGGAAGCATTTTTGTAGTATGTCTTGCAAGTGATTGAACCAATTCTGTTAAAATAAGAAAAATGTGTGAGCTGGTAGATGGAAAGGCAGTCAGTTCTAATTCTAAATGAGATTCTGCAGAATTCAGTAGCGGACCAGTTCAGAAAGATGTGTTCCAGGTAGGGTATGGTGTAAATGGAAACTTTTCTTTAAAACCTTGGGGTATAGGACTTAAATGATCATGAGCAGTTGCATGCTTAGATTTGGTAATTTTACCCTGGAGCATCTTTGGGTATGAACTAACCACACACACACCCCTTCATCTGTGTTAGCTGCTGTTCTACAGGCCACATGTATTAATTCACTGCATCTGAACACAGCAGCAAGGTAGGTCATCAGCACTGTTTTATTAGATGAAGAAATAGTATGCTAGTGTTAAGGGCCTTGCACAGAGCCAGGCCCTTTGCTTCCAGCTCCTGGAACCTCATCCTTATCTTCCACCCACTCTGTCCAGGCTGTTCAAGCATCAGGTGAGTGATAGGCCCCTGCCGCCTTTCCACACTGTAGTAATGTATGTGTCTGTTTGGACCTGCGGAGGAGGCTGGCCTCAGATTGTTTACAGCAACATTCAGATGGGCCGAAATGCCTGTCAGTACTTTACTCCGAAGTAAATCTTGCCAAGCAAGTAGTTGTAATGTGAAGCCGTGTGTGGTGCTGCATGTCTAATCCCAACACCTGGGAGGCAGAGGAGCCAAAGTTCAAGGCCAGTCTCAGGTACAAGAGACCCTGTTCCCTGTTCTCAAAAAAAAAAAAAAAGGATGCAGAGGGTATTGCCGAAAATCCAGTTTCGCATCAAAAAGCTGTGCATGGTGCTGATGTCCTAGCACAGCCAGGTTTCTGGTGCTTGCTTTGAAGCTCTCGTGGTAGTCAGGCCTCCGTTTCTCAGCAGCCAGCCTCTGTCTTTGCTGTTACTTGGGTGTTTGGTTTTTTTTAGACAGGTCTGTAACCCAGACCTAGCCTCCAACTAGGCTAACCTTGAATTCCTGGTCCTCCTGCCTCCACTTCCCAAATGCTGGGATTACCACGTATCACCACACCCACAGCCTTTATCTTTTGATTAGAAATTAACACAAAAAATTTCCCTGGATTTTCCATTGTAAGATAAACCCCTGGAGTTGAGTTGGCTGTATTTATCATATCCTGACACACTGAATTGGCTCTGAAGGTGAGTTCGTGTTATTTCCAGCCCCCATCCCGTTCCTCTCCCCCCCTCCCCCCACCTTTCTGGTTTTTGAGATAGAGTTTCTCTGTGTAGCTTTGGAGTCTTCACTGGAACTGATTCTGTAGACCAGGCTGGCTTCAAACTCACTGAGATCTGTCTGCCTCTGCCTCCAGAGTGCTAGGCTAGGATTAAAAGCGTGTGACACCACCACTTGGCCAGGCTACTTTTTGTCTTTTTTTTTTTTTTTTTTTTTTTGAGACAAGATTTCTTATAGCCTCGGTTAGCCTTAGATCAAGTATGTAGCTGAGTACCTTGCTTCAGGATGCTGAATTTGACAGGCCTTTGGTAGTAGCACCCAGGCCCCTAGGATTCTGGCTCCTGTAAAGCAGAGTGGGTAGCTAGCTGCAGGTTCCCGCCTCCTGCTGCTGTAACCAGTCAGCATGGACCTGCCTACTTTGATTTCTTAAATTGATTACAAGGGTGAGGCTGGAGCTAGACCCAGACTGCTGACTCAGGTACACTGATACTGTGTACTTTGGGGTAAATCCACCAATACCCAGCTGGTCTTCTAAAGAAAAAAAATTGAAGAGCGTGAATGAAAATAAATGTATTTGTAATATTAAGATTGAAATCTCTCTAATGTCTCCACAGAGACATTACTTCCCTTCTACCCTCATCACCACCCACACCTCCCCCCACACATCCCTCCAGCCCACCATGCCAAGAAAACTTAACTGATGTCTGTATTGAAGGAATCTAGATGTACAGTTGTGAAAGGGAAAATGTCAAGATGGTTTTTCATTTCCTTATCAACAAGTATTAGCAGAATGCTATTTTCACTCGGTAAACATCCCAAGAAGCTCCAATGGAAATTACTGTAGCTCTCCAGTTTGTGCTCTCTCATTAGGTATAAATGCACAGTAGCACAGACTAAATTGGAAGAGCCCAAGAAAACTTACTGTGCCCAGAAGCTAACATTTAAATTATGACTAGTAAGTTTTTATTAATGACCATCTAGGCCAGTGTTTCTCAATCTGTGGGTCACAACCCCTTTGGGGTTCAAACAATTCTTTCACAGAGATTGAGTACCAGATAACCTGAATATCAGTTTTTTTTTTTTTTTTTTTTTTTTTTTGGTTTGTTAGCACAGAGTTTCCTTGTGGCTTTGAAGCCTGTCCTGGAAATAGCTCTTGTAGACCAGGCTGGTCCCGACCTCACAAAGATACACCTGCCTTTGCCTCCCGAGTGCTAGGATTAAAGGTGTGGCGGCCACCACCCTGCTGCATATCAGATATTTAATTATGATTTGGAACAGTAGCAAAATTACAGTATGAAGTAGCAACATAATAATTTTATGATTGGGGGTCACCACAACATGAGGGGCTGTATTAAAGTGTCACAGAATTAGGAAGATTGAGAACCACTGGTCTAGATGTCATATGAACCAGCTGGGAATGTCACCCCTGCTACCAGGGCTGCACAATGAGGGAGGGACTCTTAGCTGGAGAGCTTGACTCACTGAGCACTGAGCCTATAGGTCACTTGGCAGTACTCACCAGGCCCTGTCTTTCCAGTTCAGCAACCTGTTGCGGTGGTACTCCAGGGAGTTCAAAGACCCTCTGATGCAGGACCCCCCAGTGTGGTTCAAGTCCTTCCTGTTTTGTGAGCTTGTGTTCCAGCTGCCTTTCTTTCCTGTTGCAGCATATGCCTTCTTCAAAGGTTGGTAGTGTGGGAAATCTCTTGGAAGCGTGAATCCCTGTAGCTTGAAGGATCTGGTATCCGCCAGCATAGATGTCACAGGAACATTAAATGTGGCTCAGCTGATGTCCTGTAAGCTGGGCTGCCTCAGTTATCTAGTAATACCTCATGACATGAAACCTGAGGCCAAGGATAAGCTTGTTCCTTTTAACCCACCATACACGCATACAGTTTCTTTTATCTGTATACTTAAGAGAGTCTATTGCCTTATAAGCTGGAAGCATCAAGCCAATCCCTGAAGAGCATAACTTCTCATTTAAAAATTATTCCTGGGGCTGGAGAGATGGTGCAGCAGTTAAGAGCACTGGCTGCTCTTCTAAAGGACCTGGGTTTGGTTTCCAGCACCCACATGGCAGCTTATAACCATCTGTAAGTCCAGTTCCACAAGATCGAACACCGTCTTTTGGCCTCAGGGAACATAGCACACAACATGAATGCAGGGAAAATACTCAAATAAGTTTTTAAAAATTGAAAGAACAGTGTTTACATGCCATCATATAATCAGTGCCCATCTTTGGAAACTAAGCTCATAGAGTAGAAAAGCTGGGACCCAGCTGCCCTCTTGCCTGTGTGGATCCTTTATGGTGCTGGGTGGGGTCCCACTGTGTTTTAGATCAGACTGGTCAAGCTGTTTTCCTAAGCTAAATGCCAATCCTCACCCTCAGTGAGCTGGGTTGGGTCCCAGCTGTCACATAAGCTTGCCTGTTGAGCTGGTATAACATCCAGTTTTTCATGTGTGCAGTCTGACCTTCCATCGAGGAGGCAGCAGACAAGAGGGGTGGGGTAGAGCATGTCCCAGAGCTAAGTTCTAACCTAACTGTCCTTTTTTCTTCCTCTGCTTCAGGAAATTGCCGGTGGATCCGAATCCCTGCAATCATGTATGCAGTTCACACCATAACAACTTTAATTCCAATCCTCTACACATTTCTACTTGAGGATTTCTCCAAAGCTGTTGCTTTCAAAGGACTTAGACCCGAGAATTTCCGTGAACGACTGACTCTCATAGGTGTCTATGCCCCTTACTTAATAATCCCCCTTATACTCCTCCTGTTCATGTTGCGGAACCCTTACTATAAGTATGAGGAGAAAAGAAAGAAAAAATAGGGACCAGCCACTAGCCCGATAGGGTAAGATCCCACAGTACAGTTGCCTTTTGGACAATACTAGAAAAACTGCTCTGAACCCATGTCTCAGCAGCAATTGAAACATATCAACAACAGTGCACAAGAACAAGATGGCAGCAAGACATGCCAAGCCCTCACCTTCCAAGGGCTGAACAGGCCATCAGCAGGGGTGGGGACCAGCAAGATGGTGCCAAAGTTCTGCTATAGCATTGCTAAAAATGGGCAGACAAAAAGCTGGTCAGCTAGAACACACACGCCTGACTAACTTTTAACTTGATCTCTATGGCTGATACTAGTCAACAAATGAGTAGTGGGTGTTTCTGACCACTTTAATATCACAAATTTTGTCTCTTTAAACACCCATGGTTTCCTGCCTATACCTCTACCTCTGGAAGAAAAATATTGTAGCCTCACAAGCCTAAGCCAGAAATGAGTTACAGTTGGAAGATAACCATTTACAGTTCACCCTATCTTCCAATTATGCTACTAGTACTTGCAACTCTGGTGTTGCATGACACTGAGCTCCCTACTAGATAGATAACTTTGTCCTTCCTCTGTCTAGTCCTTCCCATCCTGTTCAGAGTGAGGTAATAGTGTGACTGTCCCAGTGTGTCTGCTGTTCCACTGGCTCTCCTTACAGAAACAAGACTGGTGGGTGCGAGGTGTGCTGTTTTTGCTTGCAAGCCATATTTCTCTGGTTATTACTGTCTGACTTGTGTGTATGGTCCAAATAAAGGTAGCTGCTGATCACTGCCTGGTTTGTTGTGTGGATGGGGGTTAAAACACTGAGTTCTCAGAGGGACTGACAATGCACACAGCACCAGAGAAGAAAGACCACACCATTTGCAAATGGTATTTATTGCTTTTCATTGAGAGATTTTTGAATTTAAAAAAAAAAAAAAAACAAAAAAAAACCAAGTGAGTCAAAGTTTACAGGCTGCTTAGTTTGTGCTGAGAATGCAAGAGGTGAGGCCCTGTGCTGCCTTGCCATTAGCAGTGGCTGGGCACTGTTTACCAGCTACCCCAGCTGGGAATACAGCCTCCTTTTCACACTGCCATGACATCAGACATCAGTCAAGTCACTGGAATGGTACAGAGGTTAACGTTTGTTTGGGGTGAGTTTGTTGGGTTTGGGTTTTGGTGGGGTTTATTTTTTTTTTTTTTTTTTTTGTTTTTTTTTTTTTTGGCCTCCCTGCTATAAATAATGAAAATTCCAGTTCATTTCTGAAAAATAAATTGGTCAATAAATTCATTTTGTTCTGCTTCTACTTTACACAAAGCTTCATATTCAACTCGATACCTGAAAAACAAAATTGTTAGAAGCCCTGAAAAGAATGAAATAAAAACAGGAGAATTCTTTCAGAGTCTAGAGTTTTAAACAGTTGCAAGAAATGGTGACCTGAGAACAAAGTCAGGGCAAGAGTAAAAAAAAAAACAAAGCCCTACTCCCACCCAGGAGAAATCTCTCCCTAGGGAAGGTATGGAAGTGGCCTCAGCCAGTGCTCAAATTATGGGAGGTCATCTCCAATAACCAATTAACCCCCACTTCTTATCAAATGTAATTCTTAAAAATCTTCAGGAGACCCAGTGAAATGCTGTCCCTGGGAAATGATGCAGAAAGACAGGGTAATCCCAAAGGAAAACGAGAATCTGCAGTTGAGCACTGGCCTGGTGTGCTGCTTACCTTTCTAACTGCATTTTCTTTTCTGCTATCAGTGCTTGCAGTTGCTGCTGTTGGGCTTCCCTCTGCTTTGCGATGGATTTGAGGAGGTTCCGAGCACCGATAGCCTAAGAAACAGCATTATCAAAGAAGGCATGGCTTTAAACAAGAGGGAAAGGCCACTTGGGAGGGCAAAAGAGAGAGTCCCATGGTTTTGATGGTTAGGACTATTAACCCACTGATCTCAAAGTGCCTGGTAAAAAATAACAGAAGGACGTAGTTCTGGCCAGCAAGTGAATGCAGTGGTCTACTGGGGGGGGGGGGGGGGGCATCACTTATGTCTTTTACGAGGTCATCTATACCTGGCAATCTTTCATGTCTTCATTTCTAAATGGAGGGTAGAAACACCCACCAGTGCTACCATGATGATCAAAAGGAGTGATGACAAGTGGAGACTGCAGAGAGGACTCAGTGGTTAAGAGCACTGGTTGCTCTTGGAGAGGAGCCAAGTTCAGTCTTTGGGCACCCACATAGCGGTTAAACAGTATCTGTAACTTCAGTTCCAGGGGGATCCAATACCCTCTCTGGCCTCCAAGGGCATGGACACCAGGCACACACATAGTACACATACATACCATAGGCAAAATAGTCATGCACATAGATCAATCTAGAAATTTGAGGACTGGAGAGATGTCATTAAAAGCACTAGCTGTGCTTCCAGAGAACCTAGGTTCAATTACCAGCACTCAAACAGCAATTCACAACCAAACATTTCTAATTACAGAGGATCTGATGCCTCTAAATACACATGTATGTGCACAGACATTCCTTCAGAGAAGCATTCATTCACATGAAATAAGTCTTAAAAAGAAAAATACTGGCATATAAGTTCCCCATGGTTAATTAAGCCAGCATCTGTTATTAAATTCCTGTGTTAAATAACAATAATGATAAGCCTGCAGGGTTCCTGGCCAAGGCCAACAGCTGATCTTACCTTCATCTTCTCATTCTCCGCTTCTTTTGCAAGCTGATCAACAAGCTCAATTAGACCACCAACTATTTTCTGAAACTGGCCAATTTCTTTTGAGAAAAAGAACAAAATATTCTCATTAGCATCCCTTTGAAGTAGGGAGGGCAGAGCTAACTGCCCCTCCTAATCTGTGTTATAGGAGCCTAGTGCCTACTAACCTAAGCCTCCCACCATTGGTCTAACCTAGAAAAGAGGGACCAGTACAGAGCTAGACTTTGAGCAAAAGCTCCAGGGTGGACCAGACCCTATCTCTCTCAGATAGGACTCTCGGGACCCAAGTGGCCAAAGACTCAACACTGGGTTTCAATAAAAGGTGGTGTGAAAATCCTTGCCTGTAACCATAGCTGGTAGAAAGCTCACATCTTTAGGTGCCCCATTTCCCATTCACTTTTTCCAGTGCTCTTGGTATGTTGGAACCCTGTTTTATTTTATGAAAATAAGGCCAGAGAAGTGGGCCACAGCACATAGCAACCACTAAACTGGGAACAGATACCAAGCAACCTGTCACAAAACCATGGTCCAGAAATCTCTTGCTTCAGCTGAGTGTGCAACACAAGCAGGAACCCCAGCACTAGGGAGACTAAGTTGGGAGAAGCATGACTTTGAGGCCAACATATAGCATATATAGTGAGACCCTCAAAAAATGGGAAAGAAAATTCCTTTGCCTCCTGGAGGTCTATAGCCCAAAGGTCACCAGTGTGCTGAGCTGCTCCTGAAGATCTCAGTTACCACCTCTAAGTTAATACAGATCCTGCCACCAAGACAGGAAATCAAATCAGAATATATAATTCCATTTCCCACCTCCAAGTCATAATTCTCCATCATGAATTTTAAGGTTGTTTATCTAAAAACACCCCCTCTGCTCTAATCCAATGTGATGCTTGAGATTAAATGTGGAACTTTATGGCAGCATAAGAAGGCAAGGAGAGAAGGTCAGGAATCCAGAGACCAAGCTCAATCCAGGTAGCAAGCAACTCCATTCTCCCAGACCTAAGAGCGATAGTCAAGGTGGGGTATGAATTTGCTCAAAGCAGAATGGCACTGTGTCTTCAAATGATACTCACTGTCCACAAAATCCTTACACTCTTCCTTGAGCTCTATGGTCTGCTGGGTAACCTCTGGGTCCAACACCCGAAGCTTGTTCAGCTCATCAAAGTGCAGCCCTGCTTCCCCCAAGATGTCCTTGGCCATAGCTGCAAAGAAAGCCCCAACCTGAATTGTGTCCCAGACATCCAAGGTTCTATTTCAGCCACTCCGGTCCCCAGATACCAATGTAAGCCCTCCTCATAGCCCCCAGATACCAATGTCAAGCCTACTCACAGCCCCCAGATACCAATGTCAAGCCTACTCATAGCCTCCAGATACCAACGTCAAGCCTACTCATAGTCCCCAGATTGCAATGTCAAGCCCTCCTCATAGCCCCCAGATACCAATGTCAAGCCCTCCTCATAGCCCCCAGATACCAATGTCAAGCCTACTCATAGCCCCCAGATACCAATGTCAAGCCTACTCATAGCCCCCAGATACCAATGTCAAGCCCTCCTCATGGTCCCCATTCCCTCTACCTCCACCTCTCAGCCTCACCTGTTTCCCTTCCAGGCTCCCTAGAGAAGTTCTGCTTTGAAGGGGTGACAGTGGCAGTCAGGAGGTATGTCATAGGAGCAAGGGTCAGGAAAGAATAAAGTCCAATTGCTTGTCACAGGCATTGTTCATTCAACATACATTTCTTGAGTGCCTACTACATGCCAACACTGCTAGATGCTGGGGTGTAAAGATGAATGCAACATGGTGCCTGCCCTGGAGCAGTTTAGCTGGAGGAAAACAGACATGTAAACCTGATAAACTATATTGCATTAAGTGATTTTACAGAAATATCACTAAGCCAACAGGAAAAAAAATGGGAACAGCAATTCATTTGGGTGCATCTGGTCTTAGTTGTGAGCCACAGCATAGTTACAAATTCCCATTTATGTATCCCAAAAGGCTTTTCAAATGCTTGCACCGAAATCTCTCTCTCTCTCTCTCTTCTTTCTCTCTCTCTCTCTCTCTCTCTCTCTCTCTCTCTTACACACACACACACACACACACACACACACACACACACACACACACACACACACACACACGAAAGGAAGAAAGGCAAAGAAAAAGAAAGAATCTGGGTGAATTAAAAAATTAGAGTTAAAAGTCAGCTATGGTCATGCATGACTCTAATTCTAGTACTTGCTGTGCCAGAGGACTGATACAAGTTTAGCAGTAACCTGGGTTACATATTGAATTCCAGGCTATCCTGTGCTATGTAAGACCCTGTCACCAAAACAAAAACAAACAAAAAACAAAACAAAAACCACTTGTCTTTTTGTATTGTTCTATTTGGACAAAGAGTTTGAGTGATTAAGAGCTACCAGATATTAACTGGATGAGGTGCTATTGAAAAATTCATGTAATATGTGGGTGCACACACCGGAGTTTGCATGCATTTATTCAAAAAACTGTGGAATCCTGCTCCAAGGACAGAGTGAACACAATGTCTCCGGACAAACAGTAAGCAAACAACCACAAACTGTGGTTTAAAAAATATATATATATATGCTCAGTGCTCTGTGAAGCCATTGCAGGAGAACATACCTCACTGGGCAGAGGGAGGTCAACAAAAGCCTTCAGAAAAGATAATATGGGACCTCAACATGTCCAAAATAATCTAAGAGAAGGGAGTGAAGTATTCTGGACAGAGGGAAAAGCACATAGGAAGATCCTAAGGCTAGATTCTGACACAAAGGATGCTGTGATCAAAATGACAAGGCTAGACTGGCTAGAGCTGGATGGTTCAATGCTGGGAAAGTCCCAGTAATGAACTAGGATTTCTTTTTTTTAATGGTAACAGCTAGTAGTGGATTCCAGCAGTGCTCATCGATCAGATTTGGAAAGATCACTCACTGCCTTGACCAACCAGAGGAACAGAAGCACAGAGGTGCACTACCAGATTAATTCTTCGCTGTGAGCCTAGCATCTAAGCAGGTTGCCTGCAAGTAAGCGGCACTCTGTTAATGTTTGCGGAATGAAAGAATGTGGAAACAGTAGGCTGTAACAGAAGAAAAGATTTGAAGCTGAAGACGAGATCAGAACTGACATGATTCCCGAGTCGATAGAATTTAGTAATAGATGGTTGAATGCAGCAGTTTGGAGATGAGCGAAGAAAAGAGCCAAACATGAGTCTGGAGTGGACCAAGTGTATGGCTGGTACGGACAGTTTAATGAAATGCTTAAGAAACAGAGTTGCAGGGAAATGGTTCACAGTGAACTAACAGATCCCCACCTCACCCCCAGCTTCTCTACCACAAACATGTCCCAGGGACCAGGGATTGAGTTTCCTAAACATAAGGACGGTGACTGGCCCTACCCGCCCTGGCTCTCCCAGATCCGCAGGCACTAAAAATAGTTGTGGCTGTGGAGTTTGGAGAAGGCTCTGGAAATGCCCGAGCCTCGGTTTCCCGGTGAGATCGTAGGGAGCCATGCTCTAGGGCTGAGCTTGGTGTAAACCAGTTCCCTAAAAATTTCGAGGGTGGGAAACGGCCGCTTTCGGCCTGCACCTGCCGATCCTCATCGTGGGGCCACGTCGACCTCCTCTAGTCCCAAATCATCCACCACGTCCCCCGACCTCAAATCACGACAAACCTGCCGACCCGTCTTGGCGTCGCACTGCGGCCCAGATGGCTGTCGGTGGAAAGTTCTCTCCGGTAACCGCAACCAGCTGCTGCCACGGATACAGGAACTATTAGCCTCACGTCACGCCGACACCAGGACCACTAGCATCCGCCCACCCCGCAGTGCCTGCTGGGAAATAGAGGCACCCCCCGAGAGGAGCGGTAACTGCCCACGAAACCCAGAAGCCTTTGCGCCGGAGGCCGTCGGAAGTAGATTTGCTCTGACACCCGGAAGCGGAAGGAGGCCAGTCTCAGCCGGATTCCCGACTCCACCGCCTGCTCTCACGCTGTGCATGCCGGGTCTTGTAGTATATTTCTCGAGTCGTAGGGCAGGGCTGCAGCTCAGAAGTCGACAGGCGCAGGATGTGAGCTCACAGCCGAGATTGCAGGCAGCCACAGGCCAGAGGCGGCACGGAGTCCGCTCGCCACTCGCCTGAGAGGAGAGGCGCCCCAGCGGACGGTGAGAGCCAACCTGTTAGTGCAGAGGGGAAGGACAGGCTCTGCCGGGTCCTGGGCAAAAGGCACTGGACGCCACGCGGGGATGGAGTTCAAGTCTTCTGGGGATGGGTGGCACCACGGATCTCAGTTTCTCAGAAAAGGAGGGGTGTGGCGGGAGAGCAACCTGCACTGCCAGGAGAAAGGTGGATTCTCTTCATTTCCACAGGGGATCCTTTGGGTGAAGCATAAGCGTCGCTCCCACGATTTCTGACCCTTTTAGCCAAAACCAGCCTTCTCACCTTCTCGCTGTCCGTCGTGTCCTTCCTTTAGGACCCCAAGTCTTTTACACCGCCGCGATCGTTTGCCCTTTGTTCTGTTTGGCTTCCCATGAGGTTCCCTTAGAGACATATGTAGGTCCCTAACCCCAGGATTACCTCGGTGGAGGGAAGCGCACTGACGCTATCCGTGCTCTCTTCATCCTCTCAGAAATTTCTTTGTAGGGCGTCACCTGCCACTGGACTCTTGGAACTCATTGGTCTGGGTGGAATCTGATCTGACGTCACCCAGGACTCAAAGTGGCTGCTTTGTAGGAAAAGAATAGATTAGCACCGGATTTGACTTCCTCAGCTGGCAAGCCTAGTCATTGAGTTTCGTTGATTTGGTAGAACATGTATATGTGCTTCCTTTGATTCCGAAGAAATAGGGTTTGAACACAAAATATGTGAGGAACTTGCTAAAACTTGTTAGGAGGTTGATCTCCCCCTCCCCCCTTGGGGTAGGCCATTTTGCTCACCATTCTTTTTTTCTTTTTTCTCTAATTTTCTTGAAACAGGATTTTTCTGTGTAGCTTTGGAGCCTGTCCTGGCACTCCCTCTGTAAACCAGGCTGGCTTCGAACTCACTGAGATCCGCCTGCCTCTGCCTCCCAAGCGCTGGGACTAAAGACATGTGCTGCCACTGTCCGGTTCCATTCTAGCATTCCAGTGTTACTTACTGTCAGTCTCCTGAGGCTCATTTCATTCATATTCCATCACTGAAGCAAACAAGTCACACAGCACCACCCTAGCCTTTTTCTGGCAACCCTCAACACCCCCCCCCCACCCCCGACCATTCCAGGGACACACCTAAATCTTTTCAGGAACAGTCTTAGTCTAACAAGCCAATACATATTGAATACTTGAAAGCGTGCCTTCTTGTCTGAGGACCCACATTCTGGTTTCACCTGTAAAGCCTTGCTTCTGTGATCCTTGCCTTCACCATCTCTTGCCTAGACCACTACTTCTCGGATCTCCCCGCTTCCTCTGAGGCACCTTTGCAGTCCTACACAGCGTCAGGTTTGTCCTTGGAAACTATAAATAAATAGGATCATATCAATCCCCTGTTTAAAGCCTTCCAGTCAGTTCCCAGAGTATATGGCAATTCAAGCAAGACCCAGCTCTTCATGGTCATGTAGTACTTGTTTTCTCTGGCTTTCCATCAGACCACTTTCCCCCTTCTTCCTGTATACCAGCCACCATGTCACTACTGTTCCAAAAACTTGTTCCTTTTTAGCCTGGTGCCCACAAAGACCAGAAGAGGCCATCACATCTCCTAGTTATGCGTCATTGTGAGCTATGAATTGAATGTAGGTCTTCTGGGAGGTAGCCAGTGCTCTTAACTGCTGATCCATCTCTCCAGCCCCATAAAATTGGTTTCATTTTTTAAAAATATAAATGTACATGGGTGTGCCTGAGTATGTACACCATGTACATGCAGCCAACAGAAAGGCCAGAAGAGGGTGTCAGATCCTCTGGAACAGGAGTTAGAGATTATTGTAAACAAATTGATGGGGAACTGTACCTGGGTCTTCTGCAAGGGGAATACATGTTCTTACCACAGAGCCACCTCTTCAGCCTCTAAACCTTATTTCAAACAGCTTTGCACTTGTTCTCTAGAATATGCTTTCAGACCTTAGCTGTAATGTCCTCTTCCCTTGGTCTCAAGCTTCAGCCTAATTCCCATGTCATTCTTATATTCTCAGTTACATTGATGGTCTGTGTAACTGTCTGCTTCTTGTTGATAGTCTGCCTTCTAGTTTGTGTTTTTGTTTGAGACAAGATTTCTCTATATAGCCCTGGCTGCTCTGGAACTCACTACATACAGTAAGCTAGCCTGGGACTCCCAAGTACTAGGACTAAAGGCATGTGCCATTATGCCTAGCTAATCTGTCTTCTTCCTCTAGAGTGGAATTTCCATGAGGGCAGGACTCTTCTGTATTTGTTCTTTTCTATTCCTAGTGCCTGACACACAGTAGGAGCATAATAAATAATAACTTGTTACTATTTTTTAATTCTTGTTGGGCTGGGGATGTAGTGTTCTTTGAACTACTTGAAGCAAGGACAGTGTCTTTATATGGTTCCTACTTCTTAATATAACAGGTCCAAATAGTTTTATCATCAAGTGAATTAAGCGAGATAATATATACACCCAATGCCTAGAATATTCCCTGTCACAAACTAAGCATACAGAGAATTTAGCTATGATACTTTTTCTTTGGTGAATATTATTGATATTATTTTTTATTATTATTTTATGTGTGGGGGTGTTCTGCCAGCAGGTTATCTGTATACCATTATATGTAGTGCCCACAGAGGCCATAACACAACATCAGATCCCCTGTATCTGGTGTTGTAAATGGTAATTGCTATGTGGGCCTGGGAATTGAACCCAAGTCCTCTAGAAGAGTAGCTGGTGCTTACAACAGCTGGACCATCTCTTCAGTGTGTGACTTTTTACTATTGCTATGGTCCTTTTGTTTTCTAAAGACAGAGATCCTACTATTTGGCCCAGGTTGGCTTCTGTCTCATTCTGTAATGCAGGCAGGGCTTGGACTTAATATCTTCTTGAGTGCTTGCTAGTGTTACAGGTGTGTGCCACCATACCTAATAGTGTCTAATAATATGGGGGAGGGGAGGTGTTGTTTGTTTGTTTTTGAGGCAGAGTCACTTGTATCCCAGGCTGGTCCTAAACTCTCTAGGTAGCTGAGGAACAGCCGGTCTTTCTGCCTCCACTGGCCTATGTTTGGATTACAGGTCAGGGCTATCATATTTAGTTTACATGTTGCTGGGAATCTAATACAGAGCTCATACGTGCTAGACAAATATCCTACATTAAGCTACAACTCAGTCTTTCCTTTTTCCCCTGAGACAGAGTCTCTGAAGTTCAGACTACCTCAGCCTTCCAAGTACTGGATTGTTAGGTGTGAGCTACCACCCTTGACCTGGTTAGTGATAGTTTGGATAAGCTAAAACATTACAGCCAGGGGTGATGACAAACACGGTTAATTCCAGCACTGTGGAGGCAGAGGCAAGTGGAGCTCTGTGAGTCTGAGGAAAGTTTAGTTTACATGTCGAGTTCCAGAATCGGGGCTATATAATAGAGGGACCTTTTTTCCAAAAAAAAAAAAAAAAAAAAAACCATCATTATAATAGACTTGTCCCTCCATGTCTGTGTGGCGTTGACTCTAGGTTCTTTGCAAACACCAAAATCTGAGGATGCTTGAGTCCTTTACATTAAGTGTTGTCATATATAATCCATGCACATACTCCTGAATTTCTTCTATCTTTTCTGGATTATTTAAAATGCCTCATACTATGTAAATATATGAAGTATGACACACATAGTTGTATCTGTATGTATGCAAATAGTTGTTATACTGTGCTATATAGGGAATGGTAACCACAGTAAGTTTGTATCCAGTAAAAATGTAATTTTGTTTGTTTTTTATACAAGGTCTCTCTGTGTAGTCCTGGCTGTCCTGGAGCTCCCTCTGTAGAGGAGGCTTGGCCTGAAACTCACAGAGAGCCTCTTGCCTCTGCATCTCCAATGCCAAGATTAAAGGCATGTGCCACTATGCCCATCTAAGACTCGATCTTTTTTTTTTTTTTTTAAATTCAGAGTTTACAGTTTTAGAACTTAGAATATAAATAGCAACACAAAAACAATGCAAGCCAGGAAGACAAACCAACTTTTCTCTGGCCTCCAAACTGTTAATGTTTTACTTTCCACGTTCTTTAATCATTTTTAAGGTCATCGTCATGTTTGTTCTTCCCAATCTTTGTGGGAAGGAAAAGGAGATAGGGCTCTCAGGAAAAATCAACAAAATAGCCATCCTGTATTCTGCCTTGGAAAATGGTGACAATTATAGGAACTTGGGGCAAGGCTGATGCCAAGAACGGGGAGGGTCAGGAAACCCCATGGGAGCTCAGGTAACCCCTGTCAAGCTCCCTGGCTGGCTACCTCCAAAACTGGCCTTCTCCAATCTCTTAAAACCACACTCATGTTCCTTCCTGGATCACAGGCTTCCTTTGGCTAGTGCTAACCTGAGTCCTGGAGCCGGCTCTCCTGAAACAGGAAATGCATCCTGTCCCTCTGGCTCCTGGGAAAGTCTCTAGGCTGGCTAGATTCCCAGTCGGTTAGTCTGGAAAGTCTGGAATCTTGGGAAAACATTTTCTGGAGTCAGTGTGGTAGATCCCAAGTTGATCTATTCATCTGTTCTTGGTTCGAAGGGTCTTTTTTTTTTTTTTCAACCCAAAGCAGAACTCAGCCTGGAGGAGTTTATGCTCCCAGACCTAGCTCCTGGTACTGTTAGATCAGCATAGGGGTCATTCTTATTGACACCCAGTATCCTAGTTTGCTTTCTATTGCTGTGATAAAACGCTGTGACCAAAAGCAACTCTGGGAGGAAAGAGTTTATTTGACTTACACATCCAGGTCATAGTTCTTCACTGAGGGAGTCTAGGGAGGAACTGGTGACAGGAACCTGAGGATAGAGGAATGTTGCTTACTGACTTGCCCAGTCTGCTTTCTTATACTACCCAGGACCACTTGCCCAGGAATGGCATGTCCAGGACTGGCATGCCCAGCCCCCATCCATCGTTAATCAAGGAAATGCCCCTGCAGGCTTGCCTCCAGGCCAATGTAATAGAGGCATTTACCCAGTTATGGATCTCTTCCCAGATGACTTTAACTTGTGTCATGTTGACAAAAAACTAACCAGCACACCCAGGAATTTAGCCTCTGCTTGGGAGTACATGGGCTTATCTAGGAAGTAAACTGTGTCAGAGTTCCTACTGCTGTCCCCTCCTTCCTTGTGGTCTCTACGCTGCTGACTTCTGTGTTCTCTCTACCTCTTGGCTTACAGCACTGAGAGTATGAGGCCCTGGCCTCTGTGGGCCAGTCATTCGTGACCACTTCCACCACGGCAGAAACTTCCAAGCCTACCTCCTGCCGTGTGGTGATCTACCTGCAGCGGGAGATGTCAGGGGACACCTGTCTGTGCCCAGCCTCAGGGGCCAAGCCCAAGATAAATGGCTTCAAGGGAGGCGGCCTGGGCAACAAGTACGTGCAGCTCAATGTGGGTGGCTCCCTGTACTACACTACAGTGCGGGCCCTCACCAGGCATGACACTATGCTCAAGGCCATGTTCAGTGGGCGCATGGAGGTGCTGACTGACAAAGAAGGTAAGGCATTGTATCTGGGCACGCTGGGCAAGGGAGGAGAGGAAGGGGGCATCCTTCAATGACTTCAGTGCAAGGCTGAAGCTCAATAGCTCTAGAATTTGTAATTTTTCCTCTTCACTTCTTACAAGTCTTAGTAGGGCTTCAGAATTCCTTGAAATTGTACGTAGACTGCTGTATGTTTATGTGTCATCCAGAGGAGTAAGTCCACATTAAAAATATTCAGGCTGGGTGTGGCAGCATACATCTCTAACCATACCATGTTGGAGGTGGGGGATAGGAGACAGGAGGATCAGACATTTGAAGACAATCTCCATTACATAGAGAGTTTGAGACCAGCCTGGGCTACAAACTTTATATAAAGGAAAAAAAAAAATTTTTTTTTTTTTTTTTTTTTCAAATAGAATTCAGGAATGCTGACACAGGCTTGTAATCCCAGCACTCAGTTTGAGGCAAGACGATCTCAAATCTGAGGCTAACCCAGACAATTCAGCAAGACTCTGTTTCAAAAGCTGACATATGGGCCAGGCATAGTGGCACACGCCTCTACTCCCAGCGCTCAAGAGGCAGAGGAAGGTGGATCTCTGTGAGTTCAAGGCCAGCCTGGTCTACAGAGTGAGTTCCAGGATATCCAGGGTTACATAAAGAGAAACCCTGCCTTGAAAAACAAAAACAAAAACAAAACAAAAACACCAAAAAGGATGACATATGTATCCAAGTAAGTAAGATTGTCAAAACCACAGTAGAGCCTGGGCAGTGGGCAAAAAGCAAGCAGAGACTGTGGTTTCTGTATTACCAGGATAACCTGAGTTCCTCCAAGCTTAGATACCCAGAGCCCTGAAGACCTGTATCTTCTCAGGGGCACAGAGTTCCTGGACTCAGGATAGGGAAGTGCAGCATAGCTCTGAGGCCTAATCTGTCTGTCACCCCTGGTCTGGGCTCTATACTCTCTTGGAGCTCCTTTTTTGCATCCTGTTGCCTACTGCCTCTCTTCAGTGGCCTTTGCTTGCATGGGACACAGCTAGAGACTAACAGTAATCCTGTGGGATCCCTCTAAATTCCTAGGCTGGATCCTCATAGACAGATGTGGAAAGCACTTTGGCACCATCTTGAATTACCTCCGGGATGACACCATCACCCTCCCTCAAAACCGGCAAGAAATCCAGGAATTGATGGCTGAAGCAAAATATTACCTCATTCAGGGGCTAGTGAATATGTGCCAGACTGCCCTGCAGGTATGGGAAGAATTGGGTGGCCTAATGAGGTTGGGAATTGTCCCTCTGGGGACATTAGGTTTGGCTCCTGGAAAGCTGTGCTGGAAATGAGGTTGATGAGTCCAAACCCAGTTAGAACAGTGGAGTGCTGCCCAGGCCCAAGCAAACTGCTGCTAGGTATTCACGTTTGGTAGCACAAGCAGGCTGAGCCTCTAATTCATTTGCTTAGATATCCAAGATTCAGATTTTCTGGCAGTGGAGATCTGCTTACTGGCTGGCAATGTCTATTACCAAGAGTCATGATCTGTCTGGTACCTCCTTACCAGGCATGGGGTGACTGTGGCAAGGCCTGGAGAAGTACCTGGCTAGCACAAGATCCTAAAGGCTGCTCTCTGCTCTGTCTGTCACCCAGGACAAGAAAGACTCCTACCAGCCTGTGTGCAACATCCCCATCATCACATCCCTGAGAGAGGAGGACAGGCTCATCGAATCCTCCACAAAGGTACTGGGTACTCTTAGGGCCTTGGTCTGGGGACACCATGCACCTGGCCTCACCCTTACTCCATCTTCTCTCACAGCCTGTGGTGAAGCTACTATACAACAGGAGCAATAACAAGTATTCATACACCAGGTATGGCAGGCATCTCTGCTAGGGCGCTGGGGAGGGCGGCAGATGCAGCTGAAGGGCTGAGCAACCAGAGTAGGCTCTGGATAGTAGGCCCAAGGGACTTCACAGGTTCCTGACACATGTAACATGGGGCTGGGCTTTGAAACCACCTTTGCTAAGGGCAATGAACAGGGATGGAAGGGAACTCAGGACAGAGGTATTTGGGATTTGTTATATAATCCTGGTTGGGATGTAGATGATAAAATGTGAAACATGTCTGTAATGTATCAGGAACATGCCAGGGATTTCCATCCCCATTGCCTTAGTAGGTGAAGAGGGGTGCTTGGAAGTCATGGGCTGAGTCCTCCTGAAGCTGCTGCTCCTCACTGTGTCCTCATAACAGGCTATAGTTAGGTAGACCCAGGTGGCTACAGGCTTGGCTCTAGATTCTCCTGGTCCCCTGTGAACACCGCATCAGCCCACAGCAAAAGAGCAGTGTACTGAAGTAACAGTGAGGGACCCTTTCTTCCAGGCTTAAGGAGCAGTCACTTCTTTCAGTGCTCTGCTGTGACCGAGAGCCATTTCCACCCCTTTCCCTCACAGGCCCCAAGTCTTACAGGTGCCTCTCTGGACCTCTGCCTTTTTTTCATTTTAGCATGATAGGGTGGGGGGCGGGGTGAGCAGCATGGAGAACCCAGAATGTCCCAGAAGCCCTGCTGATGCTGGAACCTCATTCCAGGCTGCTGGCCCTTCGGTTTTTGTTTTTGTTTTCAGCAACTCTGATGATCACCTGCTGAAAAACATTGAACTGTTTGATAAGCTGTCCCTGCGCTTCAATGGCCGTGTGCTCTTCATCAAGGACGTCATTGGTGATGAAATCTGCTGCTGGTCTTTCTATGGCCAGGGTCGCAAGCTGGCAGAGGTGTGCTGCACCTCCATCGTGTACGCCACAGAGAAGAAGCAGACAAAGGTATGGCCTTTCCTCTGCTAGGAGACAGATCACAGACTCCAGGGTTGAGAACTGGTGTTGCTTCAATGTACCCATCCCACAGCAACAAAAGGGCCACACGTACTTTCCCAAACATGGTATGATAGTGCCAGGTAGGACAGAGCCAGAACAAAGGGGTTGGGAAATGGTCAGAAACTATTACCAGCTGCTGAAAAAGAAGCCCACTGACCAGCAACTTTCAGGTGCCATTGTTACAATTCAGGGTCTAGGTCTAGTCCCACAACATCTCAGTTGTCTGACTTTATGAGGAGCCATTGGTCTGTTTTCCTGCTTGCAGAAATGGGAATTCTGAGTGTAGCCAATGCATGGCAAGGTACCAAAGCAGTATGGCATAGCTTTCCACTTCAATACTGCTCTTTACAACCAGGCTTGTCAGCAGGCTCCTGAGCCCATGAAACATCACAGTGCCAGATGAGCACAAGGCACCTTTTATTTTTACTTTCTGTTTTTGAAGCAGGGTCGCTGAAACCCAGGCTGGAGTTTGCATATAACCTAGATTGGCCACAAACACATGGCATTCCTCCTGCCTCAGCCCACTAGGACTAGGGTTGCAGGTATAATCCACTATAATCAGCTGTGTGAATTACTTGGTAGTGGACAGTTTATGTAGACTCAGCTCCTCCCTTTCTGCAGAGGCTAGCAGGTGTCATCCCTAGAGTGGAGACAGGTGGGGTTTTACTAGGTGGAAAGGGGAAATCTTGTCCACAGAATTGTTTGTACTTGTCCATACCCATGATAATAGTCTTCAGTTGTGGAGTGGGGTGGGGATGCTGGGGTGCGATAGTCTATATTCTCATGTCCCCTGATACTTCTTTTGTTAGCCAGGCAGCTACCTGACTTCTAAGTTAGGAGGCTTCATGGAAGAGACAGGTCCAGAGCCCTAATGTTTCCTCATGAAATGAGACCTCACTCCATCTTGTTCCCTTCTCCCCAGGTGGAATTCCCAGAGGCCCGAATATATGAGGAAACACTCAACGTCCTACTCTATGAGACCCCTCGAGTCCCTGACAATTCCTTGCTAGAGGCCACAAGCCGGAACCGCAGCCAAGCTTCCCCCAGTGAAGATGAGGATACCTTTGAACTTCGGGACCGTGTCCGCCGAATTCACGTCAAGCGCTATAGCACTTATGATGACCGGCAACTTGGCCACCAGTCTGCTCATCGAGACTAATGAAGCCCTTAGGAAGTCAGAGCACAAGAAGCCATGTCTGCTATCCTGTGGATCATAGCCCATTGGCCATCCTATTCTGCTTCTGCAAGCTGGGAGCCTGTTCTAGGCCCTGTGCTGGGCCCTGCTTGGGAGGTCTGGGAGCCTGGCAGAGGAAAGGTCACATTGTCTTACCTGGTCCTGCTCCCCTATCACTTCCAGATGCTACCCCACTTCCTGCCTGACAGGGAGCTACTCCTGCTTTTGGGTGAGTGCATTGACTTCCACCTCCTGTAGAGAACATTCCCCAGGCCCTTGGCTGAGTGCCCTTCTCTCTACTGAAGTGCTCTTTCAGTTCCTCAACTGAGGTCTACAGGAACAGCTCTGTTCTATGGAAAAGGAGGCTTCTGGTGCTGCAAGGACCCAATTGAAGAGCAGCCTTCTTTTTTTCCTAAGGTGTTTAAGCATAGGTATGACCTGATTTTTTTTGTTTGTTTTTAAATCTAGATGTTAGCCTGGTGGCCTTGCCTATAATCCCAGCTATGGAGAAGCTGAAGCAAGATAACAAGTTATAGGCTAGCCTGAACAAATTAGCATGACACTGTCTCAATACAAAGTTTTAAAAAGAGGGCTAGTGGCATAGCTTAGTGGTAGAATACTTACCTAGTAAGAGTGAGGTCCTAGGTTCAATCACCAGTACTGCCTGCCACGTATACAAAGTACCTAGGAAAGGACTAGTTTCTAGTGTGATGAGGGAGAAACTAAGACTAAGCATATGCTACCCCTGCAGGACGCCAGGACCCCACCTAGGCAGACATCACCCCCCCACCCACACACACACTCACTCACTCACTCACTCACTCACTCTACCCTTTTAAATGCCTTAACCCAACTTTAAAGCACTTTGTGTGTCTGTCATTCAGGAGTCTGGCATATGTTATAATGCCAGCACTTAAAGGCTGAGGCGGAAGGATCATAAGTTTGAGACCAGTCTGTGCTATGTAGTTAAAAGTTCTAGGCTTGCATGAGAGAGACTCTGTCTCAAGAAAAAAGCAAACTAACTGACTAGCTTTGGCTTTGTCAACCTGACTGGGCAGTCCAAAGAACACCAGGAGGAGAAGGGTACCCAAGTAGAGCCCATGATTTTAATATGGGAAAAGATACCTCAGTCCTTGTAGGGTCGTATCATTAACTCAGACCTAACACAGTTGTTTGGTTTGGGTCTCATACTTGGGTATGCTCAGCTCTAGCACACACTGTCCCCACAGACCATAAAGCCAAAAGCTGTGATGCAGGACAGAAACACAGCTGCAGCAGAAGGCTGTGGAACCATCAGCTAAAGAGAGCAAATCTTGGAGTCCTATGCTGCCAGGAATGCCCACAGATATGGCCCAGGCTTTTGCCCGGCCACTGACATCATGTCTCGGTTTATGGTCTGGCTCTGGGCAGTGGTTCTGTTTAGTGATAAGTCTCCAAATGCATAGTAACCACAGCGACTTAAACCTTTTGAAAGGCCTTTATTTCTTTTGGGTCACCTGACCATGGAGGTACCAGGGTCTAGACTGAATGTGAATTATTCCTCTAGGCTTTGGTTTTCCTCCCCTTCTTTGCTGGTCTTGGCCCTCTTAACTAGATTACTTCCAGAGTAATGTTGTCACTGAAGGGAGCTGTTTGCAAGCCTGACAAAATGCTCAGGACCGAACACAGGTTGTCAGCTTCATCCCTTGATTACTCTTATAACTGCCAAATGGCTGCACATAGCTCACCTCTCAGAGCCTATAGACAGATGCCAGGGTTAGGGGTGGGCTCTCACATGGCCCTGATATGACATGATAGAGCAGGAAATGTGACTTAGCAATCAGGCATTTGATTTTAATCATAGTCTTGAATGTATAAACAGCTCTAAGATGCTCGAGTCAAGCACCTTGGTGATCAGCAGCTACTAGTTCTTCCAGATCTCACTGGAAGTAGATGACAATCCTTTTTTTTTGACCAAATTTAGAGGCTTTCCCACAGACTTTGGAATGTTGTAGTATGAGGCCTCTGGTCTATTTTCTCAGCTGTACCCAAGAAGCCCTTTAATATTCAGAGTCCCAGCTCCCTGCTACGTATTTTCCAGTTTGTTCCTTTACTCTCACATCCCCGTTAGTCTCTACTTGGTGCTCTGATATCCATATCCTTGTATTTTCATTTCGTTCCTTGGCCTCCATATCCCCTTTAGTCTTTCTACTTGGTGCTTTGACACTGTATCAGTGGTGTCTGGTCCTTGGGCCTTTACAGTAGAATCCAGGGCTGGGTATTCACGGTCTTTGACTGAAAACATCTCTCTCCTTGGTTTAAGGAAAACACTAGCACTGAAGTGATCTGAGTGTTTTGCTTGGACTTTACAGTTTAGGGGTTTGTGGGATTTCCCAGGCCTGTTCCTACAGTAGCTCTTGGCAGGATGAATTTACAGGTTCTGCTGTACTTGGGATTGATGTGACTGGTCTGCCTAAAGGGTGGCACAGGTTCTGGCATGAAAGGCTGTGTCTTTTACTGCATACCTGCAATCCTTGGTTGTTTCCCCTAAGTAACAGAATTAACACTAACTTCTAATAAAATTGTGTTACACTGCAATGGTGCTGAGCCATGTTTCCAGTGAGTACAGCCTGGCCAGCTCACAGCTATGGGCTCAGTTCTTATATTTCTGTTCCCTCCATGACCTTGTATTCTAGAAAGGTTAGAAGACTCATTCCTCTGTTGTCCTACAAACCCACACTCCCCCTGGTGGAAGACTAAAAACAATACTCACAAGGACTGGAACTGAGATTTAATAATGCAAGAATGAAAGGACCTCTAACAGTGACAAGTGGTGAAGGAACCCTGAGAACTGGGGCAAAATGCAGCCCAATTCTTCCTCCTGTTGATCTGACAGAAGCTCGGAGAGCGGCTTGGCTTGGTCACTGTCCATAACTTAAGCTGCTTCTTGGCTGAATTCCTGTACTTGTGGTCTGGATGTTTGACAGACTTTTGCTCAATGCTCAGAAGCTGACAGCTTTGGGAAACCTGATTGGTTTTGCTTCACCCTTCTCCAAGCTTAGTGAAGCCAGAGATGCTGGTGGCTAATCAGTGTTTATACTCAGGCCACTCGAACCCTAAATGCTGGCCTCCTGGCCTCCTCTGTTCTGGATGGAGGGTAAAGAAGACACTGAGAACTTAGTCCAGTATAGCACAGCCCACTGTTAGCCAGTGTCCCCTGGAGATGTCCAGTCTCTGAGGAAGACACATTTTAGCAAACAGAGGCAGCAGCTCCCTAGAAGAGACTCTGCAGGAAAGCAACCAAGAGTTCCCACAGGGTCAACAAGGGAGCCTGACGCTCTGGGGACAAAATGGTCAGTGTGGCCAAATGAGCACTGGTTTTTTGACCACAGCTCACATCCCAGACAACCTATGACAACTGAACATGGTAATCTGACAGCTTTGCTGGAACATGGTGTAGGCAGGGCCTGGGCAGGGGCTGACCTTGGAGGAGTCTTAGATGGGTCTTCCAAGAAAAGTTACAGTCTCCCTCCAAACAAAGAATCCCAAAATTAAGAGGCCCATTGTAGCCCATAGCAGGGAGAGACTTAAAGTTCTGCAGCAATTATGGGTTAAGAGCTATTCTGAGGGGCCCAACCTGGGCACTCAAGGACCTCAGCTGGCCTACCAGTGAAGGCCTGAGGGTGGTGTCTTCTCATCTTTATTGCTTTCCAAGGAGAATGGTGGGATCCGGACATCAAAGTGGGAGCCATCGGGTCTCTCAAAACGAAATGTGCCCCTATGGATTGGAGAAGCTGCTTTAGAAGGAGAAAGGGCCGCACTGAAACTCCTCTTGATCTGTGTACACCCATGTCCTCTGATCCAGAGTCACAGTGCATGAGGAAAATGGGCTTATCATCTGCCTAGCTCATGACAGGAAAAGCGAAGATCCAAGAGCCCCATTTTATATAGTTAATGCTATATGAGCAGCCCACATTACTCAAGATTAAGGGAAAAACCCAACTACCTGAGCAATTCAGTACAGTCCCACAAATTGTAAGGAACTCATAGCCATAAAAACCAGATAGTCCCACAGCAATGAATAACAGCTATCTATGCCCATCTCAGGACCTCACTCTGCTTAGCTTGCTCAGGGTTCTCACTTTGTTGTGTTGGCATGAATGGAAATAGGGTCTCATAAACCTGCCTCAGTCTCCCAAGTGCTGTGATTACAGGTTTACAACTCCACCCTGAGTCCCAGTTCTCACTGGCAGCTGTCTGTGGAGTTGAGCAGCATATACTCCAGGACACACTCACTCACCACATATGCCCACTGGAAGCTTGCAAGGAGACATGGCTGCTATACTGGAATGCAGGCTGCTCCTTGGATAACACTGGTTCCTAAAAGAATTCAGGCAAGATGGGTCAGGCCAAGCCCCTGGAATACATTGAGCACCTTTACCCACGGAGCCACCTTATCAGCCATATTTTTTTTTTCTAACAGGGTCTCATGTAACCCAGGCTGGCTTCAAACTTTCTATGTAGCCCAAATATAGCCTTAAATTACGATCCTCCTGACTCTATTTCCCACAAAGTCAGGGTTTTAAAAGACATGCCATTTGGGTCTGATATAACTAGAGTGTTTTGCCTAAGGTGCACAAAGCTCTCAGTTTGACCCCAAGTGTTGGAGCAGGGTGGGAAGACTAATGAATGAGACATGATGCTAAACAGTAAGTACATGAGCTTTGGGGCTGGAAAGAGAGCTCAGCAGTTACAGAACACTTGCTGTTCTGGTAGAGGACCATGTTTCTAGAGACACCTATTTCAACACAAGGATTCGTGTATCCCGGGCAATCAAGGATGACTCTAAACTTTCCAAGTGCTAAGATTATAGGCACATAAAACCTTGCTTAGTTTATGCGGTATTGGGGTCCAATTCATGATGCCAGGCAGGCACGACCAATAGCTACTTCCCCTGTCCCTTATTAATTAGCTTCTAAGTCTCACTCTTCATCTGTGAAACAGACTACAGACAAGCTACCCAACAAGGCTGTTAAAAGATTTCTAATCGCAGAGAACCCAATGTGTCACTCTGTTCATAACTAGAGAAGAAAACATACCCGAAGTCCCTAGGCCTGCTAACAGGACCAGCAACTAGGCCATAGTAGCCCAATGATGCTCACCCTGCCCACCACTCCTCGTCCTCGAACTGTCTCCAAAGTGCCTGAGAGACTGAATATCCGCCAGTGCCGCTCCCGAAGCTGTACCACATCACTGTCCAAATTCTCCAAGCGTATACAGTAGCGCCACTGTGAGGGAAAGAGTTCGTGTTTAAGAAATAACTCTTGGGCCAGCCCAACCAGAATTCCACAGAGAGTAAACAGCAACAAAGGATGACATCTACATTTTACAATGTGGATGGCTGCACCCATTCTGGCCAAGAGGCAAACACTGTCTCCACACCTTCCCCCTCCCCCCCCTTCCTGAGCTCCCGCCAAGGGAAGACACTCACCCAATAGACGTGGGAATTCTGGGCTTCCTGGAGGGGGAAAAGGGTTGAGGATGAGACTAACTCTGTTCCAATCAACACATCTCAAATGAAGTATTCATGGAAGCTGTGACTGTCTGGGACCCAATGTTGAATGTGATACAACTATGGCCAACAGCCTCCCACGTCCTTCCTGCTCTGCCCCCTCTCCAATCCTGCTAAAACCAACAGACCTAGATGCCAACAGAAATCCACTACAGCACTCTGTTCTCATCAGTCTCCCTGCCAGCCCTGACCCCATCACTGCCACTTGGGCCCCGTGACATTCTCCTGACAGCCCTCTTACAACCATGCTTGATGGATGCTGACATCCCCTATGACTGAGTCCTAATAGACAAGAAGTCTTCCATTTGTACTTGAATCTGCAGGCCTAGCTTGGAGTGAGGCAAAACAGAGATCAATAAATATTTGGCTACTACACACACTGATTTAGGTAAATATATATATATATAACATTTTTAATGTATTTATTTATTTTTTTTTCCACAAGAAGGAGTCTCTCTACTGGAAGGGAGAATGAGAAGCTGGCATGGAGGACGACTTCCTGGTCTGTGGTTTCCTGCTCTAAGTCATAGTGCTGGCCATTATCAAGAGGCTACTCAACCCCATCCCATACATGAGCACTTGACAGTAGAACCACAGGGTAGGGTTTAGGATCAGATACACTCTCACTCCCATCCCAACACTCACATCAGGGATACCACACAAAATCTGGGGCCTAGTCTTGCAGGAAGAAGCTCAGGCTAGCACATACCCTCATGCCCATATAGAAAGGGATGACTGTGACACGGATGTTCTCAGTTGTTTCCCGGTGGACATCAGAGAGCTCTAGCCAGGGGTGATTCTTCTCCTGCCAGGCCCGAAGTGTTTCTCGAGCCACAAAAGGGGGTGCTAGAAGAGAACAAGTTAGTGCAGACCAGACTCCTAAGCACAGCACCCATTCTCCAACTCCCTCCCAGAAACCCCTTCCCAGTTAAGCATAAGGGAATGAGATCGATACATACAGCAAAAGCAAGGCTGGAAGAAGGTGCACGGCTGCTACTGAGATTAAGTCCGGAGGGGCATGGTGCCGTGGGAAAGGACTGAGAGTTAAGAGCCCTGGTTTTCAGACATCTAGTTGTTATTACCTAGCAATTGCAATTGCTTCTCATCACCCCAGCCTCTGTTTCTACTAGTATAAGCAAACAGTAGGCATCAACCACACTGGATAAGGGAAAACTGAGAAGGGCTATGGGACTAGATCTAGCTGCCAGTTATTTCTGATACTCTGCTTAAAGGGCTTCTTCTTCCCACCTCCCTTTCTGAGACATTACCTTTTGTCTGGTCATAGAGAAGAAACCTTTCAAAGAGCTCGTGTTGGATAGGAACCTGATCCGTAGAGGTGTAGGGAAGGATGTCTTCATGGCTGACATAGTCCAAGCCTGGCACAGGGAGGCAGGGCTAGTAAGACTCACAGCGCAGAGGAACGAGATGGAGAGGAAATACCTTCTGGCCTTGCTTAAGGTAGGTGACCCTGGCAACACAGCTCTAGGTACCATGATCCCCCAGCAGATAACAGAACATCAGATTCCTCTCCCTGGGACACACCAGACCCCTGCACCCCAGGAACCATTTGAATGCTAACTCCTCACCTGGGATGGCATAGAGAGCCCGGCTGTCATCATGGTTAGCCAAGAAGGTCACAGCTTCTGTCTGAGATCTCTGAGACTAAAGCAGAAGGTAATTCAAAGGTTTCTTAGTCACTACCCAGTCCAGAGAGGCCTTGAGGCCCAGGGTTGATCTGAGCTCTGCCTGACCCCTCTTTGTCCCTAAAAGAGTACAAGCCTTTCCTGTGGAGAGGCATTTTGCTTACTTACTATATGTGGGCAGTCACGGGCATCAATCAGCACCTGATAGTAAGTGTGAGTTTTGCCTTTCACCTCCTTAGAGCCATGGCCAGCAGGGTTTTCTGCTCTGTGGGGTAGGAGAAGCAGCCCAGATCACCCCAGAGAAGTAGAAGCTGTACCTCAGCTAACTACAACCCTCTCCTAAATGGGCTGGTTCATGATCTGAAGGTGCCTTGGCACAAGTTGGCACCTGCTCAACACCACCTCCAACGTGTGTCTCCCCAGTGAGGAAACAATGGGCCTGCAGGGCCCATACTTATCACTCTCTGAGCACCTCTTAGATGAGGGCCATGACAAAAGAGTCCAGTTGCTATCTGAGTCCTCAAGGGCACAAGGGCCTGGTGCTTTTTCTACCCCAGGGCTGTCATTCAGTGGAGCTCCCTTCTTGTAATATACTCCAGTGATGATGTGAGATTAATGGAAAGACTAAATAAAATAAAGACTAAAATAATAGTGGTGGCACATGCCTTTAATCCCAGCACTTAGGAGGTAGAGACAGACAGATCTCTGTGAATTCAAGGCCAGCCTGATCTAAGAAACCATGTCTCAAAAAACAAACATGAACAAACAAACAAATGAATAATAAAAAGGAAGAGCAGTAGGAGTCCATTTAGGAGGCTGAAAGAGGCCCAATATACTTAGTATTAAGCACTTTCGTCTCCATGGGTATGAGTGCCAGAGAAATACTCTGGGGTTATTTCTTTTATTTTGTTTGTTTGTTTGTCTGTTTAAAACAGGATCTCTCTACATAGCCCTGGCTGTCCTGGAACTCATTATGTAGACAACGCTGGCTTTGAACTCACAGAGATCCTCCTGTCTCTGGTTCCTGAGTGCCGGGACTAAGAGTGTGCACTATCATACCTGTTTGGGTTTGTTGTTTTTGTTTTGTTTTTTGAGACAGGGTTTCTGTGTTGCCCTGACTGTCCTGGAACTCACTATGTAGACCAGGCTGGCCTCAAACTTAGAAATCCACCAGCCTTACTGCCCGAATGCTAGGATTAAAGGTGTGTGCCACCACTACCCACTACCTGGCCATGGTTGGGATGCTGTTTTCTTCTTCTTCGTTTTTCTTTTTCTTTGTTTTTCTTTCTTTCTTTTCTTCCCCCCCCCCCCCCATCACCTGATTTATCTGGAAATCCCATTTTAGCTTTCAGGGAGTTTCTTTTTTAAATATTTTTTTCTTATTTTACATATTGATCCAAGTTCTTTCTCCTTCCCATCTTCCCATACACACCTCACACACCCCCCCACACCCCCCACACCCCCACCCCCATCCCATCCTCCATCCAGGGATGCTGTTTTCACCCGAGGCCCCAACTGAGTTATTCTGCCTCAAGTCATGCCACCTAAGGACACCATAAGACATGATGGGGAAACTTACTTTTCTGGAGCCGCAGAAGCCACATCCCGGTCATACAGTCTGGCCTGCCAGGGAAACAGGACGACCCCTCGGTAGCCAAAAACGCTATGAAGAAACAGCTAGGAAGAAAGAGAGACCTCACTGAGCCTGTTGTCCAACAAATTTATCCAGGTGAAACCTGACCATGAAGAAGCATGGGTGCAGGCAACTGTGGCACAATCTTACCAGCTTTCCCCTCAAACTCTGTACTTAACTCAAACAACTACAGTATGCTCATGCCTCATCACCAAGCTGACCCCATTTACCCTTCAAGGAACCTTGGTTTGACCTTTAGAGAACTTACCTTAGCCTGCCCTTCTCTTAACCAGTACAGACCCACTGATTGTATTTGTCTTTTTTAAAGATTTATTTTACTTTTAATTATGTGTATGTATCTGTATGTGAGTATGTGCATGTGATGCAGGAACCCAAGGAAGCCAAAGGCATTGAACTCCCTGGAGCAGTAGCTATAGGCAGGTCCTCTGGAAAAACATAAGTACTCTTAACTGCTAGGCCATCGCTCCAGCCCCTTCTGACCATATTTCTATCATTTTCTTGGAGCTGTAAATTCCAGGACAGAAAAAAATACTAATGCATAACACCTGATAAATTTTAGGCATACAAATAAATAAATAGCTTCCACTACTTACAATAGGCCTTTTGTTTCAAAGGCTTTTGAACTTTTGATTGCCAGTTTGGCTTCAATCTTGCTAGGTAACTAACAATGACCTCAAAGTCCTGACCCTCCTACCTCCACTTCCCAAGTGTTAGGATTATAGCAGTATACCATTACATCCAGTTTATGTAGTAGGAGGATGGAAACCAGGGCTTCAAGCATGCCAGGCACTCTACCAACTAAACAACATCCCTGGCCTGATTTGTATTTTTAACAAGAATCTTTTTAAAAAATAATAATAGTGATAATAATAACTACTATTATTTGGGGGAGGTGTGAATGGGTAAAGTGTCATGGTGTGGGTCAAAGGATGATTCTGTGGAATCAGTTCTCTCCTCCTCTATGCCTTCTCAGCAAGTGCCTTTACCATTTGAGCCATATCATTGGCCTCTTATTGAATTTTCGAATAGTATCACTATATTAGACCTCAAAATTGAAATGTTCCTTCTCCTCCTGCTTCTGGAGCAATGGGATTAGATGCTACTGTACATCTGTCTCCAGAAATCTCACCTTTAAGAAATCTGTGAACCTAATGCACACATGGTATGCACATGCACTAACACACAGGCATGTACACTAAATAAATAAATATATGTAAAATATCTTTTGGGCCAGTTGGATGATTCACTGGATAAGGTACCAAACCTAATGACCCGAGTTTGATCCAAGGCCCACAGGATCCAAGGAGGAGAGAACAAGTTTTCACAAATTGTCCTTCATTCTCCATGCAATGGTGCATTCTCTCTCGTCTCTCTCTAGATGAATCAATGTAATGTAAAAACATTTTTAACTATTTATTTATCTTGGTTTATCGAAACAGGGGTTCTCTGTAGCTGTGGAGCCTATCCTGGCACTCTCTCTATAGTCCAGGGGCTGGCCTCGAACTCACAGAGATCCACCTGCCTCTGCCTCCTGAGCGCTAAGATTAAAGTTGTGCACTAACACTGCTTGGCTCCTTTGTGTGTGTGTGTGTGTGTGTGTGTGTGTGTGTGTGTGTGTGTGTGTGTGTGTGATTCTGAGCTCACCATCTGCAACCTCAGGGTTTTGTAAATTAAGATAGGATTGCAAGTTCAAGGTCAGCCTGGGTTATAGAATGATGACCCTCAAAACAAAACCAAAACTTATGATCTTGGTCTACCACCAAACATGAAGATGGATGGGAGCTTGGGGGTATAGCTCAGCTGTACAGCACCCATCTCTAGTACTATGGGGAAGGGGACATGGAATGAAAAGGAAAAAAATACCACTGAAATTCAGTATTGTGACAAAATTTGGCTCCACTCAGAAATACAATATTCCATGAAAATGAGAGCTTACCCAGCATAATACCTACCTGCCCAGTCTCATATTTTCCATTTTGTTTTGGCACCTCAAACACACCAACTGTCTCTAACACTTTGCCCTCAGCACGGTTTCTAGTTGGGAAGGAAAAGAATAAGCAAGTGAAATGCTAAGAAGGTAACAGTCCTCCATCAGAAAAAACTAACAAAAGACCCCTATCACACTGAGATGCCAGGGCACAGAGGGGCCAGGGCAATGACAGCAAAGGCCAAGGATGCTGCTTTTATTCCTTTACAACCCAGCCAAAGGCCTCTATTTGGTGAAGACTTTCCCAGTCTCCCAGTGTTAGATCTAACTACTCCAAATATACTTCCTATCCTTACTTGGCATTTCTAAGGTCATGCCTGCATATCCTGTTTAAATGTACATCTTCACCTACACCCCCTGGCCTCCCACAGCATTTTAGCTGTTCGTCCAGTTCTGCACTTCAGTTACTGGTGTCCATGAGAAACTATTTGTTCCCTGAGAGCAATGCCTAGTATGTAAAAGGTGCTCATCAAAAAGCATTTATAAGCAGCTCTTCTGTTTCTGCTCTCACCCATCGCTTCCTTGCAGTGTCCTTAAACCTGTCATTTCTACTTTGAAAATTGTTCTGAATAGAACATGGTTCCACAAGTCTGTAATCTCAGGGCTCTTGAGGCTGAGGCTGGAAAATCACAAGTTCTGGGTCAACCTGGCATGACCCTCCCAATTCCACACATCCATCTATCTACCCTCTAAACTACAAGACTTTACCATGAACTCAAGATTTAACATCTTTAGATTCCCAAAGGAACACACACAGTATACTGCAGCCTCTTTACATACCCCGCCCCAAGAATTATTTAAGCCTTATATAGCAAATACCTCTCTCAGCCACTATCAGGTCAGTTCCATCAATTACCTTTTTTTTTTCATCATTAATTATTATTATTATTATTATTACCTATACCTTTAAATTATTATGGTGAGGTTAGAACCAACTCACCATACCATAATCCCTTTGTGCTGTCTTATATTTCTTCTTGTATGGATCAAAACTCATACTAAACAATGAGTTCTGGGTTACAAAAGAGGATTTATTTTTGTACCTGTCAATTACCTTTTTAAATAGGACTAATTTTTCTATGGACTCGTCAAAGCACTGTGATTTTATTTTGAAAATGTTCACTTCATACCCAACTCAACCAAATCCTGTCTGGTCCCTAAAATGCTTTGTTTACACCATCCCAAAGCCTGGAACCCTCTTTCCCAAGTCACATAGGCAAAATCATTCTCCCCAAGGTCACACGGAAACCCAGGACCCACAAAGGTAGACACTTAAACCGACTTGTTTCCCACTTAATAGCATCTTTCTGAGAGAAGCCATGACCCTATAGGGACTGGGGGTCAAAGTCAAAATCCCTGTAGCTGTATTAAATGGCACCCCACTATAGGTGCTGGGGAGACCAGCAAGGGAGGCAGATTCGCTGAAGAAGCGTTACTTGTTCTCCCTCGGAGCTGCCCTGCACTGCCGGGGCCCGGGCCGTGCTCCCTCCTCTGCTCCTAGCACATGTCCCAAGCCGCGCATGTCGGCTCCCTACTGGACTCTTTCTCAGGTCACACTCCTGTTGCCCACAGACAGTCAGGCCTCCTGGCCTCCTTAGTGGCTAGCTAGGTACATGATCCCCAAATTCTGGGCCCGGCTCCCTGGCCCCTGGCTCCGTCCCTCACCGGGACGACAGATGCCTTCGCGTCGTCGCTGTAGCCACCAGCGGAAGGGCCCCTGCTCCACCGACCGCACACAGCGGCCTCGACCCTCGGGCCGTGGCCAGCGACCGTGACCACCAGCGGCTGCCCACGGCCAGGGCCCGTCGGGCCACACAGCCTGCCATGTCCCGCCCGAGCGCCCGCTCGGCTGCTGACACAGGGCCCGACCCGCGGCGGGGCGGCGTCCCGCCCCCGCCCCACACTGCCCCGCGCGTAGGCCCCGCCCCTGGCTCTAGGGCCCGCCCCCCGCGCCCGCGCGAGCTCCTTCAGCCAGCTACATCCGGCGCAGGTGAGCGGAAGTCCCAGTCTGAGATCACCTGACCAGAGCGTGAATTAGAAATGGCGTCTTCCCTGCTTGGTGGTGAACGACTGGTTCGCGCTCTGGGCCCTGGCGGCGAACTGGAACGGGAGCAGCTGCCCCGGAAGCTGCGTGCCCAGCTCGAGGCTGCTCTGGGGAAGAAACACACGAGCAGTGATAGCGCCACGGGCCCCCTTCGCTTGATTCCCTTCCGGCTGATCCGAGAACTACATCAGCACCTGAGAGAAAGAAGTGAGCGTTCCCCAATCAAGAGTCTCCGCCTCATTTTCACAGCTAATCCCTTCTGAGGCCTTTTTTTCGTCTGTCACTCTCGCGTGCCTGCCAAGTTGTCATTTAACCAGTCCAAAACCCTCTTCATAAACCCCAGGTTCACCACTTCCATCTTAAGTTCCGTGGGAGTTCTTCGTGTGTGACAAAACGTATTTGTGCAGATTTTGTTGAGTGTCCTCTTTTAGGTCCACCTAAGTTCACCTGACTTTAAGGAATTCGGGATTCTAGCCCGATATTATCTACCATGTTGAGTTTCTCCATTTTAGGGCCATTTAATGTAGGAACTTCTGTTTGGAAATAGTTATTTTCCTTACATCTCAAAGTCAAGCGTAGAGAATTCTGATCCCCACCCCAAACCCTGTTTAGGGGTGAGGGTAGGGAAATAGAATAACAAAAAAAAAAAAAAAAAAAAAAAGATAAAAGAAAGAAAAAAACAACTGTAACTAGTTCTAGGTACATCTAGTTCTATCTAGTCCTTTCAAAGAAGTCATTTCTCTTTGAACCTGTTTCCTTATCTGTTGCAGAAGGGAATAGGATAAACTGGCATGTAATATGCATTGCCAGAATTAACATATTCTAGCCAGAAGTGCAAAGAGTAGATATTCAACTATTAGGACTTGAAGAGGGCCTTAGAAAAAGATCCTTTATATAATACAGTGTCCTCTGAGTGTTTAACATCACAACGACCCAATCCTTTCTAGGACAGATTTATTATTTCCACAGAAATAACCTCCCATTGGCAGGGTAATTGAAGACTGACAGTCGACTGTGTAGCACTAGGAACTACTTAGATGGAAGTGTCCTAAATATTTCTTGGTTGGAAATAATCTTGAGTAAAAAGAAAAATAAATGAATGAATAAAAAGAGAGAAAAAAAATGATGACAAGGCTAGTCATGGCACAGACCTGACATCCTAGCACTTGAGGGGCTAAGGTTGGAGGATTGTGAGTTTAGGTCTAGATGAGGGTATATAAGACCCTGTCCAAAAAGAAAAATAGGTGGCTGGGTGTGGTGGTGCATTCAAGAGTCAGGTTAGCTTGGTTTATACAAGAATATATACACACACACACACACTAGGGATGGGTTAATAGGGATGGCCATGTTTTATTTGGGTAAAAATTAGGACTACCCCCTTCTATGAACTTAGTCTTCCAGCCTCAGCTTCATGGGTTATTATGTAGAACCTTTTTCTTCCCAGATTCCAGCCTATATCTTCATGAACTCCTCAAAGGCAGTGAAATCTACCTTCCAGAGGTTGTGAAGCCTCCACGGGTATGTAAGGGATATATTTGTGAGTGTAGGTACATGAGTTGGGTGTGGATTTTATTAGTCAACTTTCAGGTTTGAAACCTTATATTTTAATTATTTGGAATAGATGGAAGGTGACTTAATGGAAGAGTACTTGACAAGTTTAATGCCTAGCACCAAAAAAAATAAAATGAATAAATAAAATTTAGGGGCCAGGGAGATAGCATAAAGAGTTGGGGAACTTGTTACCAGGTGTGGCAGCCTGGCTTAGTCCTCAGGACCCACATGGTGGAGGGAAAGAGGTAACTCCTAAAGGTTGTCCTTTACCGCCACATAATGCATGGCTTGTGTGTGCACATGTACAAAGGATGAAAAAAATTGGGGGATAGGTGATGATGGTGGTGGTGTACATCTTAAGTCCCAGCACTCTGGAGGCAGAGGTGGGCAGATTTCTGAATTTAAGGCCAGTCTAGTCTACAGAGTGAGTTCCAGGACAGCCAGACTACACAGAAAACAATCCCTGCCTTGAAAAAATAAAGGGACACTGTGCATGTGAGTGCACTGATCTTTGTAATCTAAAGTCAGGGAAGGAAGTCTAACAACATTGGAAAACTGGTTTTTCAAAGCAGTGGAAAAAACCCATTTTTCAAAGCAGTGGAAGTAAAGCCAGTATGCACATGTTCCAGCAGTACATTGCACTTTGGAATCAATGATTAGGACATATTCTGTAGCAAGAAATACATAGAAGAATGTCATTCTTCTCTTGTGGTTGTTTTCGCTTTAGAATCCAGAGCTAGTTGCCCGACTAGAGAAGATTAAGATACAGCTAGCCAATGAAGAATACAAGCGGATCACTCGAAATGTCACTTGTCAGGTAAGGGCCTACTCCTTGGTATATGACTTGCATCAGAGTTTTAATTTTAAAAACAAAAGTAGCAGAATACAGTGGCACAAACCTTTAATTCCAGTACTCCTGATTCAGGGGCAAGTGACTGAGTGTGAAACCAGCCAGAACTATGTAGTGAGATCCTATGTCAAAAAAAAAAAAAAGAAAAACATGGGAAATCAAATTCAATTTATATGCTGTTCTAGAACCATAAGACCTCTGTGTTTTGTCAGGCTGCACAGTGGTGCATACCTTTAATCCCAGCCAGGGCTATTACACTGAGAAACCCTGTCACTAAAACAAAAACAAGCAACGACAATAACAAAAAGACCTCTGTGTTCTATCCAAATTAAACATAATCTTCAGTGTTCACTGAGACTCTGGGCTCAGATGATAGCTGATTTTTTTGTTTGTTTGGTTGGTTGGTTTTCAAGACAGAGTTTCTCTGTGTAGCCTTCACTGTCCTGGAACTCACTCTGTAGACCAGGCTGGCCTCAAACAAAAAGATCCACCTGCCTCTGCCTCCCGAGAGCTGGGATTAAAGGTATCTGCCACCACAACAGGTCCTGATGGTAACTGATTCTTAAAAATCACAGAGTGGAGGTGAGCCTTGGAGCTTTTTCTTTATTCAGGGAAAGATTGTGGCCCAGACAGGTCTTGGATTCTTGATCCTTTTGTACAGCCATCCCGATGTTGGGATTACAGGTGCACCCTGACAGAACTCCTTTGGCATGTTTCTGCTATTAAGTATGGAAGTAGAAGAGTCCTGGAAGCCTAGATCCTCCTCTTTATCATCTAGAAAGCATCATACATGTCCAGGCAAAAGAATCCTTGGAGAGGGCAGAATTAATCTGTTGAGGAGTAGAAAGGGCTGACGCCAGACTGGCAAAAGGGATTTCTGAACTGTTTTCATTCTGAAACCATTTGGATTTTGTTTTGTTTACCCAGGATGCACAGCGTGGGGGGACTCTCAGTGACCTGGGAAAACAAGGTGAGGTACCAGGAACCCAGGCTGCTCAAGCCTATGTTTGGGATTGATCATAGCCTTTCTTCCTCCTGTACTATTCTTGGATCAAGGCTAAGATATTCAGTCTTGGTCTCTGAGGAGAACCCAATAAATGGTGGAGGCAACTATGAGGTAATAGGGTCTCCCTGAGAATGCTAACCTAAATGTTTCTTCTCTGAACTGCTTTCCAAAGTGAGATCAGTGAAGGCTTTGGTCATTACCATCTTCAACTTCATTGTCACAGTGGCAGCTGCCTTTGTCTGCACTTACCTAGGAAGCCAGTATATCTTCACAGAAATGGCCTCGGTGAGTGGGCACTGAGCAGGACAAAGTGTCCTTTGTTGGGGTTGATGGGAAAAGGGGAATGTATGTGAAACTTCACAAGTTATCAATTGCATATATTTATGCAGTAAACAGGGGACACATTTATCTTTCCAGTAGTCATGGGAGGGAGTAGTGATCCCAAAAGCTACCTTTCCTCAACAACTTAAAGGAAGTGGTTCTCAGCCTTCCTAACGCTGAGATCTGTTAATACAATTCCTCATGTTGTAATGACCCACAATCAAAAAATTATTTTCATCACTACTTCATATCTATAATGTTGCTACTGTTATGAATCATAATGTAAATATTTGATGTGCAAAATATCTGATATGCAACCCCTGTGAAATGGTCATTCAACCCCCAAAGGGGGTCTTAGCTGACAGGTTGAGAACCGCTGACTTAAGAACTGGAGTAGGGAATCTCCATCCTTAATAGAGGTACTGAGGGCTGCAGATTTGGGTGTTGACCTGCATCTCCTTCATTTGGTTCTTCCCATTGGCAGAGAGTGCTGGCTGCATTGATCGTCGCCTCGGTGGTAGGTTTGGCAGAGCTGTACATCATGGTGAGGGCGATGGAAGGTGAACTGGGTGAGCTGTAACTGGTGCTTCACCATCAAAGTTTAGAAGAAGGCTGGGAGCCCCAGACTCTATTGTCTATCACTGATTCTCTGTCCACCATGAAGCTCTTTGGACTCAGCTCCAGTTAGTCAGACAACCAGGTCAAATTCTTTGGACAGCCATGTTTGCTGTCAATCTCCTTGGAGAAGAATAGAAGAAATTCAGACAGCAATGTTTCTTTAAAACTGAAAGAACTGGTCTCAGTAGCTGCTCCTGAATCCATCGCACATTTGCATTCTAGAGTCTGCTGAGTCTGGGCCATATTCCCTTGAATTGGCCCTAGTGCGTAAATCAGTCACCATCTTTCATCCCTGTATTTTGGCACAAGACATGTAACTGAGAGCAGAAGATCCTAAGGAAGCAGAACACATGAACCTGAGAAGAACCAGTTAGAAAACAGGCATCAAATACGAGAAAAACTGGTTAATACAGGATGGTGGAACTAGAATCCAGGCAGCTAACTTGTTCTAGAAAAGAACATCGTATCAGGCCATTTTCCAGAAGTCAAAACAGGCTGAAAAGAAACCAGATGATCAGCTATGGTCCTTCTGTTAAACGGAGCCAAAGATGTCTACATTGTCCTTCTCTGTGTTGTTATACTTTTCCGAAATTAGATAAGTTAGAGAATCTGTTTAAGGCACTTAAAAATGTTATTTATCCAATAAATGTTTTTTTGTGTTCAGTATATTTTTATTTTAGGTAATTGCAGTAATTCTAAGAATCCCACAATATCTGCTCTTCTGTTTGTGACAGGGTCTTGCTATATGGCTCTGGCTGACCTTGAACTCATGGCAGTCCTCCACCGCTGCCTCCTGAGTCCTAGGATTCAGGTATATATGCCATCATGACAGGTATTTGAGGTCTACTTGGCATGCCAGATTTCCTTCCTTTCATGTGTATGCATGGCTATATATGCATGCAGGAGCCTGTGGAGATGAGAAGAGGAGCTAAAGTTAAGCTTCTGTATGGGTACTGGGAACTAAACCTCCATTGTTTGCAAGAGCTATAAACCACTGAACCATCACTCAGGTGCCCAAGCCTCTCTGTTCTTTTTTTTTTTTTCTTTTTTTTTTTTTTTTTTAATATGGAATGCTTTATGAATTTGTTTGTCATCCTTGCGCAGGGGCCATGCTAATCTTCTCTGTATCATTCCAGTTTTAGTATATGTATGTACTGTCAAAGTGAGCACACCTCTCTGTTTCCTATATGTGCTCCAATAGTGGTTTTTTTTCCTCAAATTTTTTAAAATTTATTTTACTTCCATGTGTGAATGTGTGAGTGCAGGTCTACATGTGCAGAGTTTTCATATGGGTCTCTTGTTTATGTTATTGTACTGCATACTCCAGGTTACCTTTTCCTATCTCTTCTTTCTAGAAGTGCTAGGACTGTAGGTAAACAGAATCATCCAAGTCTGTGGATTCTGCTCGTCAGGCTTGTACTGCAGATGCTTTTATCTACTGAGCCATCTCTCTGGACCATCTGTGTTTTCTAAGCTTGTCTCATAGTCTTACTATGACTATGAGACATTTTGTCAATTGTATTTACCAGTGCCTGTTAGTAGGGAGAAGTATCAACTGCAGGAAAACATAAGTGGCATTTTACAGTTTCTGATAACTGGGACTGTTAAAGGTTGGGTCATAGAATATGGGATGGAGGGGTGATGGTAACAACAGGACACAATTTATGGTTCAGTTCCCTGTGTTTATGCCAGGCTGCCTAGAAATACTTAATTACCTGAAGTTGAAAGCCTACCAAATGTTAGAGGTTTGACTTAAGCAGAATATCTTCCAACAGACTTTGACCAGTCTAGGATATCTCACAGTAAACTTGGGGTCCTTTGTTGAGAGAAATTCTCTACTAGACCCCAGTTCCTCCACACAGGCCAATAAACTTCAGTGGCATCAAGCTCTTACAAATGGTAGTTTTCTGGGCCAGGCACCATGCTAAATCTGGAGATAATAAAGACAAGAGCTAGCACATGCCTTGTGTGTAATTAAGAAGCAGGCTTCAAGGACTTTTCCATCTGCACAGGCAGAGAGAGTGTAGGGAATTAGGTGGCCAGTTCACAGCACGGGAAAGGAAACTCTCAGCCACATCCTCTCTGCCACATTTTATCCAAAGCACTCAGGATCCAGGAGGTGCTTGGTAGGGGGGACAGGAAGTTTGGTCCTTACCAATTTCTTATGATTTCCTGTTTGGAGTGGAGGGAACTAGCACTTACTGAGTTTTTATCATGTGGCATCACATGAAGTTCTTTACCTAGATTCTTCCCAAGACAGGAAGTATTTCCATGCCTGCTTTGCAGACAGAATTTCAAAGTTGTAGTAACACAGACTGATTGCAGACTCCATGCTTTTCTTTCCAAAGCCGCTCAGAGTTGGAGATAAATAGAACATCCTGGAGTGCAAGCTAGCTTCAGTGTCCCCAGAGCCTGTGAGAACGCTGAGCCTTTAATTAACCACTCTAATCCCAGCAGAATTCTGGATATGATTCCTACCCAGAGTCTGTGGCACCTGGCCCTATTTAGGGATTTGGTAGTGGAAGATAAACTTCCCAAGCAGGCAAGCCTCATTCCCATTCATTTGCAATACAACAATCCAGATTAAACTTTTGTTTTATTTGCAGATTAGTTGGTATTATAGATGACAGTGATAGAAAAACCCAAGGCCACTACACCCCATCCCCCCAGATCTGTCAGGTTGTACCTACAGCACACATCAGAGGACAGCCAGTCTGATCTTTGGGAAAATTCAATCAAACTAAGACCCAGGCTTCTATTTCTGTAATTTTAATATCACTCCCTCTTCAAATCCACAGTTCTGATTAATTTGTCCAGGTGGCAGGAAGTCAGGCAATGGGGCCCTGAACCATGAAAGATGGGTCACCCAGCACTTCATCATAGGAGCAGTGCCTACCCCTGGCACATAGGCAAGATCATCAACTAAGCTTGGGAGTAGGGGTGGACAACATGGTCCCTTATCTTGACAGTACCTCTTGATGAAACAATGGCCATATGCACTAAAAATGACTAGGGTGCCAGGTAGTAGGAGCTAGGCTCCAGTCACTGCAGGGGACCTTCAACTGCGTTGCTGGGAAGTTGGGAGTGCAGGGATGGGTCTCGGAGCTAAACTCTTGTTAGAGAACACCCCCAATGTAAAAAGAAGCAGGGGTTCTTTTAAGTGCTTCATCCTAGGAGAGACGGAGTAGACTACAAGAACCAGAACCAAACTCTCACAAGCTCTACACCTAAATTAGGAGTAATCCAGCCAGGTGATTGTGGTACACACCTTTAATCCCCACACTCGGGAGGCAGAGGCAGGCATATCTCTGAGTTCAAGGCCAGCCTGGTCCCCAAGACCTAGTTCCAGGAGAGCTTCAAGGCTACACAGAAACCCTGTATCAAACAAACAAACAAAAAAACCAACTTAGGAGTGATCTACATTGGTGACAATAGCCGAGGCATAGATAATGTCAGACAGGCTGCCCAGTGACGTCTGAGGAACAGTTTGCTCTAAAGAAGAAAAAATCCCTGAAGCCCCACTTGGCCCCCCTGGGGCTGCAGCTTTATCCCCTGCCCAACTCTGCACTGGATCCAAGCTGGGAGTTACACAGGAGGTCTGTGGGCATGCTGAAGCATGCTGAGCTGAGCCGGTGTGCTGGAGAGGCTGGCCTGGTGCTCCAGAGGGTTGCTGGGGAGTGTCTGGAAGAGAGCAGGAGTTAGGAGAAAGGTCCAGCATAGGGTTCAAGGCTCCTGGCCTCCTGTTCTTGATTCTCTTGGCTCGGCGGTTCTGGAACCACACCTGATAGGGAAGATGAAGGGATATATGTTGGCACCAGCACACTCCTGGGACAGAAATCAGAATATGAAGGCAGGATGCCCAGAGAGGAGAAGCTCTGTGTTGAGCTCAGAAGTTAGCTATTGCAGCTCACCTGGATCTTGGCTTCAGGCAGGTGAGTTACCTGGGCCAGGTGCTCTCGGGTACTGATGTCAGGATAGGGCCTAGCTGCAAATACCCGTTCCAGCTCCAGCAACTGCCCAACACTGAAGGTGGTCCTCTTTCTCCGATGGGGACCCAACCCACTGGCACAGCCTGTGGGCCAGAATGGGAATCAAACCAGCCTTGATCACCCTTGCAGCCCTATTCCCTACACTTCTCACTCTCTACCATCTCACCTCGCTACCCTTCCTCACCCTACCCGCCCTTTCCCCACCAGATCACCTGGAGATGCCTCCACAGGACCGGCCATGGAGCTGGCACGGAGAGGAGCCAGAGGGCTATGCCAGGGCTATTGCCCACAACAGATGCAGGCCTTAAGGTTTTAAGCTGTTCAGAGTGGCTGGCTCCGCCTCCAGAGAGAAGAGGCTTAGCATTCACTCCAGGGAGGTTGAGAAGGGGAAGCAAGGCAGGACTGGGGCTGGTAGAAGTCTAGGTTAGACTAGATTGATACACAGCCCAACTTTTACCAAGAAGCTGGTCACACCTCCTCCGCAAACCTCATCCTTTCTTTGGCAGGCTGCTTCCAGTCCTGTACTGTGTGAAACCCTCCCCCAAACCACAGAAATCTACCTCCCCAAAGCTCCCAGGGCTTCAGCTGCCCCTTAACATCCCTCAGTGCCCTGATCTTGGCTTCCTTCCGGGGAAAGTAAATGGATTCCTGTCCCACACTTTGAGGACTGGGCAGTGAAACTGGATGGGATGAGGATGCTGTTGGAGCCACCTACTGTCAGCAGGGCTGAGGATAGTTGCCACTACCAGCTTGCCCTCGGGGCTGCTATAGAACCTTTTCTGGCTCTTCAAAAAGCCAGGCAGAGGCTGGGCGGTGGTGGCACATGCCTTTAATCCCAGCACTTGGAAGGCAGAGGCAGGCAAATCTCTAAGTTTGAGGCCAACCTGGTCTATAGAGCTAGTTCCGGGACAGCTAGGGCTATACAGAGAAACCCTGTCTTGAAAGAAAAACAAACAAACAAACAAAAATAAAACAAAACAACAACAACAAATAATTATTTTTTAAAATAAGAAAAGGAAAAGCCAAAAGGCCAGCAGGCTTCCTGAAACCCAGGATCCTGGAGCTAGGGAACGTTCCACAGGTGAGCCAGAGGTTCACAACCACTTTGGCTTTTACAGCATTTCCTCCTGGGAGGGTCCTCTGGATGTATGTCAATGTTCTTCCCAGACACAGGCCTCAGAGAAAAGCCCCTAGTAGGTGTGTGTTGTGGGAGTCTGTCCCTCTGTTGCTTGGGAAACAACTATATCCTCCATTCACAGTAGACAGCAAAGCTGAGTTGAATTCCATTCTCTCGCTCCTCATCTCTGAGGCCCTGGTTAACTCCATGATCAAAGAAGCCTCAGCTGGACAGGGTGACTGGGTAACTGCAGTCATCACCACAGGGGCTGGCGTTCCGTGTTCAGCCGTGGAGTGGGCTGGAGGGCTAGAGCTTGGGGAGTGGACTTGGAAGGGTAGCTCTGACAAGCCCCCTGTGTTTCTAGTTTAGGAAAAGCACCCGAGCCCAGTGGGGTCTTCTCTGTCCCTCCTCAATCAGTCCCGGGAATCCCATTTGCCCTCCTTTGTCCAGGGAACCGGGCTCCCACCCTAATCAGGACAGTAGTCTTAAACTCTGTCAACAGACTTTATTGGGCTGGGAGGAAAGGGCTGGAGGATGGGTTTCCCGAGGTGCGGCTGTGTGGGCTGACTTCTACTTTTCAGGGGCTGGGCAGCCCAGCCAATACTGAGCAATGGAGCGTGGGTAGGGAGGGTTCACAGAGTCCACTCGCCTCGTTCTAAGGTTGACTCGGTAGTACTTGTCTGAAAGAGAACAGAAAGGTGTGTAAGATCCTGCCTGGCTTGTCGCTTATCCCAAGAAGGAAAACAAGGGTTTCTCTCAGAAGTGAAAGTGAACGACCACCATGCAGATGAGGTCACCATCTACAGGCTGTGTTCAGCACCCAGGGACCAGAACCTGCAGGAGAGGCCCAAGCAAAACCAGCTTCGCGAGTAGCAGGGCCCACCTCCAGAGAAGAAATAGACGCTCTGAATGGGCTCGCAGGTGGCAGGTACGAGCCAGTTCATGTCATAATCGTAGTTGTAGTCTCCTAGCCCGCTCTCCTCACTAGAGAACAAAGAGAACCAGACTGAACGCGATGAGCGACGAGAGTTCAGGCTCTGGCTGCTGCTGTGGCTGCGGCTGCGGCCACGCCCACGGCGTGAACGATAGCGTTTTCGGCTGCGACGCCTAAACTTCTGTTTTTTAGCCTGGAAGGAGCGGGATGTGGAGCCCGAGATGTAGATGCGGCCAGCCATAGCAGCGTCCACTTTCCCTGGCACACCATGCCAGTCCCGGCTGATGAACTGGGGTTGTCTGACGCCGTCTGTAGCAGAAAAGGGAGGATCAAGGCTTTGATTTTTCCAGCAGGACATTGTTTGTTTGTTTGTTTGTTTATTTATTTATTTATTTATTTATTTATTTATTTATTTATCAAGACAAGGTTTCTCATTGTAGCTTTGGAGCCTGTCCTGGCACCCGCTCTGTAGACCAGGCTGGCCTTGAACTCACAGAGATCAGCCTACCTCTGCCTTCCAAGTGCTGGGATTAAAGGCATGCACCACCACTGACTGCCTGGCTGGTTTTTTTTTTGTTTGTTTGTTTGTTTGTTTCTGTTTCTGTTTTTTTTTTTTTTTTTTTTTTAAGGTCTCTCTATGTACCCATGGCTGACCTGGAACTCACTATGAAAACCAGGCTGGCCTCTTAACACACAGAGATCTGCCAGTCTCTGCCTCAGAGTGCTGGGATTAAAAGTGTGTGCCACCACAGCCGATTCCAGCAGGACCTTAAGAGTTCATCTTGCCCAAGACACACAGCAAGCTCATGAAAAACTCAGTATCCAGCACCCAGGCCTCAGGCTCCCTGTCCAGTGCCTTCTCCTGTGTCCTGTCTCCACTGTATCCCTTGTGTCTCTGCCCCTCCTAAACCCTCATCCACTGTCCCTGCTTCCGCTGTGTTAGGCAAAGTCCAAGGTATGGGGTCCAAATGGAGCCAAGCCTCACCCCCAAAAGTCAACAGAAGCAAAGTCTAGCCAGAGCAAACAGCTCTTGATCGATGCCACAATTCCAGTCCCCTCCCCTGAAGCCCCCACTGCTACAGTCTGGCCCTACTCCAAACACACTTTCTGGAGAGCTCTCCCTCCATACCAGTGGATCTGCCCCAGAAGAGGAGTTCAAAGATGTTCTCCCAGCTGTCCCGCTGAAGCAAGGCAAAGTGCTCGAACACGGCTGACAGAGAGCTGCCTTCGCAGTCCTCCTGGCTGGGCTGCTGCTGGAATTCATACTCCCAGTATTGCTTCCCTGAGGAGCAGGACAGCTGGCGTGAGAAGGCCAGATCTGACTAAAGCCGGGGAGCTCCGAGGTAGGGGGGAGCATACCCCAAGTCCTGACCCAGGGAAGCATAGGAGAGAGCAGGGGTTCCTCCACCACCCTCCCCTTCACCCCCCACCCCGAGTACCTTTGAAGAAGAAGACTCTCTCCCGGCCACTGTAGCGGTGGGCAGGAAGGGCTAACGCTGCATCCACATTGTCTGGTATGCCACTGAAACCTTCGGAGATGTTTCGGGGATAACCAGGGTCCAAAACACCATCCTCAAAACGCCAGTACTGACTGCCCTGAGGGTCAGGGAAGATGAAAAGGGTGAGGAAATACTTCTCTGCAAAGAGGCTGTCCTAGATCCTAAACTGGCTCTCACCAGCTCCTGGAATCCCTGACTACCTTGTTCTCACATCTCCCAGCATCTTCTGTGATACTCTTTACCTTGACTCATGGACTTGGGTCTGATACCTTGAAAAAGTAGGTCTTCCCCTGACAGTTGATTCGAGTGAAGGCAGCATCAATGGGACCCTCGATGCCCCAGACATCTCGGATGAGCTTGGGGTACCCAGGCCTCACTGCTGTTTCATCTAACTCATAACAGTACTGCCCTAGAGTAAGGGGAGGCTGTGTGAGAAGCAGATGCTCCCAGGGCAGCCCCCCATCATTCCCCGGTCACCCCCATCGCCCACCACCCCCTCTCCCCACCCCCATCCATAGAGGCACCTCGGAAGGCAAAGAGGGAACCATTCTTGAGGTCCGTGAAGGCATCAAATGGCTTCCCACTACACAGTTCTTCTGCGAAGTCAGAGCTCTCTTGAGCAGAGGTGTCAGGCCTTGGAGTCACTTCCAGGTACCCCACTTCAGGCCCTGAGGTGCTTGCCTCCAGTGCAGGAACCTGCTCCTCAGGCTTTAGGAAAGATGTTGGCTCTGAGGTGTCTTCAGTTTGGGGCTGCAGGTCAGGGTGCAAAGAAGTGTTCTCTGGTTGTACATGGGTGCTAGTGCCATTCTTGGTCTCCTCTGGGTAGTCATAGGACAAGTACTCATCTTCTGGCATAGTAAACACGTCCCCCCGAGTCACTGCAGGCAGAGGGGGCAGTAGTAAGTGTCCAGTCACACAGGAGATCCCATGCCCACCCATCAGGGCTCTGAACATACCTTGGGGTTTGCACTGAGCCACGTAGTCAGCACAGCAGCTCTGATAGTAACTGCAGAGTTCATCACACTGACACTTCCTGTTGGCCATGAACCCCTGGGTGCAGCGGCCCTTGCATGACTCTATGGAAGGGAATAGTCGTCTTTACAGCCCAGGCCAGGCCACCTGCCCACCCAGTATTGCCCTAGATCTCCACCAATCGCCCCCACACCTTGGTCAGCCACAGAAACCCACGCCAGCAGGGTTAGCAGCAGAAAGGGCCCCAGAGGTGCCATGGCAGGCCTCTAGCTGAAGGCCTGGCAAGCTGGGCTCGGAGCTTCCAGAGTCTCACCGTCCAGCCTGGGAAAAGAATCAAACTGAAGAAGAATTTTACTGGGTTTCTGCCTCTATTTGCTCATCCTCTGGCCCAGCCCTATTCCCCTCCTCCAAACACAGCTGCAACAAAGGGTCACATTCCCAGAAACCCAGCCCTAGGAGAGCTGAGAAATAGAATCTTTGCCAAGACCAGAGTCAGAGGGGTCATGGGCAGCTGGGATAGCATGGTGAGTTGAGGAGGCAGGAAGAAAGCATGTGTTATCATCCTGTGAGCCAGTTACAGTAATCTCTCTGAGACTTTCTCTTTATGAAGTGGGACCACGGTGCCTGACCTCATCAGGTGTTAAGAAATTACATGAGCCAGAACTGACAAAATGCTTGGTGCCTGGAGTAGCTTCCAACTCATTCCCATAATCAGTTATTGGGTTACTGTTTGATCCTGACTGTTTGCCCCATCCTACCCCCACTTCCCAGTTGGATATTTAGGGCAGTGGAGTGGAAGGAGGGGTGGGAGGAGAGCTGCCAGGCACTCTGGGGGAGGTTTCTTCTCTTATCATAGAGGAACAAAGCTTCATTTCTAGCCTCTCCTTGGGGAAGCACGGTTCTCTCCAAGATAGGCTCCACAGCACAGGAAGCAGTGGCTCCCAACGCTTTGGCCCACAATCCATTCCTCTCTTGAATTTTAGTTTATGCATTTTATCTTGTGTATTTGAGTGTCCATGTACCATGTGCATGCCTGGTGTCTGTAGAGGTCACAAGAGGGCTTTGAACACCGTGGGACTGGAGTTTGAACAATTGTGAGCTGCCATATGAGTGCTGGGAATCAAATCTAGGACCACTGCAAAAAAAGAGTGCTCTTAAAGACTAAGCTATTTCTCCACTCCCAGAGCCCATTGCTGAGGCTTCCACTAATCCACTGATCCTCAGTGGACCACCCCTGAGTCCACCTACAGTGACCCCATCAATAAAGACTTACATTATGAAGTGTGATCCCTCTATGGAAAAAAAAAAAAATGCTCACTGGTACAGAATGCTAGGCTTTGTGCCAAATTTCAGGCACCGGTATGTTTCTGAAGCCCCTAAGATTTCTGTTCTGTAATCTGTCTCTTCTCTATGGGACACAGTCGCCTCCGAGGCAAAAAGAAGCCCTAAGCCTTACTCCCTACAGACATGTGAGGCCTAAGTGGAAACAGACATTATGGGGCCTTAAGAAGCTCACTGCGAAGGGGATGTGGATACATTCAACCAGTTTGCTTCCACATCACCCGGGACAGGGCGAGCAGCGAGGATGGAAGACCTCTCGTTTCAGCCCCTTACCTTATCTGGCACGGGGCAGAGGGGAGATGACTAGAGAAAGGAGGCGGGGCCAAGTGAGGCCTGGGGTGGAGCTTGCGCCCGCGGCAGGGGCGGAGCCTTCGAGCCTTTGATGCGGGGCATCAAATCCTTGACTCCGCTACGCTACTCAGAGGCGTGGTTGATGCTCTCCACGGAGCATCTCGGCTCCACCGAGCTAAGAGGCTGGAGCTGCGCTTTGTTCCGGGCACTGGCGTCTCTACCCTCCCGTGTCGCGTCCATCCTTTGCTTCCCTCTCCCTGTATCTCCTTCCTGAGCCGTTGTATCCCCGAGCTGCCCTCCTCCCTTTGCTTCTAAACGTGTGGCCTAGCGCCCTTGCCAGGTCCTGGTTTTTGCGTTTTCCTCCCAAGGCCGGGGTCGCTCCTCCAGGCCCCGCCCCTCCAGGCGCGGTATGCCCCCAGCTGTCCAGCGCCCATGGTCCTGACGCTGCTCTTCTCCGCCTACAAACTGTGCCGCTTCTTCGCCATGTCGGGCTCACAGTCGGGCACCGATCGGCTGACAGTGCCGGGGCCGGATAGGAATGGCAGCCCCAGCCCGTGGTGGGCTGCGGGCCGCGGGTCCCGCGAGGTGTCTCCCGGGGTGGGCACCGAGGTGCAAGGCGCCCTGGAGCGTTCTCTGCCTGAGCTGCAGCAGGCGCTGTCCGAGCTGAAGCAGGCAAGCGCGGCGCGGGCGGTGGGCGCCGGCCTCTCCGAGGTCTTCCAGCTGGTAGAGGAGGCCTGGCTGCTGCCGGCCGTGGGCCGCGAGGTGGCCCAGGGTCTGTGCGATGCGATACGCCTGGACGGTGGCCTGGACTTGCTGTTGCAGTTGCTGCAGGCACCGGAGCTAGAGACCCGCGTGCAGGCCGCGCGCCTGCTGGAGCAGATCCTGGTGGCCGAGAACCGGTGAGGGAGAGCGCCGTGAGGTGGTGGGGAGGCCAGAACAGCGGAGGTGGTTGGAAATGGCATCCCATTGCTGATAGTCCCCTGAGCCCATAGTTCTCCCCTGAGTCTGGGTGCCCTTCTGTGCTACCCTGAAAACCAGGCCAGCCATGATCTCATTCTGCAGCATCTGATGAGTAACAAAAAGTTTTTTGTTGTTGTTGTTTTGTTTTGTTTTCTGGATTGAGAGGGTGGGGGCAGAGGAAACTGAGGCGCTTCCCTTTCTCTGTATGTGGGAACAGACTAAGCCTGGCTGCCTGTTCTTTGACTACTTCCTGGGACCTTCTCTGAGCTATGAAGCCCTCAGAAAGCTTACTTTCCCAGAACAAAACGGGCTGTCATATTCCTAATTCTCACCGAAATCTCAGCCTCTTAGCTCAGAATTTCTGGAAAAGTCACTTTCAGCACCCTGACCTCACAAGTATTATGGAAAAGAGGGAGAGGCGTTTTCTCTGGATTTTCAATCACGTGGAATTAATACAACTGTTGAAAAACGCACAAGTAAGGTTCTGCTTGCCTTGCCTCATCTAACATCTGGTGCCCTGGTGGGGATGGACCATGAGTATGGAGAACCCGAAAATGGAGTGGGTGCTTGCTGAATATGTCGAGACCCAGTTTGGCTGGAGTGGACTTGGTATGTAGAAAGTGGGTGCAGGGAGCACTCTAGGAGGAGCAGGACTGCATGATGCAAGCACACTGGAGCGTGCCTTAAACCCCAGCACTGGGAGTCAGAGGCAGATAGAGCTCTGTGAGATCGAGGCCAGCCTAGTCTAGATAGTGAGTTTCAGGACAGCCATGGTGGTTAGACAGAAAAAAGAAAAGAAAACGACTATCCTTACCCATTGAGAGTCCTGAGAGTGTAACCACTAACTAGTGTACCAATCCCAGACACAGGCAGATGTTGCTTCAGGATCAAGGACAGGGCACAAATCCTGGTAACCTTTTGTGCTGTTTCTCCAGAAACCCAGGGGCTCTGTATTCTTCCAAAGTGTGAAGGGCTGAGACTGGAAGGGAAAGTGGGGGTGAGGGGGGCACCGAGGTTTTCTGCTTATGAATATTTTCCCTCCTCCATCAATCAGTCTCCCCACTGACTCTTTTTGCTGTTCTATTCTGGTTGTGTTAGTCTTCCCCAGAGTATTGTTGCAGCCACTTCTCAGAATTCTAAATCATTCTCTCACCCCTGAACTGTCAACAGTGCAGGGCTCTTCAAACCTGATCCCATAACACCCAACAAGGGCATCATTTAAAAGCCCTCTAAATCACAGGCCACACCACCAGGGGAACAGAATTAATATAATGAACATATCCTCAGGGAAGCTAAATGGCCTCCCCTAGAATATTGATTGAATAATAGAGGATACTGCTTTAATAAAAGGAAAGAAAATTATTGCACATAAATTCAAAAATGCAAAAATGTGCAAAAAAGGGAGGAATAATTACACATTCTCAACAAAGCCTTCTCTACAGAGGAAAAACCACTGAGCTAACTTTTTGTACATCCTTCCAGAGAGGGGCAGGGAATAGACAAGCATTTTCGTATAAGGTATTGTAACATATAAATGACTATTCCCCTACCTGGCAGCTGGGATTTGAAACTAGAGCTGTGTACCTCCAAAGATTATGGCCATTTCATCAGATCCACAGTCTCAGACAACGGAATTGGGAAATAAACTTACAGTTTTCACAACCAGCACACAGCTCTAACTTCAGGGAGGTTTCTGGGCATAGGCAAAGTTAGAGCTGTAGGCTAAGACCTAGCAGTCAAAATACAGTTCCAGATGTGAATGAGGATGTTGGGTATCCTGGAGCGGGAATTATAGAGGAGTGTGAGCCACCAGGTCCTCTGGGAGAGTAGCAGTGCTCTTAACTGCTGAGCCATCTCTCCAGTCCTGAGATGATTTCTTAGGCATATCTAGCCCTGATAGCCTAAGAGTTTACCTAGTCCAAAGTCAAGATAAAGGATCTTGAACTCTGCAGACAAACAGACCTGTCAGAAATTCTATGACCTTGGATTTTACATGACCTCTCTCTGACCTTAGCTTTCCTCACTGGCAAAAGGAATGCCCGAGTTCCAGATTCCAGGATGGAGAGTTAGGGCCTATTTGTTCCTTTGGGGTGGCCTGTAGAGAGGCTGAGTGATGAGGTCAGCAAAGCTTTCTGAACTTAAGGCATGTCCAGGACTTATCCAGGCTACACAAAGTGTGTAATGCCCTGTATACTATGCTCTATGCTCCTGGTGGCATCCACAGAGCAAGAATTCTGTGGCCCCCTAAGTCTTTGGAAGTCACCTGACTAGGGATCATCTGTGGAGGTGAGACAGGAAGTCACCTGACTGAGGTGGTAGGTGAGACAAAGTCTTTACCTCTGCCTGGAGAGTGGCAGTTTGTTTGCTACTCTGGAAGCCTTCAGGATCTGCCTTGAGCATACCTTCCCTGAAGCAGCCATTTCCCTAAAGTCTAAACACAAACTGAACACTCTTTCCCCAAAGATCTTCAGTGGCTTCCTGTTTGTCACAAAGATAAAGCACAGATGCCTTGAGGAAGATGAATAGACTGTCAGGACTGAGTTCTTCCCCATTCTGTCTTTGGACCCTCTGCTTTAGCACGTGGGAGTGTGGTTAGCTCCCTAGGTGGTACCCAGTTCTCCAAAAGCTGCAAGCCTGTGCATGCACCTGTGTCTGCAATGCAAGATCCCCTTCTCATGGCTCATTTCCCAACCATCCTCCTGACCCAAACCCTAAGCAACCACAGAATATATTTAATGTATCTGGTGAGCTCTTTTCTCTCTTTTGTGATGCTAGGGGTTGGAGTCAGAACCTTGCACATATTAAGCAAGCACTTTGCCATTGAGCTACATCACTAGCCTGTCTGTCTGTCTGTCTGTCTGTCTGTCTGTCTGTCTGCTGCCCTGCCTGCCTGCCTGTCTGAGATAGGACTCTCTAAGTTACCTAAGCTTGTTACTAACTCACTATGTAGTCCTGGCCTTGAACTTTCAATTCTCAACTTCTTCTATTTTGGTCTTGTTTATTTGTTTGGTTTTCCAAGATAGGATTTCTCTGTGCAACAGTCCTGGGTATCCTAGAACTCACTTTGTAGACTAGGCTGTCCTTGAACTCAAAGAGATCTGCCTGCCTCTGCCTCCCTAGTGCTGGGATTAAAGGCATGCACCACCATGACCTGCATAATTCTCAAGTTTGGGCAGTGGAGATTACAGATGTGTGCTGCTGTGGGCACACATGTGGGCAGCCTGGTAAAACGTCTAGGTTTGTTTTGAGTGCAGGCATTTGCACAAATGGTGCTAAGTTACACAGTACACTATGTTTCCTTTTCCAACGCTATGTTAGAGTCATAAGATCCTTCATGTTATACCCTGGGACTTGCCTTTAATCTCAGCACTCAGGAGGCAAAGGCAGGCAGATATCTGTGAATTGAGACCAGCTTGGTCAACAGACTGAGTTCCAGGATAGCCAAAGCTACATAAAGAGACCCTGTCTGGAAAAAACAACAACAATAAAAACCTTCATGTTACAATGACAAAGCTGCTCAGTCATTTGTTACTGCAGGTGACCACCTGTCCAGTTACCCTATGCGTGGGCTTGGTATTGATGGCTCCAACTTCCTTGCTTCATAAATAGCACTGTGTCAAGCACCTTTACACATGTGCCCTCAGCTGGACTCCTTTTAGGAGAGATTGTCTGCTCCCAAATGAACTGGGCCAGCTGGCAGCCCCCCCAGAGTCCTCAGGACCTTCAAACTCCCCCAGTCTTTGTGTTTGCCCACCTCTCAGGCAATCTTTATTCTTCTGACTGCCCAGAAGGTCGCAACACCTCTTTATGTTTGCTAACATTTTTGGATTTTCTCTTTCATATATTGTCTAAGACTGCCCGTTTTCTATTGAATTCCTGCATTTTGTTTGTTTGAATATTTTTTCTGGCCTTCTTTCTCTTCCTTAAACATGCTAGCTCATCAGTGGCAGGGCCTTTGTCCTGGCTCGTCTCTGTCTCGCATTAGGCTCTTCTTTTAGCTTTTTGTAGGCAGTTGTCTCATTATTTCCCAGATAAAATCTCCTTAGACACGTCCCTCCTACATGACATCATCCAGTTTGCTAGCATAGTACGATACTACTAAGAGCTTGAGCCCTCATTGGGTACTCGTCCTCAGCCAGCCTTGTTTGCTGGGGCTAAATAAGACACAGACTTACTCACTGCTTAACATCAGCCTCTCTAGTGCCAAGTCAAGCACATAGTAGGTCCTCAAGCAATATCGACTGAGTGAATGAATAAACACACCAGTCATGGAATATGAAGGTTGGACTCATTCAAGGACAGGGTTAAAAGTGTTGTACTTCTGGTGAGACATCAAATGACAAATCACATTTATTGAGTTTTATGAATTATCTTTTTTTAATTTTCATTTTTTATTGTTCCTCTGTGCTTGTATGCGCATGTGTGTGCAGGTGGGCTCCAAGACCAGAAGAAAGCAAAGGTTCCCCAGAAGTAAGAGTTACAGGCATTTGTGAGCCAAGCTACCTGACCTAGGTGCTGGGAACTGAGCTCTAGACCTCTCTGCATAAGCAACAAACACTCAACGGCTGAGCCCCCTCTTCATCCTCTTTATGGATTATCTTGTTAGTCCTGATAACATTTTTATAAAATAGGTATTCTTTTCCCATTGGTGATGAGAGGAAACCGAAGTCGAGAAAAGAGGTGTCAGGTGTTTGCAAACAGAAAACAGCAAAGAAGAACCCGGTGGGCTCAGGAATCGGCCGTAGAGTTGGAAGCATTCAGGCAGCTTTGGGGAGATGATAGAGGAGGTGGCTGTGGCCAAGTTATAGCTCCCTGATAACCAGAGACAGAAGTTAGGGTCTGAACAAAAATAGTAATAATGCTGCCCAAACTCCAAAGACTGCAGCCACACCACATTCTCCTTCTCCTGTCGCCCGGCAGGGATCGTGTGGCGCGTATCGGCCTGGGCGTGATCTTGAACCTGGCGAAGGAGCGCGAACCAGTGGAACTGGCACGGAGCGTGGCAGGCATCTTGGAGCACATGTTCAAGCATTCGGAGGAGACGTGCCAGCGGCTGGTGGGGGCCGGCGGTCTGGACGCAGTGCTGTACTGGTGCCGCCGCACAGACCCGGCGCTGCTGCGCCACTGCGCCCTGGCGCTGGCGAATTGCGCGCTGCACGGGGGTCAGGCGGTGCAGAGATGCATGGTGGAGAAGCGCGCTGCAGAGTGGCTCTTCCCTCTCGCCTTCTCCAAGGAGGACGAGCTGCTGCGGCTGCATGCCTGCCTGGCGGTGGCGGTGTTGGCTACCAACAAGGAGGTGGAGCGTGAGGTCGAGCACTCTGGCACGCTAGCGCTCGTCGAGCCACTCGTGGCATCGCTGGACCCCGGCCGCTTCGCCCGCTGCCTGGTGGACGCCAGTGACACACGCCAAGGTCGCGGACCGGACGACCTGCAAAGCCTGGTGCTGCTGCTCGATTCGTCGCGTTTGGAGGCTCAGTGCATCGGGGCTTTCTATCTGTGCGCGGAGGCTGCCATCAAGAGCCTACAGGGCAAGACAAAGGTACATAGGAGAGGGTGGCTCAAGGGTTAAGAGAACATCTGGAAAGGTTTCTCATAGGAAGCTATCTGCAGCTGGGATTTGGAGTACTCGCAAGAATGAAGTGAAGCATAGAGCCCTGTGGTGGGGCTTGTCTGCAGAGGCAGACAGACCTCTGTGACTTCGAGGCTATCCTGGCCGACATATCGAGTTCCAGGCCTTAGGTGAAGCAACAGAAGGTAGAGGGACCAGTCATTTTGACCTTGAAGGTGAGACTCAAAGTTGCACTTGGCCCTTGGGGACAAGAGGAAGATACTGAGACATTTTAAAATAGGAGACCTGCAAGTTTTACAAAGATCAACCTGGCCGCTGCAGAAGCGGGGGTGACAAGGGTAGCTCGAGGTTGATGTGCTGGGGAGACCAACTGAGAAAGTGGAGGAAGGGTGGACAGTAGCAGACAGAAGTAGACAGATTAGGGATTTATGCTTGGGAAGGGGGCGAGGGGGCCATGCGTATGAGGAGGTAAACTGCGCGAGAGATCACAGTGGAAGAGAAGACCCTATTGAGTTTGGGGCGCCCAGCAGATGTTCAGCTGGGAAGCCTCAGTGGGCACCCAAGTCACCTACATCTAGAGTCTGGGAAAGAGAAGGCGGCTGGAGAAAGAGGCTTGGGGTAGGACCTCGGTGTAAATGACAGTCACCTGAGTCACAAAGTGTCCCCATGGCCAAGATCTTTGCCTACTTCCTGACTTACTGTGACCTTGAGCAGCTAGCTTTCCCCCTCTGGGGCACGCTTTTACTTTTTGGAAAAATTGAAGGAGTCAATGGAATGCATGGAGGAGTGGCTGATCAATCTGGGTTCCCCTGAATTAGTGGAGTTCCAATCACACTAGAAACACTAAGAGTTTAGCACGGATGTGGAAGCTGCAGTGTGAGGCTTGGTGGGTCTTCTGCCACCTGGCGGCCATACTGAGAACTACAGACTTTATCCAGGACGGATGGGCAAGGAAGTTGGAAGTCCTAATCAGGAGTGGATGAGTTTCAGGAGGGAAAATGCATGGTGGACTGAAGGGGTTGGGGCAGGCACCGGTGACTTAGTGATGATGGCTAGAACAGTTAGTGGGCTTACTGAGAAGAGAGATGGACTGGACACGTCTGGTTGCAGCTGAGGTGCTGGAAGCCTTAGACTCCCTCATCCATCCTCTTTCCTAAGGTGTTCAGCGACATCGGTGCCATCCAGAGCCTGAAACGCCTCGTTTCTTACTCAACCAATGGCACCACATCCGCGCTGGCCAAGCGCGCGCTGCGCTTGTTGGGCGAGGAGGTACCCCGGCGCATCCTACCTTGCGTGGCCAGCTGGAAGGAGGCCGAGGTCCAAATCTGGCTGCAACAGATCGGCTTCTCCCAGTACTGCGAGAATTTTCGGGTAGAGCAGCGGGTAGCCATCTCCCTCTACACCAAGAGGGGCGTGTCCCTGAGGGCGCCTGGCCACCGGGGACATCCTGCGGACCACGTGCTCTGTAGACCTCACACCAGCAGCACCACCGTGGCCTTTTAGGGGTGGGAAAACCGCAGTCAGCCACCCTCAGAGTCCCATTGGCCTCCACCGCCACTTCCTGTTCCTTTCCGTTGCATCTTGTGCTGGGGGGGTTGGGGGGGGAAGGAGAGCCTTCCTCACACCTCCACCTCCCCCAGGATCAGCAGGTAGATGGTGACCTGCTTCTACGGCTCACAGAGGAAGAACTCCAGACAGACCTGGGCATGAAATCAAGCATCACCCGCAAAAGGCAAGGAGCCCCCAGCCAATCCAACCCAGACGAATCCTTAACTAGCCTCCCCCTCTGCCACCAGCCCACCCTTGTTTTCTACCTCCTGAGCAGGTTCTTTAGGGAGCTCACGGAGCTCAAGACCTTTGCCAGCTATGCTACCTGCGACCGCAGCAACCTAGCAGACTGGCTAGGCAGCCTGGACCCTCGCTTCCGCCAGTACACCTACGGCCTGGTCAGCTGCGGCCTGGACCGCTCCCTGTTGCACCGCGTGTCAGAGCAGCAGCTCCTGGAGGACTGTGGCATCCGACTTGGGGTGCATCGCTCACGCATCCTCACTGCAGCCCGAGGTAAGTGCGCCCACCTGGGAACCCCACTCCAGCTCCAGTCCTGAAAGGGAGGGGCGGCTCAGGCTGGAGGCAGCCTCCCTGAGGAGTGAGCACCTGGCTGGGTTAGACTGGCTTTGAGGATGTAAAGATTAGTCTGCTGCCTTTTGCCCTTAAGAAGTCCTTCGTCTGAGATGGGTACCAGGTAGGAATAAGGAGGTATACAATCAGCAATTGACCATGGTAAGAAGCAGCCCCAGGACTCCTGTGGGACCCCAGAGGAATCACAGCCTGTCTTGACCACCCGGGTCCAGACTTAGAGGAGGAGATGTGTGTTGTCCAGGTTTTGAGGGATGTATGAAGGCAGGGAGGACAGGAAGGCAGCCAGGCAGGGGTCGTTTAGCAAGTATAAGGACAGGCAGGACAGTACATGGGTGCCATTGGAGGGCACTGGTGGTTTGGGTGGGGACGTGGGGATTAGAGGGTAAACTTATCCTAGCAGCCAGCAGCTTAAAAGTCTGGATTCTGGCAGTATGTCCCAGCAGAGCCTAGGGCACTGGCAGCCTCCCTTTTCTTACTGACTTATTTTCATTGCACAATTCACTCTTGCTAGCTCTTACATGTCAATAACTATGTATCCCAGGCATCTCAGTCAGGTTTTTTTTTTTTTTTTAAGACTGCATGAGTGTTTGTCTATGTGTATGTATGTGTACCTCATGAGCTTCGGGTGCTCAAAGAAACCAGAAGAGGGCACCAGAGCCCCTATAACTGGAGTTACAAATGGTTGTGAGCCACCACACGGTGCTAGGATCTGCACCTGGGTCCTCTAGAAGAGCAGCAAGTGCTCTTTGCTTCTTAGTCATCTCTCCAGCCCTTGTGATAAGTTCTTAATATATAATCTCACAACTGAGTGTGGAGGCATGCACCTGCAGCCCACGCAGAGGGGAGGCAGAGGCGGGAGGGTTGCTGAAAGCTCATGACAAGCTTGGTTTACATATGGAGTCCAAGGCCATCCAGGGCTGTGTAAGGCAACCCCGTCTCAACAAAACAAAACAAAAAAACAAAACAAATGAAAAGAAACCTATTTATTTCTATAACTGTTCTATGTCGTAGGAGTTCAGTATTTGAAATCAACTTTTAAAAACTTTTAAAGAATAAAAAGAGGCTCTCAGGGCTGATGAAAGGGCTGATGATGATAAGTATGAAAAGGCTCTTGTTGCTAAGCCTTATGCCTTGAGATCAATTTCCATGACTCACAGAGGAGGAGAGAACACACTCCCCCAAGCTGCCTTCTGACCTCCACAGGCTCTCTGTGGCACCCCATCCCATGAATATATAAATGTAAGAAAACATTTTTCTTTTAAAAGAGACTTTAATTTGAAAAGCAAACATGGTAGTGCCCAGCTTGAGGTGTTTTGAAAAGTGTATCCTGTGTAATCAAGCATTTCCATTATAGGTTTTAATTTTAGAGATAATAAAATGGAAATAAGAATTTAAAAACACTTCCTAAGGTTATAAAAGCCATTAAGTGACAACTGGGATCTGAGCCCACTGTTTTTTCCGCATCATAAACAGACAAATGTGTGTGTGTGGTGTTAATTATGAATATTATTATTAGAAGATGAGTCCATTTCATTTCATTCTTCCACTCAGCAAGAGCATGCTGACCACATGGCACTGCAGACTCTTTCTTCTGCCTTAAGAAGAGGTCAGCTTTTATCTTTAAGCTCCCAATGAAAGTTCAAAATTTCTTTTGTTGCTGTTGTTCATTTGTTTTGTTTCATTTTTTTTTCTTTTTCTTTTTCTTTTTCTTTTTTTTTTTGAGACAGAATCTCTCTTTGTAGCCTTGGAACAGGCTGGCCCTGAACTTCAGACATTCCTCTGCCCCTACCTAAGTGCTGAGATTGAAGGTGTGTGCCCTCTCACCTTGCTAAGATTTCTTTCTTCCCTCCCTTTTTAAAAATAATTTATTTAAATTTATTTTATGTGCATTGGTGTGAAAGTGTCAAGGCCCCTGGAACTGGAGTTATAGACAGTTCTGAGCTGCTATGTGGTTGCTGAGAATTGAACTCATGTCCTCTGGAAGAGCAGCAGCCAGTGCTCTTAACCTCTGTGCCATCTCTCCAGCCCCCTTCCTTCCTTTCTTTTCTTCCTTCCTCCTTTCTTTCCTTCCTTCTTTTCTTCCTTCCTTTCTTTCTGTAAGGTTCTAAGGCAAAAATAATTGTTACCTTGAGGAATAAAGAACCATGTAGTCTTCATGTTTTGTTTTCTTTTGTTTTAATTATTTATTTATTTATTTATTATTAAGATAGGGCTTTTCTCTTGTAGCCCAGCTCTCCTGGAATTTGCTCTGTATATCAGGCTGACTTTGAACTTAAGATCTGCCTCCCAAGTACTGAGATCAAAGGTGTGCACCACCACATCCAGCTGTTTTGTTTTGTTATTTTGTATTTGTATAGCTTCTTTGTATGTCATGTGAGTGCATGTGTGTTCATGCATATGGAGTTCAGGGGCCAGTGTTGGGGTGTCTTCTTCGTCCTCTATTGTGTGACACTGTTTTTTTGTTTGTTTTTGAGACAGGGTCTCACTATGTAGCCCCACTGTCCTGGAACTCACTAAATAGAGCAAGACTAGCCTCAGACTCTCAGGGACCCTGCTCTGTCTTCCAGTGCTTTCAAAGTCACATGCCTCCACAGCTATGCTTTCAAAGGCACATGCCTCCACAGCTATGCTTTTGTTTTGTTTTGTTTTTGAGACAGGGTATCTCACTTAATTCAGAGCTCACTAATTGACTAAGTTGACTTACAACTAGCTCTGGGGATCCCCCTCTCTTCATGCTCCTCCCTTCTCCAGTGCAAGGGTTACCAGCATGAGCCACCATGCACAGTTTACATTTTTCATGTTTTATTGTCTGAGTGTGTGTGTCTGTGTATGTGTGGCTGTGTGTGTGAGTGTGTGTCTCTCTGTGTGTCTGTGTGAGTGTGTGTGTGTCTGTGTGTGTGTGTTTATGTGTGTGTGAGTGTGTGTTGTCTGTGTCTGTGTGTGTCTGTGTCTGTGTGTCTCTGTGTGTGTGTGTCTCTGTGTGTGTGTCTGTGTCTGTGTGAGTGTGTGTGTGTCTGTGTGTGTGTGTCTCTCTGTGTGTCTGTGTGAGTGTGTGTGTGTCTGTGTGTGTGTGTTTATGTGTGTGTGAGTGTGTGTTGTCTGTGTCTGTGTGTGTGTGTCTCTGTGTGTGTTTATGTGTGTGTGAGTGTGTGTGTCTGTGTCTGTGTGTGTAAGTATCTGTGTGTGTGAGTGTGTGTGTCTGTGTCTGTGTGTCTCTGTGTGTCTATGTATGTGTGTGTGTGTGTGTGTGTGTGTGTGTGTGTGTGTGTGAGTGTTGGGGACAAACATGATATAGCACATGTGTGGAAGTTAGAAGACAGCTTTTGTCACTTGGTCCTCATATCCACCTGAGTCTCTGGATCGGACTCGGGTTGGCAGGCGTGGTGGCAAGTGCCTTTTACCACTGAGCCATCTTACCTGGCCCAGAGTTTTGTTTTTGTTTTTAAGTAGAGGCAAAGACATACTCAGATCCCTCTGGTGATGTAACACATGGAATAGGGTGGTTAATCCTAAATGGCTTGGTGATGTGGATGTCTTCTGTACATGTGTTTCTCTTATTGGTTGATGAATAAAACACCATGGCCAATAGGGCAGCAAGATAGGAGGGTCTAGGAGAGGAGGAGACTTCTGGGAGGTTTAGGCAGAGGGGAGTTGCCATGTGATCCTGGGGAAGAGAGGACTCGAGTAAGGAATTCTCCGGTAAGAGTAGAAATACATAGATTAGTAGTCATGGGTTGATAATAAAGCAGAGCTGGCCAATAAGAATCCCTAGTCAGCAGCCAACAGTGTTATAACTATTATAGGGTCTGTGTTCATTTGGGCTACAGGCAGCTGCAGGACCAGGCTGGCAGGAAAGAGTGCTAGTAACAGCTTGGGTAACTGTCTTAGGGTTTCTATTGCTGTGAAGAGACACCATGGCCACAGCAACTCTTACAAGGAAAACATTTAATTGAAATGGCTCACTTACAGTTCCGAGGTTTGATCCATTATCACCATGGCAGGGAGCATGGCAGTGTGCAAGCAGACATGGTGCTGGCTACATCTTGATCAGAAGGCAACAGGAAGTGGGCTGAGATACTGGGTGGTCTCTTGAACATAAAGGATCTCAAGCCCACCTCCACAGTGACACACGTCCTCCAACAAGACCAGACTTACTCTGACAAAGCCACCTTCTAATGTGCCACTCTTTATGAGATTATGGGGGCCAGTTACACACTACCACAGGAGACCACTGAGGAGGCTGGTCCTGGACACCTGAAACAGGGAGAACCTTGGGGCCAGAGTCCCAGAAGTTGAATAGTGAATGGTGCCAGGTGCTGAGAACTGCACAGCAGCTCTATGAGGGTGGAGTTTGCTGTTGTGTTCACTGCAGTATCCCTAGAACTGAGGATGGCAGCCAGCATCCTGTGCAAGCTTAGTGAATTAGATGATTCCCCATTTACAGCAATGACTCTCTCTCTCTCTCCCTCTCTCCTCCCCTCTCTCTCCCTCGCGTGTATGTGTATCTGTGTGTGTGTGTGTGTGTGTGTGTGTGTGTGTGTGTGTGTGTATGATCAGACAGGGCCTCATGTAGTTCAGTCTGGTCTTAAACTAGCTATGTAGTTGAAACTGACCTTGAACTTGCGATCTTTCTGCCTCCACTCCCTGGGACAATAGGCACACGCCACCATGCCGTGCCCAGTTTTTCCCGTTCATGGTGATACGAAGCATAGCCATGCTTTTCACTTTCATCACGGTTTTCAGAAATCTAGATTTCTGTGGAGTAGGCTCTGTATTGGATGTTTTTGCTTAGCTGCAGGTTGACGCAGCTGTTCTGAACCCGTGAGGTAGGCCAGGCTAAGCTGGGATGCCCGGGAGATGTATCCAGTAAACCTTCCCTCACAGTAGTTTACACTCATCGTGGGGTCGTCAGGACACTGGCACCATTTTAAACTGAGGCACACACCCTACTCTGACTGAGATATTAGGTGGGACTTGAGGCAGAAGAAGCCTGGGTTCCTCGTAGATGATGAAAAGGAGCCAAGGGGAAGGAGGGCTCAACCTAGCCTCAGTTTGGAGTGCTTGTGGCAGCTGCCTAAGCCAGTCTGCAGTTCAGAAGGAAGGTAAAGCTAGATTCATGGCCGCATCCCTAAAGCACAGACCCTTCCTGCCCAGGACTAGCCAAGGGTAGCTTTCCTTCCCATAGGATCCACCTCCCCATTCCAGGGACCCTTTTCTGGGGCAAGTCACCTTGCCCAGACTGGCCTGCAAAGTTTGAGCAGACAGGGGACTAAGATGATAGACCTCATGATGAGTAGTGGGGAGAGGCCACCCTCACGTGCATGTCTCTTTTGGCTCCAGAAATGCTACACTCGCCATTGCCCTGTTCTGGTGGCAAGCCCAGTGGAGACACCCCTGATGTCTTCATCAGCTACCGGAGAAGCTCGGGTTCCCAGCTGGCCAGGTGAGGGGGGTGGGCAGATGGCTGGGGTTTGGGGCCAGGCCACGGTGTTTACTCTATCCCTGTAGCCTCCTGAAGGTACACCTGCAGCTGCACGGTTTCAGCGTCTTCATCGATGTGGAAAAGCTGGAAGCTGGCAAATTTGAGGACAAGCTCATCCAGAGTGTCATGGCGGCTCGAAACTTTGTACTCGTGCTATCTGCTGGGGCACTGGACAAATGCATGCAGGACCATGACTGCAAGGACTGGGTACACAAGGTAGGTGCTGGCCTGTGCCTCTGTGCTGAAACACTGCGTGGGGTGGAGGGATGAGACTTTCTGGCTCAGCTGGGACTTGGAAGCCGTTGCTCCATCTGGGGTAGGACTTTAGCAAGCTACTTAGCCTCCATTTTCTCATCTACAAAGCAGGGATGACTTATTCATGTGTAAGGCTGTCCAGTGAGATCAGGAAGAGATAAAAATGCATGCAAAATATAACATCTGTGAGCTGGATATGGTGGTGCATCCTATAATCTCAGCACTTGCAAGGAGGAGGCAAGATCACCTCAGGTTCAGGATGAGCCGTGTCTATTTATCAATTTCTGGACCAGCCAGGGCTATCCTGTCTCAAAACCTAAAGAAAACCCCAAAACAAGACCTTTCACAGGGGTCATCTAAGCCCATAAGAAAACATAGATATTTACATTATAACTCATAATGGTAACAAAATTACAGTCATGAAGTAGTAATAGAAATAATTTAATGGCTTGGGGACACCACAACATAGGAACTGTATTAAAAGATTGCAGCATTAGGAAGGTTGAAAACCACTGATGTAGGATATTGTTAAAAGCACTCAAAGGGCTAAATTGGGAAGTCTTCAGTAGAACACCTGGCACATAGTAGCAATTATTATTATTAATTTAATTTTTGTGACTACATCTGTTTAATTCACCATCGTACCTCCAGTGCATGGTTGGATGATATAGCCCTTGCAGAAGGTACAGAGAATAGATCCATAGCACACCTAAAGATTATTAGTCATGCAGCAGTCAATAGGGATTGGAACTTGGGCTGAGGGATGCAGTAGTCAACTGAGGTGAGGTTTTGTTGTCTCCATGCAGCTGAGAACAAGAATATGTCCACAGTGAGCCTGAGCTGTGGCACTGGTCTGTAGACCTAGTCAGGAGGCTGAGCCAAAGACCTGCTCTGGCCACACAGCAAGACCTTGTCTCTTAGGAACAAGACAATGGGGCTGCAGAAAATGCTCAGTGGTTACTGAGGAGGGGCAGAGTTTAGTTCCCAGCACTTACAACCTCCTGTAATCCCAGCCCCAGGCCATCTGATGACCTCTTCTGGCCTCCCAGAGCACTTGCCCATATGTACACATTACACAAGCACACATACATGCGCCCCACACACTCACACAAGCATGCATATGCACACAGCATACACACAAGTACACATAATTTAAAAGAAAAAAGAGAGCTGGGTATGTTGGCACACACATTTAATCCCAGTGCTTGGGAGGCATAAGCAGATGGATTTCTGAGTCTGAGCCTGGGCTACATAGTAAGATCCAGGCCAGCTAGGATCAACTATACAGTAAGACCCTGTCTGTCTCAATAAAATAAAATTAAAAATGAACAAACACTGTAAAAATATGCCCACAATGACTCACAGAAACACTAAGCCAGGGCTGGAATGATCAGGGGAGGCTCCATGCAGGAAGCAGAACTTGAGAAATGGGTGCTGGTGAGGGGCTGGAGATTAAAAAGCACACGCTGCTCTTACAGAGGACTGGAGCTCAGTTCCAAGCACCCACATCAGGCAGCTCACATCCTCCTATAATCAGCTCTGTAGGATCCAACACCCTCTTCTAGCCTCTGAGGATACCTGCAACTATCCATACACAAACACGTACATATAGTTCAAATAAAGTACATATTTTAAAAAAGAAGAATGCAGGTGAATGGGAGAGAAGGTTCCAGGCAGGGACACATGAGTAGAGGAGAAGAGTTGGGATGAGACGTCACGCTCCCACAGGCTTCAGCTTGATGACCTGAGTTTAAGCTGAGGCTCAGAGATACACTGTAGTTGTAGTGTGGAGATCAGAGAGGCTGGGGTTTGAGGTCTGTCTGACTTTGAAGCCCAAGCTTCTTCCCCAGGACCTGTGCCATGTTCTGCAACAGAAATGAGATCGTGTGGGGGACTCAGTTGACCTGAGTGTCTTAGTTAGGATTTCTTATTGATGTAAAGAGACACCATGACCTTGGCAACTCTTATAAAGGGAAATATTTAATTGGGGTGGCTCACTTACAATCCAGGGTTTCATTCCACTATCATCATGGCAGGAAGCATGTGGGCAGACACGGTGCTGAGGAAGGAGCTGAGGGTTCTTACTTCTTGACCCACAGGCAGTGGCCCGTCTCACTGGGTGTATCTTGAGCACAGGAGACCTCAAAGTGCACCCCCACAGTGACACACTTTCTCCAACAAGGCCACACCTCCCATTAGTACCACTCACTTTGGGCGACATTTTCTTTCAAACCTCATTGAGACTTAATTGAGAGAACTTCACATCCAGGGGTGTTATTCTGGTGGCTTAAAATCAGCCATGGTGGGAGTATTTACACCAAAGAAATGAGTTACACAGAGATGTTCCACCACAGTGGGGAATCAGGTAGGAGCTCATACTTCATCTGCAGGCAGGCAGGAAGCACAGTGTGATAATTCTGCTTCTTAGCCAGCTTCCCCATTTTGTGCTGTCTGGTATTGATGCTCAGGGAATGGTTCCACCCACTTTCAGGATGAATCTTCCTGCCTCAGTTGGCCCAATCAAGATAATTCCTCACAGGCATGGCCAAGATGTGCTCAGAGGCTTGTCTCCTAGGCAATTCTAGATCCAGTCAAACTGACAATCAATGTTAGGGGAGGTACTCAAGCAGTGAATATGAGGATAAACATGGAAAGCCATCTAGATTGGCAGTGGGAAAGAGGGCTGAGCCCTGGGGGGCCATGTAAGAGGACTGAATATGGTGACTGATTTGTGGAGGAGGCATGGGACCAGGAAGATATCTTCTGGGAATGTGATTGAAGATGCTGTGTAGGTGACAGTCAGCCTTCCGGGGTGATAGGGATTGTCTCTATGTGCCAGGTGAGTTCAGACCTGCTGTGTTTATGCCATATCCCTGGAGACTATGACTAGAACAAAGGAAACTTTAAAAGAGTTTATGGAATAATTGAACCAATGAGAAAACGGGGAATGATTCTGGTACATATCTGTTAGATTGACCTGGTAGCCAAGCAGACTGTCTTTGTCAGGGTTTCTATTGCTGTGAAGAGACACCATGACCGTAGCAACTATTTTTTTTCCTGTATGATTTTTTCTTTTTTTGAATTTTATTTATTTTCACTTCATGTACATTGGTGTTTATGCCCGTGTGTATGTCTTTGTGAGAGTGTTGGATCCATGGAACTGTAGTTACAGACAGCTGTGGGCTGTCAAGCGGGTGCTTGGGATTGAACCTGGGTCCTCTGGAAGAACAGCCAGTCCTCTTTACCACTGTGCCATCTCCCTGGCCCCGGCAACTCTTATGAAGAAAAACATTTCATTGAAATGGCAGCTTACAGTTTCAGAGGTTTAGTCCATTATCATCATGGCAGGGAGCATGGTAGCTGGAAGTATGGCAGTGTGCAGGCACACATGGTGCTGGAGAACTCTACATCTTAAACCAAAGGAAACCGGAAGTGGTCAGTCTCATTGGGTGTGGTTTGAGCATATGAGACCTCAAAGCCCACCTCCTCAGTGACACACTTCCCCCAACAAGGCCACATCTCCTAATAGTGCCACTCCCTTTGGGGGCCATTTTCTTTCACGCTAGCACATACTATCACTGAGCTCCACCATGCCTTTACCCCTTTATTGGCCAAACTCTAAGTCTGGGCAGTGACCAAAGGCACTGTCTTTGGTTCTGTGTAATTCTGGGTGGAGCAAAGGTCTAAAAGTTTCCCCAACAACTGGCAGGGCCAGACTCACCCAGATGCTTAGCAGAGACAGCAAGGCTTGGATGACACAGCCCTGGATGAACTTGGGCTCCAAAGCCTTAGCCTGGGGTCCCCATGGGCTGCATGCTTGAGGGGCTTGATAGGAAACACCTTCCATTCTTTGGCTCCCCTTCCAAGGTTCCAGGAGACCAGACTGTGAAAACTCCATCTGTTCTCTTCCCAGGCTCCACCACTGAGCCTGGCGAGGAGCATCCAGGAGGGTGGCATGGCTTGCTCCTTGGATTTTATCCCAAAGACTCTGTCATCCTCTTTGGTTGTTTGCAGTGTGTAATTGTCTCTGGTTTTCATACTCCTTTCCCGGAAGCCACATTTAGTGGCTAATCAATATACAAGCCCACAAGTGAACTGCACTTAAAAAAGTTCCATCCCTGATGGGACTTGAAAGGCAAAACCCATTTGGCAAAACCAGATCAGTATTAACAGTGAATAATGTCCCCAGAACAGTCTGGGGGGCAGGCTGTACCTCTGGACTGTACAGATGTTTTCCCCCTTTTGGAGATAGGGTGTAGCTATGTATACCCCAGGCTAGACCCAAACTCACCCCTCCTGCCCCACATTACTTAGCCTTCCCTTGTGCTAGAATTACAGTCCTGAGCCGTCACCCCCCACTGCTCCTAAAATATACAGTTTTTAAGTGCTACACTCCTGCTCTAATCACTTGCTGTGGAATGTTGCTATTATCCCACCCAACAATCCTGTAATATCATTAACTGTCATTAACCTTAGTCTACATATTAGAAAACAGACTGTGAAAGCCCATTATTCTCGCCTTGGGTCACAGAGCCTGTGCCTAAGATTCCACATAGCCCTTACTTTTTTCAAAGTTGTGACCAAACGCTGGACAAGAAGAAGCTCCAGGGAGGAAAGGCATATTATGTTCATGATGCAGGGGCACGGAAAGCTGAGCAGCAAGAGCTCTCTTGTCAGTGGCAGGAGGAGGCTGCTAGCTGTCACCTTTGGATCAGGAGGTAGAGGGGGGTGCCATTCAGATGGCTTTCTTCTTTGCCCCCTTATATTCAGTCTGGGACCTCAGCCTATGGGATGGTGCCAGCTACATTCAGGGCAGTGAGTCTCCTCTTAGCTATCCCCCCTGTCCCTAGAAACACCCTAACAGATACACCCAACAGTATGGGTCTCACTAACGCCCTGGGTGTAAATTTTAAAAATGCATGGAAGGGATTGAACTCAGGTTGTCAGGCTCTGTGGCAAGCACTTTTAGCTGTTGAACCATCTCATTGGTGCTCTGGGGTTTTGCTGTTTTGTTTTGTTTTATTTGTTTTTTTTTTTTTTTTCAGTAGTAACCACTCTGGCTGTTCAGGGATTCACTCTGTAGACCAGGCTGGTCTCGGACCCTCTGCGTACTTTTTTTTTTAAATTCAATAAAGTCAACAATCAAAGTGAACCTGAATCTTTTTATTTCAGAATGCAGCCCCCACCTACTATGTACATCGCTTTACTCATTCATTCATTCTTCATCCATCCATCCATCCATCCATCCATCCATCCATCCATCCATCTGTCCAGTCAGTATTCAAGAAGGGCTGACTATGAGCAGGACTTTGTGAAAGATGCTAAGAAGTATGGTTAATGAAAAACAGGCATGACCCCCTGCCCTTAACCACCTTGTGGCACCACAAAGAAGGAAAATCACCCCTCAGTTAGTTGAAGTTTGCCACAGAGCAGCAGAGCCCGTGGGGATCGACATGGGAGAATTGACTCGATCAGGATGTGACGGCAGATCCCTTGGAGAAGCATTGACTGAGCTCAGACCAAAGCCATGAGTGGATATAGGTGAGCGAGCAAGGAACCATGTTCTAGGCAGAGGACACAGAATGTGCAAAGGTCCTGTGCAGGGAGAGGAGGTAGAAATGGAAGGGGCTGCAAGCCCAGGCTGAGAGGACAGTGAAGGGGTGGGGTTTGGCGAGGTGGCTGTGGGCAACTGTACAGGGCCTTGCAGGCCACATTACGGATACAGAACTTCTTTTCTAAGAGCCATGTCAAGCCCAGAAGTGGGATGGATGTCAGATTTTCCACAGTGATGCCTGGGGCTCACTGGCCAGCCAGCCTCGTCTACTTGGTGAGTTCCAGGCCAATGAGAGACCTCATAAAAATAGGTGTGGTGGCATTTGCCTTTGTTTTCTGTCTGTTGCTGGGACAAAACACCATATACTCCCATATGCAACTTGGGGATGGAAGGGTTTATTTACCTGGCTTACAAGTTAAAGTCTATCATCAGGGGAAGCCAAGACAAGAACTGAGGCAGAGCCCATGGAAGAATGCTGCTTACTGGTTTGCCTCAGTCTGCATTCCTATACCTGCCCAGGGGCGCACTGCCTCCGCTGAGCTGGGCCTTCCCACATCAATCATTAGTCAAGAAAATGCCCTACAGACTGGTCTATGGCCAAGCTGATGGAGACATTTTCTTAGCTGTGTGAAGTTATCAAAAAAAAAAAAAAAAAAAACTGAGACAACTGACCTCTTGTCAGCTTCACACAGCAGCACATCGCTATTAAACCATAACTTTTTTGTTTATCTCCAAGATCTCATTAATATCAGTATCACAATATAAAACAAATTCCAACTTTTAAAACTCTGATGCCTAAAAATTGAAAACTTAAGTCCACTCTCTTTGAAAATATTCAATATCTCTTTAGAAGTCCAAAGTCTCTCAGCTGAGGGCTCCTGTAAAATATAATGCAAGTTAAACGTTTTTACTCCTAGAGGGAAGAACCCATCACAATTGAATCAGAGCAAAATAAAACACCCAACAGTGTAAATAGCTCAGTGTTCAATATGTTGGACTCATGATTTCTGGGCTCCACAAACAACAAATGAGCGATGAACAAATCCATCTCCACTGAGGTCTAAGGGATGATGAAACTGTAGCTACTGGCACTGAACTCATTCCGCAGCCCTCCCAGAAAGTGGGTGCTGCCCTTGGTCTTTCTGGTTGGTGCCCAGCCCCCACCAGGAATTTTCTAGGCCGCTTCCCCCTCGCTGACCTCTGGCTAGGATCATTGCAATGGTAGAAATACACTCAGGAGACTCCAATAGTTTTAGATGCTCCAAGCCTTCCTGCTCCAGGGTAAAGACCATGAAGGTGGAGAGAAGTCAGGGTATATTATAGAACCAGTGTCTTACCCCTCACTCAGTCTCAAACTGAGGGGTCCTCTCATGCCTGGTGGCCCCAGGGCCATTTGGTGGGATGAAAGTCTTGTGTCAATCAGATCTCTATCACATGACAAAACACTCAAGAAAATCAACGGAAAAGGGAAGAATTGCAGTGGGGGTGCACATCTTTAATTCCAGCCCTCAGGAGGCAGAGGCAGGAGGATCTCTGTGAGTTCCAGACCAACCTGGTCTACAGAGTAAGTTCCAGGACATCCAGGACTGTTGCACAAAGAAACCCTGTCTCGGGGGGGGGGGGGAGAAGAAAAGAGAGAGAGAAGAAAAGGGAGGAAGTTTCACTTTGGTCCATGGTCTCTGAGCTCTTGATCCATGGTTGCTTGGCTCTATTGCCTTTTGAAGCAGGACATTCAAAGTGCCAGGAGGCACAGTGGGGGAGGGGCAGGGTCCTGCTGTACCTTCCCAGGGATACCCCTCCTGCCCTTCATGACCTACTTCCTGAAGTCTCTGCAGCTTCCCAACAGTACTTCTGGGGACTGAACATCCAAGGCATGGGCTTTCAAAGGGGTTATTCAGGATCAAACCATAACAGTCTGTTTCTCTTTCTTTTCCCAGGAGATTGTGACTGCTTTAAGCTGTGGCAAGAATATTGTTCCCATCATTGATGGCTTTGAGTGGCCCGAGCCTCAGGCATTGCCTGAGGACATGCAGGCTGTACTCACCTTCAATGGCATCAAGTAAGCCCAGGGCTCTAGGGAGAATTAAGGAAGGAGCTTCCTGTGTGTGTGTGTGTGTGTGTGTGTGTGTGTGTGTGTGTGTGTGTTACACCCCAAAATCAAATAGCACTGGCCTACAGCAGCCTCTGCCCACCCCTCTGACCCATTTGGCCTCTGTCCATAGATGGTCCCACGAATATCAAGAGGCCACCATTGAGAAGATCATCCGCTTCCTGCAGGGCCGCCCCTCTCAAGACTCCTCTGCCGGTTCTGATACCAGTTTGGAGGGAGCTGCACCAATGGGCCTGCCTTAACTTGTCCCCAGTTCCCACATCCTGCTGTGACTCCTGGTCCAATCATCTCCCCATCCCTAACGGAATAGCTCCTCTAGAGCCTTCCTGGGCTGAGACAAACCAGACTTTTCTCAGGAAATGGCTTTCCCTGCTGCCACCCTGTGGCCCACTTTTAACCCAGAGATGCCAGGCATGGGGTTAGATGAGAGGACACTCCTCTGTCAGGCCCTGCCTGCAGGCTCCAAATCACATCCAGAGCCATGACCCTGCTTAGTTATGGACACTCAATCTAGGGGAAGACATTCTCCCATCTCCTGTCTCAAGAGCAGCCAGCTTGAGTAGGGTAAGGTTAGGCTCTGGCAGGAGTAAGGACAATGCCTAGGCCCTCTACCTGGGCCCAGGAAGCATCCGGGGTTGAGGATCCCCCAAAGACTGTCCACTCACACTGTGCCTGGCCCCTGCCTCACCTGACTTCCTGCTGCCTCATGGCCTTGCTCTGTAATATCTGGTACCCTACCAGATTTCTTTAGGCAGCCTCCTTTGCCATGCTGGGAGTCAGGGTGTGTCAGAGCCGACCCTCTGCTTGGCCTTGCTGCCCTATCTGGTGAAAGAAGGGGCCCCTTGCTTGTGCAGGGAGACCCTAAGAATGCACCCTAGCTCAAAACCCTGTGCTGTGCCTAAGGCTCTTGCCTACGCTACTCCACCTGGCTTCCCCAGCTCCTCATCCACACAGGGCTTGTCACCCTCTTGCTCAGAAGAGACCAGGGAAGCTGCAGTAGCACCAGTAGCCTGAGCAGGACCTGCACCATGGGAAAGAGGCAGGACCTCTGCGGGCCAAACAGCCACCATGGTCTTCAGGTTCTCGAGTGAACTCAGCATCCCCCCCACCCCGCCAGTCCCTGCCATGTTCCAAACATCCCCACCCTGGTCCCTAGCCCTCACAGCAGCTTTTTCCAGTCCTGTCATCCCAGTTTTACAGAGAAGAGTGGCTGACTGATAGGCCCAGGTCCCCAAGTCATTAGTGGCACCCAGCATCACCGTGTCCAGACCCGTTCTCCTGAGACTCATCCTAGAGACTGTGGCCCAAGCTGGGTAGCGGTCTCTCCCTGGCCCCATATCCCTCTCCACTGGACAAGGAGGGCAAGAAGGGCAGCTCTTGCCAATACCCAGGTTCAGCTTGGAGTCAGCTGATGCCACCCTGCTACTGACTTCTGGGGGCAGTGTGGTCGGTCACACCTTTTCTGGAGCTGGCCAGGTTCCTTGCCTAATCCCCCTTGTCAGAGAGCCAAAGGACTCTCTCTGCAGGCTTAGGGACACTGTCCCTCCTGACAATAACCCCATCTTCCAAGGGTCGTGGCTAGCCTCTGGCTGTGACTATCTGTAGTCCTGGTCCTATCACCAGTGCCAACCCTACATCCTGTTCTGAGGAGAGGCACATGGAATGGTGCCCTTGATGACAAAGGCAATGACAATACAGTGTATGAGTTCCCCCTGGGGAAACGTTCTGTCTATCTTCAGTGCACACTCTCCAGAGGTCCCTGGTGGGACACATGTCACTACTACCTCCAGTCTGGCCTTCTGTTGACCTGTCCCTTCCTGTCTTCCTGGGGAACCAGAGCACAGCCTTCTGTCTCAGCCAGGATATAAGCATCAAGCCTCTTCTAGCGAGACACTATGCTCTGTGGTAACACACACCTCAGACTGTATACAGAGCCAGCAGGTGGGCCTTGACTTTTACCAATCATGGCTGACCACAGCAACCTCAAGACAGGCTCATCAGTAGCCTTCAAGCTGCCTGAGCTTGCATGGTCTGTGGGTTCAGGGTTTTCTGCCTGGCTGGGCTATGTAGCTGCTGCCCCCAGGCTGGGGCTGAGTCAGGGTAGTCACTATTACACCACCTACCCCCTCTAGTGGGCAATGAACTGTTCAGGGACATTAAGAGGGTGAAAATCCAGCCACGGTTTGCTCATCCCTTCACTAGGCATCTCATCCCGGGATGTATGAAGGTGGAGGGGATCCAGAGCATCCAACCACTGTGCTTCCCTACATCCAATTAGGTGTGGTCCTTGTAACCAGACAGTTTGGGCAGAGTGTTGACCCAGTTTTCACTAGGTTTATTCAAGATGAGGATTCCAGAGCGGAGCTTTTCCCTCCTCACAGCCTCACGATTGGTAGGGCCGGTGGAAGGCCACTTCTTGCTTAGTTTCCATCTCCAGAGGGGCAGTGAGGCAGGAGTGTGGCAGCAGGAAGTTTCCCTGGGAGACTTCTCTTTCACCTGCATGGTTTCCAGCTGGGAAACTGCCTTGCAGGGCAGGTGGGTAGGTGCAGATGCAGGGTCTAGCTCTCACAGACAGTTCTGGTTTGAAGAATCACAAAACTCCCACTTTGGGTCGGATTGGAGAGGACTGCCAGTTCCCCAAAACGGTGGCTTCACAATAGGTCAGGTCTGCCTTTGAGCTATGCGCCCAGGTCATTCCAACCTCCACCCACTCATGGAAGCAGGGAGGATGGTCTCAGTGCATGGCCCTGCTTAGCAACGATATGCATGAGAGGGCCAAATGGCAGCCAAGAGATCCCACAGGGAGGAGCCACCAGGGCTCCAAGTGTCTCTGCTGCTCTTATAAGGCCTCACACGCCTTTCACCCCTCAGCAGCTTAGAGAGCTGGAGCTTGGAGGAACATGCTGGGTTCCAACCCCACAGGCAACTCAAGAACTCCAGACCAGCTGCTGCTGGTGTCTGTGCCAAACAGGCCACGAGCAAGAAGACAGAAAGGCCCAAAGCCCAGTGACTCTTCAGTCTGACTCAAATGATTTACTGTGACAACTGACATGGCTGAGGTAGAGGGTGGGTAGGCTGAGGTCGAGGGCTAATTCCCAACCAGTATCATACTTATCATTGGGGTGACTGGAGGTCATTGCACATGTCAGGGACCTAGTAGCATAGGCCTGAGGGAGAGGTCAGGTCTCATGCTTAACTTGGTCCCTGAGGTGCCATCTCCTTCACTCTGGAAGCTTCTGAATGATGAATGGCTTACAGGGAGAAGACACCCTTGCCTCAGATGACCCCCTGCAGCCTGCCCTGGTTAGACTACAGATCCTATCAGGGACTGGCTCAGTGGGAGACCGGGTGTGGTCCATAACTGGCTTGACCACCCTGTCAAAAGTGAGTATTGCCTTCAGAAGGCCAGCTGGTGCAGGCCCACCATTCCTCGTGGCTTCTGGCAGATCAGGAACTCTGAGAAAACTGCTGGAATTCAGGGCGTGGATTAGCCTTCTCCAGGACTCTGTGAGAGACCAGAGAGATGGTTCAGAATTGACATGGGGAGCCCCCAAGCCCAGTCTGGAAAGGTGACATGGGACTGACTTAGGAGGGCAGCTGCAGGTGCCTCCCCTCCCAAGCCGACAGGAGAGGAGCTCTTCTGTTCCAGGGGTAAGCCACAAGTAGCCAAGTAAGCTCTCTTTCTATTAACACAGTTTGGCCACTGTGGTCTTATCTGCAACACGGGGATGGGACAGACTGAGGGGGCCTGATGGAGAGGACAGGACACAGCCTTGTCTAGTAGTATTAGCTTGACCCCTGGCCACGTGTCCTTTCACCTCGCCCTGGAGATAGGTCCTAAAAGATCAGGCACCCACCTGCATGGGGTAGGGTCAGCTCTGGATGACATACCTAAAGGACAAGGGTTCCAGGAGCAAAGCTGCCATTTTTAGTTGGGGGAAAGAGGAAGCCTCTAGGAAAGTAAGACACCACGATGAGCAAGCAAGGCCAGGGCCCTCCATTACCCAATCAGAATGGCCGGGATGAAGAGGAGGCCAGCTCCCAGGAGGAAGGGGAAGCCCTTCATGAAGTTCAGAGTGGCTGGGTAGAGTGAGTTGAAGATGCCAGAGGCCGTCAGCATGGCCAAGCTATTCACACAGGCCACCGCAGAAAAGAGAGCTCCTGTGAGGGAATAAATACCATGCTTCACGGTTGGAAAAACCCAGGGTCAAATGAGGGCAGTGTCAGTCATAGCTGCATGATCTGGGGTGAGACATTTGGTCACCCTTACCTGTAAAGACGCAATGAAGCTATACATGGGAAGCGCCTGGCAGAGGGGCTATTAGATACATAGCTGTTAACTTATTAAATTCCCAGAAAAGCCTGTGTGGTACTTTAAAACAAATATATCACTTTATTTAATGCGTATGAGTGTTTTTTTATTTATTTATTTATTTTGCTTTTTGTTTGTTTGATTTGGTTTTTCGAGACAGGGTTTCTCTATATTGCTTTGGAGCCTGTCCTGGAACTCCCTCTGTAGATCAGGCTGGCCTGGAACTCACAGAGATCCGCCTGCCTCTGCCTCTTGAGTGCTGGGATTAAAGGCGTGTGCCACGAGGGTCTGGCTTGTGTATGGGTGTTTTGCCTGCATGTAGGCCTCTGTGCCATGTGCATGCCTGGTGCCCTTAGAAACGAGAGAAGGGTGTCAGAATCTGGAATTACAGATGGTTGTGAGTCAGCATGTGGGATGCGAACCCAGGTCCTCTGGAAGAGCAGCCAGTGTTCTTAACTACTGAGCCATCTCTGCAGCCCCAGTTTGGTTTAAGAAATGGTCTCCCTATGTGGCTCAGGTGGCCCTTACACTGCAATCCTCCTGCCTCAGCCTCAAATGCTAGGATCACAAGGATTATTACATTCATTCATGTGTGTGTGTGTGTGGACATCAGAAGACAACTTTCAAGAGCTGGTTCTCTCCTCCCATGTGGGCCCTAGATGTGGAACTCAGGTTGTCAGGCTCGATGGCAAGAGCTTTTGCCTGCCAAAACTAGCCAGTATTACCATGATGATGTCTAACGGAAACTTGACGGGGTTCCCCTCTTTGAACGCAACATTTGATTCCAAGTTCCAACGCTCACAGCTATGTGCTCAATGAGGTGCTTATCTTTGTGGGCCACTGCCCCTCCTTCTGTAAATGAAGGACAATGGCTACTGCATGGTCTGCAGTAATTTTAAAATGAAGAGTACCTATCACAGGTGACCTTCTAGAAGGGGCTGCTTACAAGGTGTGCCATTTCCCCACAGGGGGTACAGTGAAATGTGCTGGGTGAGAAAAGTCCACTGTCTTCACACATGGTGAAACACAACTGTAATCCCAGATTTTTAGTTCAAGACCAGCTTGGGCTACTTAGTAAGACCTTGTTTCAAAATAAACAAAAAGTATATTGAATAAATAAATGAATCAATGAGGCATTTTAGCAGATATCCAAGCCTGTGCCAGAATCCAGCTTTGGAACCCAGTAGTTCAAATTGAGCAGTAACCCAATAGAAACAGAGACATAACTGTCAGAATATAAGGGCCTGTGAGTGTCCTGGGGAACAAAGGAACAAAGGAACGAATGAAGAAATAGGTCCAGAATGAGCCAGGGCTAGAGCCCAACTACAAAAGGCAGGTGGTGTGTGTGTGTGTGTGTGTGTGTGTGTGTGTGTGTGTGTGTTGTACATGTGTGTATGTGTGTGCATATGTGTGTACGTGTGTGTATGTGTGTGTGTACATGTGTGTACATGTGTGTACGTGTGTGTGTACATGTGTGTATGTGTGTGTATGTGTGTGTGTGTACTGTGGTGTGTGTGTGTGTGTGTGTGTGTGTGTGTGTGTGTAGCTGGATGAGTTGATGAAGCGTGCGTGTGTGTGTGTGTGTGTGTGTGTGTGTGTGTGTGTGTGTGTGTAGCTGGATGAGTTGATGAAGCACTTGCTATGTTACCATGAGGACCAGAATTTGGATGCCCTACACCCACATAAAACTTAGGTGGGAGTGGCGGGCACCTGTAACCCCAGTGCTTGAGGGTGGAGACAGGAAATCCATGAGTGGTTAGCTAGATTGCCCAAGTGAAAGACTCCATCTTCCTCAAGACACTGAAGTCACATATATGTGAACACAAATACATATGCATGCATGAATCCCCATCCCATTATTTACTGTGCAACCTTGAAGAACTCAATTTAACCCTCTAGCTCTCTGCTTCTTCATCTGACAACTGGGAACAAGGATGCCTACGGCACAAGTTGTTAATTACTTCAGGGCCTGTATACTCTGACCCCAGCAGGAAACACTGGTGTCATCACACCCACTTTACAGATGAGAAAGACGAGGTCTGAAGAGATAAACTCTGCTGTGGTTACTCAGAAAGACCTTGATCATGCTCTACTGACAGCAACCTTAGTTGTAGTACAAAAACCCACAGCATCCGTCTCTAGCCAGCTCTGAGCACATGGCAGTGTGAATCTGTCTTGGCTACTTACTCCTCCAGGTGAGAGGGTAGAAGGCAGGACATCTTTGACCAGAACTGCCCATCCAGGCAACATCGGACATGAGGGACCAGGAACAGACTGACCCCGATACTCACCCTGCTCTGACTTGCCCACCAGCTTGGAGAGCTTGGCCCGGATGATAGGTGTAGTGACCAATGACAGGAAAAGCAACCCATACCCTGCAGAGAGAAACACTGGTCACGAAAGAGACCGAGGACAGCAGCAGAGATCTGACAGCAGCACAGCTCCTACATACAGCCTGGGAGGGACGGACGTTGGGCCCAAGAGGAAAGGACAGCAGTATTCTCCAGGCTCACCTATCTGCTCACTCTTCTTAAATGAGAGCTAAGCCCTGCCGATGGATTTATTGGGATACCCTTGGTGGCCACTTGGCACTAGAAGGGAGATGCCAGGACCCAGAAAATGAGCATGGGCTTTGGAGTTGGCCCTGAGTTCAAACCCTGGTGCCCTTGCTTACTGTGTGTGTGACCTTGTCTAATGGACTTCCCTGAACCCATCTCCTAGCCTGAAACAGGAAGACCAGAGGTCTCTATCAGTGTCGGCGGTTGACTAACAGCCTCTAAAGACAGGCCCTAAACCTGTGAACAGTCTTCTAAGGAAAATGAGTCTTTACAAGTGTAATCAGGAAGGACCTTAAGAAAGGCTCTCTTTTACCAGGTGACCAGTCTCAGAGGCCTTCCACCGGCAGTCTCAAGCAAATGGAATACAGCTTCCCTCCTAGTGCCCCTGGATGTTCTGATTTCAGCCCAGTAACTCTGATCCTGGACTTCTGGCCTATAGCACTGAGAGAACGTCTCTCTGTTGTTTAAGCTACACGGTGTGTGGAAATTTGCTTCGCCCACCTTGGGATGAGGGGGTGACACCTGTGAATGGCATGTATTGAGGGCATAGCATGTGAGTTCCTTTGCTTCTGGCATCTGGATACCTCTAGGCATACAAATTCTGCTGAGGCTCTGGCTCAGCATCTTTATCTCAGCACTTCCCAGGGCCGTGGCCTTTGGTAAAATGGCTTCACTGTCAGTCTAGCAGCAGAATTAACACAGCTGCTGCTATCAAACAGGTGACTCTGCACAATGCAGTTCAGGACTCTAGCAGAATATTCACCCTTTTAAAATAAAGTTAACTTTTTCATTCTCTAGCCAGTGAGTAGGGAAGGGACCAGCAACAAGGGGATGGGTGAAATGAATCAGCAGGAATTTTAGAGATTTTGGCTTTTTAACAAATACAAAAGAGAGCCAGGCAGTGGTGGCACACGCCTTTAGTCCCAGCACGTGGAGGCAGAGGCAGATGGATCTATGTGAGTTTGAGTCCAGCCTGGTCTACAGAGCAAGTGCCAGGACAGGCTCCAAAGCCACAGAGAAACCCTGTCTTAAAAGAAAAGGAAAAAAAAAATTAACATCAAATGCAAAAGAAGGCAGAGTAAGATTATTAATGCGTGTTATTCCAGGATCTGGGAGGTAAAGGCAGGCGGATCAGAAGTACAAAGTTATCTTTGGCCAAGTCTGAGCCTGTCTCTAAACATATGAGAGCCTTGAGGGAGGGAGGCCCTGTGATTCTTATCCAAGAGCCAAGGAACAAGACATTAATAACTAGCATGGACTTTGCTTAAGAGCACCGTAAACAAGCTATAGGAGGCCAAGGGGTGAAGCAATTAGCTTACGAGCTATGCTTTTGTCTTTTGCTCTACATTCCTAACAATATTATTCGTGGTTGATAACGTGCATTAATTACTTTGGCCACTGAAGCTCTATATTTTCTATCAGACATGGTATTTTTTTTCCCCCTGGGGATTCTCAGTTGTCTGTCCTCTGAACAGGCTGAGAGTGTAACTCTGGGTCCAAAGACACAGGCTTGAAGAACACTTGGGGGCAATGAATGGATGGCTGTTTTCACTTTACCTGTAAACATGAGGGGTGTGGTGGTTGCAAATGCAAAGACGACCATGCCCAGGATATTGAAGGACAGGCCAATCTCAGCCACCCAGGTGTCTGCCAGGCAGTACTGCAGAAGTTTTAGGCCTACCAGGCTGGTGAGGTAGGGTAGGTGCTGGGCGGCGGAGCCATAGCCAACCAGCTTGGAGTCCCAGCAGAGGGGCGTGCTCAACTCATAGAGTGTCAGGATGTCTTGAGCCCCAAAATGCACAGTGACCACAACGAAGATGGCCAATGAGTACAGGGCTATATGCTTCCTGGACTTCTCTGGGTCTGGGACCACATACAGCTTGACAATGGCTCGGTGATGGTGGAGCGTGAAAAGCCTGGTGGACTTTGGCTCCTTCACTGTTTCACCAAAACAGAATGCTGCATACAGGGTCATGACGATCAGCAGGGCCAAAGCCAGCCAGAAAGGGTTGGCATAACCCTGGGCCCGGAGCCAATGGCCCCCGAGAAGACTTGCCAGGGTTCCAGCCACACCAATGCATGCTTCCAGCAAAGCCATGCGGAAGGTGCGACTGTGGTTAGAGCTGACATCTGCCACAGAGGCAAAGCTAGCGGCCAGGAGGCCATTGAAGTCTCCTAGAAGGGCACAAAGGACTCTGCCAAGCACGAAGAAGCCGACGTGCAGTTGTAGCTGCACCACAAAGATGTACACCACGACCTGGACCAGCAGGCCAAGAGAGGACAGCACCAGCAGTGGGCGGCGACCCACGCGGTCACTCCAGGCTCCCAGAAGGGTGGACCAGAAAAGTCCCACCAGAAAGCCTCCCACGTTCATGTAGAGGGTCCAGTGGGAAGTCAGGGTCTCCACTTCCTGTAAAGACAGAATCGCCAGGGCTCAGGCCCTCACTTTGGTTAGCTACCATCAGAATCCAGGGAGCTACAGGGTTGAGGCCTTACTTTGGAGCCTACGAATGTTCGCTGAACTTGTTAAAACAGACGCTGGAGAAGCATTCCCTCGGTCTTAAGTTAACTCTCCAGGCCAGGCATTCTCTAGCCCGACTCCCTGCACCCCAAGGCTGTCGTCAGGCTGGATAGGGCCCTTTGGCGCTGGCTCTGCCCACCACGCCACGTGCGCCCCCTCTCGGGGACCCCAACTTCCGCAGGCCCCGCCCCGTGCCGTGCTCCGCGTTCCCAGCCGCTCTGGTCCCCGCTACCTTCATGATGGGGTCCGCGCTTTGGTTCCCGCAGTTCCCCCTGTGGCGGGTGCCATTGTAGCCAAGCTCAGTGCTGAATCGGTGCCACAGGTACTGCGTGGTGAGCGGGCCTTGAAGGACCAGAGCAAAGTTGGCCAGGAAGACGACAGGCTCTACGGGGCCGCGGAACAGCACTGCCGCGGCGGGGATGCTGTGGGACGAGCCCACCGGGCTCACGCGCCCCTCCATGCACTAAAGCAGAGGGGATGGCACCTCGGAACCTAGCTGTGGGAGGCCCGGGCCAGTCTGCGTTATCTGCGCCGGCGCGGGCCTCCTGCTTCTCTCCCTGTTAAAAGTCTGGAGGGGCGGAGCATGAGACTTCAGCCTCCAAAACTTTGGCCAGCTGTTGTTCTCTAGGCTGGGTGTAGTCCAGCTAGAATCCCTGTGGGTGACCTCACTTCACACAGCGCAAAGATACCGCCTTGCTGCAGCCCTCCCTCCTGGGCCAGGACACTCAAAAGAATAATTAGAGTATCAATAATTAACATTTATTGAACATTTACTTTGCTCTGGGGCCAGAAAATCTGAGTGTATTATCTCGTGGCAACCTTATAGACTAGCCATTTAATGATCCCAATCCAGAGATGTGGAATTCAGACCAATGGGTATGCAGGGCTGGGACACAAGACTGGGTATGGTGGCTGTGTGGTATCTGCAGTTATACAAGGACAGCCAGACCTGATGGCCTGCGCTGGAAGAAAAGCTGCATGGAGGCCAGGCCTGATGGCACACTTTTTAATCCCAGCACTCAGTAGGCAAAGGCAGCTTGGTCTACACAGGAAATCCCTGGCCAACCAAGGCTATATAGTGAGATCTTGTCTTGGAAAACAACGAGATCTAGTACCTTAAAAGTGCTATTACTGTTTATACATAGTTTCAGACCAGGCTAGCCTCCTGCCTCAGGCTCCTGGGTGCTGGGATTAAAGGTGTGCCCACTTGCTGTTATACGTATGTTATTGTTAATAACTAATAGGTGCTGTCCCTTGCCCCTGCTTCTGCCCTGGGAGCCTTTTCTGGAATTAGTTTCACATCTAGGGCTGGGATCTGATTCTGCAGTTCCCTTAGGGAGCAGAGACAATATGAGAAGACTGCTGAAGCCCCTGGGTACAGTCCTGTGCCCTCGCGTGCTCTGGGTTGCAGAAACTGGGCCAGAAAGCAGACACCTGTAACTGTTGCTGAGCGCCCCGACTTCCTGTCTGTCTGGGCTTCTGTTTTATTGCCGGTGAGAAAGGAATTCACAGTAACAGCCCTCCTCCACCATCTCTTCGTTCATTCATCTGGTGCCCTGGAAGTCTGAGAATAGGACATGGAAGGAAACAGACAACAACAACAACAACAACCACACACACACACACACACACACACACACACACACACACACACACACACACACACACACTGGCAGCTTCTAGATTAGGGGCGAGAGACAAAGATTGACTGAATAATCAGTGTAGAGTCCAACCATGACAGACGCTTTAAAGGGTAGGAATAGGGGCTCATGGTCCTTGTGTGGGGACAGAGTCAGCGAAGTCCCCAAGGACTAACAAGGCCCTACAGGGCCCTGATTCTTGGAGTGGAGACTGGCTCCATTTCAGTCTGGGCTTGCAGAGAGTCAGTGACGCTCATAGAGTCTAAGGCTCAAAATAGGTGGGTGCCAAAAAAAACCCTCACATGGGTTTCCAGAGAGAGACAATTCTACTTCAGAGAATCAGGCCTCTCTGCACACCCCATCTCATTACTGCCCTCTATGCCTATCCAGACCAGTGGGATCAGGGATCAGTACAAGAAGAAAGCACACTGGCTAAAACAGTGGTTCTCAACCTGTGGGTCATGTCTCCACAGGGATCTCCTATCAAATAGTTACATTATGATTCATAACAGTAGCAAAATTACACTTACGAAGTAGCAATGAAAATAATTTTTTGTTTGGGGTCACCACAACTCCAGGAACTGTATTCAACCATAATGTGAGGGAGGTTGAGAACCAGTGGGCTAAAACCTTGCAACTATTTCCTAGATAGGAGCTAAGGTCAGGAGAGGTCAGGGTCTCTCTCCAGAGAGTGAGACAGGGTGTGTCTCAGTCCATGTGTCCATTAACTACCCGCCTCTTCTGACTCCTTGACTTCAGTTGGTAAACAATTCTACCCAAGCCTGACTTGGTGAGCTACTGAGTTTACTGGACTTATTTACAGGAGCATGGGGATATCATCAAAAAGTCTCACTCTAGCATGGGTGATACCCTGGTAGCTGCACAGCCACAGCCCCCTTTCAGGTAGCCTTCACCCTGTACTGTCTTACGTTCCCAGAGGCATCCTACAGCAGGGGCAGGATTACAAACAGCTGGGAGAGGGCCCAGAGGGAGGGAGCCATGGCCTGGTTGTCCTCCCAACTCCAGCCTCCTGTGAGGGATGGTCAACATTCCCTGAACACAGCTTAGCCCATCCAGTGGTTTCCATTTCACTAGTGAAAGCCAAGTCGTTGTGCAAGCCACAGCCACCTGGGCCAACTTCCCCCTGCCCCCGCTCTACCCACCCCACTCTGGCCTCCCTTCACTCTGGCTTCACTGGCCTCCTCAGCTCCCTTCCAACTTGCCCGCCAGTCTTATTTCTACACCTGCCATTTCTGCTACCTGGAATGCTGTTCTCCCAGATGTCCATGCCACTGGCTGCCCCACCTCTGCTAAAAATGTAAGCTGACCCTATGATTTACGACAGCCACTCCCTCCGCCTCCTCCTGTCACTCCCTCTCCTGTCTGTTTGCTGCTTGTCTCCCTCTCCAAGACACCAAGGATCTTGAGTCCTTCAGTACTGTATCCCCAGCCACCAGAATGGTACCTCACATGTGGTAGGTGCCCTGAAGTTGTCGAGTAGAAAGGGATCCCCAGCTGGATCCCAGGGCCATGTCATTGTGGAGCTGTGCTGGGGAGCATAGAGTCCAAGAATCTATATTTAGAAGGAAGCCAAGAAATCACCTGTTACCTGTTTGACCCTGGCTTTCAAAACCCCAGAGCAGCGATGATGTGATCACAAAGCAGACACTCTATGTATGGACTCCATTAGAATTTGAAGCCATAGTTAAAAGGCAATATGACAGAATGGCTGGAAAATGTCCATCCCCCACCTCCCACCATCATCCTGTACCAGGGACCTCACACTAGCTAAGTATGCACCTTATCACTGAGCTAAGTCCTCAGACCCACAGAATGTTCCTTATAAAGTGTGATGAAGGGGTCTGGAGAGTTGGCTCAGCAATTAAGCACACTTGCAGCTCTTGCAGAAAGACCCAGGTTCAGTTCCCACCACCCACATGACAGCTCACTGTCTCTAACTTTGTTCAGGGATCTGACACACTGTTTTGATCTCTGCAGGCACCAAGCATGTACACGGGGTACATAGACATACATATAGGTAAACACTCATACACATGAAATAAATCCTTAAATGCTTTTAAATCTTGATGAAGGATATGTATTTTAACTCTACTTGTCATAGCAGCCTTAAGATTTCTCCATATGGGGTCTGGAGAGATGGCTCCACAGTTTAGACCACTGGCTGCTCTTCCAGAGGACCTGGGTTCAATTCCCAGCATTCACATGGTGACTCACAACTAACAGTAACACCAGTTCCAGGGAAATCTGATGCCTTCTTCTGGCTTCTGTAGGCAGTGTACATGGTATACAGACACATGCAGGCATCCATACACATAAAATAAATGTTTAAAAAAGTCCTAAACTGGGTGGTGGTGGTGCATGCCCTTAATCCCAGCCCTAGGGAGGGAGAGGCAGGCAGAGACAGCCAGGACAGACTCAGAAAAACTCTGTTTTTGTTTTTGTTTTTTCCAGGGTAGGAGGTATCCAGAAAAAAAAATCTTTTTTAAGTATTCCTCCCAATCCAATAATTGGACAAAGACTCAGCCCTCCTGAGAGGTTATTAAACAACGCCATGTCTCTGTCTCTGTCTCTGTCTCTGTCTGTCTCTGTCTCTGTCTCTGCTCTCTCTCTCTCTCTCTCACTCTCACACACACACACACACACACACACACACACTCTACCCTGAATGGAAAAAAAAAATAAAAAGGAAAGGACATGACTGTTCCTAGGTATGGTGGAGGAGAAAGTTTAATGTAGATTAAAAGACAGAGCATGTCTGGAAGCAGAAACAGGGGCATTTGGGAAAGTCCAGAGAGGTCATGACCCTGTGCTTGTAAGGACAAGGGAAACAGGAAAGAGGAGAACCAGGCACAGCAGCCGGGAGGCCAAAGTGACTAAATGATTGGATTCTACATGGAAGGGCAGCAGGGGAAGGTCCCCTCCCCTGGGCTGCAGAAGTTTAGGGTGGGGTGGGGTATGCCAGCCATAACCTGCAGTGGTCAGGACTGAAGGATGCTGAAAGAGCCTACTGGTCAGATCTAATTGGATATGTTAAATAGGCACCTCAGCCTTTTGTCCCAGGGTTTGAGACTTAACATACTCTAGCATCTGAACAAGAACCATGATAATTTTGCTTTTATTTTTGTATCCAACACATCAGCAAAATTACATGTTTTTTGTTTTTTGGGTTTTTTTGGTTTTGTTTTGTTTTGTTTTTTTGGTAGGCCAGGGTTGTACCACTGAGCTGAATCTCTAACTTCCATTTTACCTTTTGTTTCTGGAGACAAGACTCTCACAAGACTCTGACTAGCCTTACACTCACTCTGTAGCCCAGACAGGCTTTGATTTGTTCCTCTTACAATTTTATTTTAAGCAAGGCTGCCCAAAGTGTTCCCATAGCTCTGGAGAAACAAATGCTGCTGAGGGAGTGTAAACGTGACTCTCCGGAAACAAAGAGACCGATCTGTATCAAGACTTATTTTTTTATTCATTTTAGTTTTCATTTTTCAAGACAGGATTTCTCTGTGTGGCCCATCAAGACTCTTAAATAGAATTAGAGGTATGGCTCAGTAGGTAAGAGCAGTGGCTGCTCTTCCAGAGGACTTGAGCTCACTTCCCAGTAACCATATGGTGGCTCACAGCTCTGGTGCCTTCTTCTGGTGTGCAGGCAGAATACTATATACATAATAAATAAATCTTTAGAAAGGGATTGATTTGAAGTATGAAAAATGACATTACAAACCACATTCTCCAGAGCACTATGATTGCAGTGAAAAAAAAAAAAAAAAAACTTGATTAAAGGTGGGCTAGTGGTGGCGCCCACCTTTAATCCTGGCATTTTTGGGAGACAGAGATAGGCAGATCTACGTGAGTTTGAGGTTAGCCTGATCTACAAAGCAAGTTCCAGGACGGCCAGAACTGTTACACAGAGAAACCCTGACTAAAGGTGTCCTCCTTCTTAAACCTGTTTTGCCTCAGCTGGCAGAAGTGGATTCTGGGAAAGTCACTGTGAACTTAGCGTGCACCTGGCAGTGCTGAGGGACTTCCAAGATGGGTGCAGTTGACTCTGTGATACAACTGTCTCTGACTGGCCCCAGCTGAGCCTGTTGAAATGGATGTTGCCTTTGAACCAGGGGACTGGCAGGTTTTAACAGCAGGCAGATAGAGAGGGACAGGAGTATCTCCTGGCACAATGATGCCACCAGTGCAGAATTGCTTTAGCTAAAATGCTGCCATGTGGGGCAACTTTAATATTATGCCTACTTCCCTACCATACCTGTGTAACCGAGGTATCACAGATCCTGGTTTCTAAGTGGCCTACCTGGCCATACTCTGCTACCTTCCATGTGTAGTACCCAAGTTATTACTGTTTAACTTCATTAATACATACAATCTACTCCATTTCTCTCAACTCTGGATCCAGAAAACCCACTGGGACCCCTCTCCATTAGCTTTGTTTGTCTTTGCCTTAATAAAACCCTCATTTCTTTATTCACTCCTCCTATGCTTCATTCCCTGTGCCTGTAGAGAGGAACTTCTGAAACATAGTGATTTTTAGTTACTCTGAATACAAGTGTAGCCTCCCTGTAAACATTACAGCTCAGATGGAAATGTATTCTGACACTCGGGAGTCAAAGAATACTAAGTGTTACAGCTCAGATGGAAAAATACTCTGACACTCAGGAACCAAGGAATACCACAGTCACAGTAAGGATAGCAGCTTACAGCCCTGCCCAGGGAAAGACTTCCTCAGTGTAATAGCTCTGCTCCTGCACAGAAGGGCTTCCCCAGCTCCGGGGAGTCTTCCCCAATGTAAAGCTCAGCTCCAGCTATTACACTCCAGTCCCCTGGGGTATAACAACCCCACTCCACTATGCTAGGAAGAGTTGCAACCCTGCTCCTGCTCCACTCTGCTCAGCCCAGACTCTGTCTCTGCTCTGGCAAAAGAAGGTCTCACCCAAACTTCATTCAAGAGATTTGTTGGGAGGGAAGAATCCAGGAGAGTGAGCGCTCCTGCCAGAATGGAAAAAGCAGCCATAAACTGAACAGGCCCAGGGCTTATATAGGGCTTCTGGGGGGGGGAGAGAAGAGGAGGGGTGGAGGTGGAGGTTCAGGGTGGGGATTGGTCAGATTTCAGCCCCTTGAGCTCAGATTCCAGCGATTGGTTGGTTTTCTGCTCAGGGACTGGTTGGTTTTCCTTGCTCAGGGATTGGTTGGATTTCTATTCAGGGACTGGTTTGTTTTCCCTGCTTAGGGATTGGTTAGTTTTGGAGCAGATTTTGCTGTTTTCAGGACCAAGGTGTGCTTCTTTCACTGGTCTTTTAGCCTTTTGTCTCCAGTTTCAGGGCCAGGGCATATTTCTTTCACTGGCTCTGATTCTAGGACCAAAGAGAGTTTCTTTGGCTCTGGTTTCCAGATAGGGTGTATTTCTTTGGAGCCTGTCCTGGAACTTGTTCTGAAGATCAAGCTGGACTCAAACTCACAGAGATCCACCTGCCTCTGCCTCCCCAGTGTCCAAGTGTGGGGATTAAAGGTGTGTGCCACCACAGCCCAGCTCTCTCTCTCTCTCTCTCTCTCTCTCTCTCTCTCTCTCTCTCTCTCTCTCTCTCTCTCTCTCTCTCCTTTAAAACACTCAGTCTTAGGGATTCTCTTGAAAACTCAGAAATTGTGGCAACAGTAACGTGGGCAATAACTGGTGGATGCTGGGATGGGGCTGTGCCCTCTCTTCACCACTGGCTTCCACTCGTATCAGGAACACCTACTGCAGGCTTCTACACTTACCACCCCTTCCCTGAGCTGTGACAGACCTGGAAATAGATTCTTAAGGATCTACAGGGCTGGACAGGGCTTTGTTGATATCCCAAGCCACTCTTCTGAGGGTCTAAGAAACATAATTTTCTCAATAAGTCACTTTTATTAGCTCCAGGGGACACCTTGTCCTACAGCCCAGCCTGGTCTGTTGTGGCTGTGCTTTATATCACCAGGGGACAGTGAAGTTGGAGAACTCAGGGGTCGGGGCCCAGAAGATGCCTTTGGAATCAGTTTGTTCATGACAGATGGAGGGGCTCCTGTCAGCTGCGTCCAGAGCTCACAGGGCAGGGCAGGCATTGTCTATACCCGAGGCACAGCTGTGGCAGTGGGCAGAGACCCCTAGGATGTGATAAGTGACAAGGAATCTGGCCCAGGGGGCCATTTCAAGATGGACAGAGTGGAAAAGAGGAAAAAAGAGGAAGAAAGAAAAGACTGTTGAAGGAGCCACAAGGAAAAGATTTATTGGTGAGGGTAGTGACAGACTGGGTCCCAGAGAGGCCCAGGGAAACCTTGACCATGGTCAACAGTGAGCAGGTCGGAAGTGTCAGCAGCCATGCTAAGGAAGGGAGAAACAAACTAGATTACAGTGGACTAAACATCCCCACCCTTACCCTCACATAAGGTCAGCCTTAGAGCATTCAGCAGGCAAGCTACCACCCAGCATAAGCAGAGATCAGCACGTCTGCCAGAGGAAGGCCTGAGGGTGTGGAGAGACACCCCCATGCCACCTCAGGATGCATATCTTAGGCTGAGACCCAGACAGAAGTAACAAGAAGGCAAAGGACAAAAACCCATGGCCTAGCTGGTGAGTGGACAGCTGGAAGTGCATTGTCCCTATACCAGCCTGCCTGGGCCTCAGCTCCCTCCACAGTCCCAGATCTGACCCCTTTGTAATCATACAGCTATCAGGGGTACCACACCCTGGACCAACATCCAGATAGTGTGTGGTGCCTTCACCTTTAGCTTTTACTTTCGTTGTTGTTTAGATATTTTTGAAATTATATATATGTGTTTGTCTGCATGTGGCTATGTGCTGCTGAGGAGGCCAGAGGTGTAGGCTCCCCTTGGGGCTAGAGTTGCAGGAGATGGTGAGCTGTCACATAAGGATGCTGGGATCCTAGCTCAAGTCCTCTGCAAGAGCAGAAAGCACTCTGAACTAAGCCACCTCTCCATCCTTCTTTTAATTTTTCTATGTATTCGCTTTTTTTGACATTTGGATGATAAATGCTGTCCTTAACCACACTTGAATGGGAAGGGGAGGGCACTGGGATTGACCGTGTGAGGGGCTGTAAGTGTGGCTCAGTGGGTAGCTTGTTCATCTAGCACATCCAAAGTTCTGGATGCAGTTCTTAGCATCGAATAAAACCAGATGTGGTGGCTCACACCTGCAATCCAGCACTCAGAAGGTGGAGGCAAGATCAGAGGATCAAGGTCATCCTTGCCTATATAGTATGTTGAGCTAAAGAGGGTTCTATGCTTTCCCAGAGGACCAGAATTCAGTTCTCAACATCCTTGTTATAGCCTGCCTCCCCGACACTGGGATTACAGGCAAATGCTCGTTAACTATTAACTATTTTACTTATTACACTTGGGTCACCAGCATCTCTGTCTTATTAACTTTCCTAATATGACTTTTGTAGTTTTCGAAAAAGAGAAAAAAAAGAAAGAAAGAAAAAAGAAAAATCCACATACAGGAAACAATAAGGGGAAATGCCAGTCTCCGGGTCTTATGGTTCTCTGCTATTCAGGGGCATTAGTGAGGCTCTGACCACACCACTGCCATAGTCCCAGGATTGTTCTGGGCTCCACAGTGGAGGCAGAGCCTTGAAACCCACAGTGAGCATACTTGAAGTGTGTATTGGGAAGCTAGTCAGCTCTATACTTACACTCATCAAACACTATGTTGGATTTCATGAGGATATTCCCTTCCTCCTTCTCTCTCTCCCGCTTCCCCCCTGCTTTATTGTTTTGAGACAAGGTCTCTTATAGCCCAGGCTGGCCTCACACTCCATTCTTCTTTCTCTGCTCTCAAATGCTATGTGTGAAGATGTTACCCTGCTCTGCATGAATCTCATTTTGTCACCCCCTTTAAAGGACTTTAAGAAGTACCTTGGCATGACACATGAGCCTCTCCTTCACCTGACTCTAGCTCCCTTACACTTTGGGGAACATGCCCACGCTGCACAGAGTCCAGACGTCTGTCACTGTTCCCTGTGTGAGAGCTGACACTCCCTACTTGTCATTGCATCATCTTCCTGCTCAACCCGCCAGTCTCCCTCAGAAGCCCCCTTCCCCAGCAAGTCCATTCCCCACCATTGCATTAACTTTTTCTGGAGAGACAAACAAACGTCTATATTGTGGTTTAATAAGGGTCAGGATAAACAAATAGGCCGAATAGATGTTTATTAAGGGAGAAACAACTCACAACACAGACAGATGAACACAGCAGTTAGAACTGGATGCTCCTCTCTCCATGTCCCGACAGAAAGAGAGCGTTCTCCACCTCTTTCCCAGACCAAGACCCACAGGTCACTTCCACCCTTGGCTCCACCCCTCAATGGGTGTGGTCAGTGCCACAGAAGCAGACACAGTGAATATCCCACTACAATTCCCCTTTTAGTCTAAAGAAAAGATTTAAGCTTGATACAAAACTATATACAAAACAGTGAATAACAAGTGTGCTCTAAAAAAAGGAAAATCGAGAACAAAACCACAAACATACCTAGTCCTAGGGTGAAGGCATAAGGGAGTTTACAATAGAGTTGTCCTAAGCTGGAAAGCTTAAGTCTAGTACCTAATATATCTAACTAGGAAGAGAGAATAATACTTATGATAGTTTAATCTACAACCTCATCAAGGCCTGAGAAGAAAAATAACGATACAAGGGTAGACAGGAAGTGAGGATGGGCAACTTCCAAAAGGTGCAGCGAGGACAGAAACAGCAAGTTACCTGGACAGTCACCCAAGGTCTCACAGCAACATTGGTACAGCCAGTTTTGGCTAAGGCCAGGAGTATTTGGCAGACCACAACAAAAGTAGGGAGGTAGAAAGGCTGTCTTACCCTGACTTGGCAAGGTTCAGCAGTATTTTATGTTTGCCTCCTGCAAGCACATAGGACCACATGTCCAAATCAGTGGTCAAGGTTGAGGCAGTTCCTTGCCCAAGAGGCCATTAGCCGAAGCGAGGATGAACTCCAGAAGGAACAACAACAGTGTCCAACATACTTTCGGGAAAGTGCATGGTGCTGTCAGGAGCAACAGTGTCTCATGTCAACAGAGTACTAATATAAAAACATTTAAATGCCATGTTCTGCAGGTCTATGAAGTGATTGAAGATTAAGCATCTATGTCTGACTAATCTCATAGGCAAAGGAAACATGGGTGAGGATAATCTGTAATGCTCAGGAACTTGGCTAAAAAAACCTGAATAAAACTTCCTTGAGTTAAGCAAGGATAAATACCTAAACAATATAACTATGTACATACATATACATATATATATACATATATATACATACATATATATATATATCTACACATGTAAATTCCTAAAGTAGAGGTAGAGTAAAAATGTCTAAACAAGAGGTAGAGCTCTAAAGGGCAGCAAGACAAATATCCCAAATTGTATCAATATACAAAATGTCTTGAACACAAGCAAAAGTATGCATACATAGAATATGGCAAGTGTAATGTGCATAAAACATCATAAATGGAAAGATTTCACACAATATAACAAATATAATATATAATTCTTCCAGGAAGAGAATAAACTTAATTTTACATAGGTTATCACAAATAAGAATATATAACAATATAAGCTGTAATACTAATGTCTCACTCTTACTAAATAATTCACAAGAAAAAAGGCTAATCTACCTATATTCATTCTGAACCATACCTTTCCCAACCATACCCTATTCCTGTCTAAAAGAGATAACCAAGTCTAAGTATCACCTTCCATACACAACCCCAAGTAACTAAGACCAACCCTATGAAGAAGAATATTATCCCTAAATTTCAAGAGTGGGGAAAGGGGGCGTCGTTATCTTAAGATTACTTCCTGCTGAAATGGGACGATGATTTCTCCATGGGATCCTGTTGGAAGAAAATTTTAAGCAACCAAATTTCTCAACAGAACTGGCTGTAACATATGTAGGTAGTCATTGTGTGGCAGAAAATGCTTGACTGGAATTCTACTTGAAACTCTGGCCAGGTTGTAATAAGAAGGTGCACCAATACAGCTAGCTAGTCATGAGTTGGCTGGAGAAAAGCAGTCTCAAACTGGTTTTAGGGTGAAGTTTGTAGTCCAGATGCATCAGGTTGAGTCAAGTGGAAATGTCCAATTGGGGGCCCCATCTTCTTTCCAGAGTGTGCAAAGATTGCTGTTGAGAACTGTTATATTCCTTGTGGAGAACTTAAATATCAATATCAAGGTAAAATTTTTAATTTTTACGGTATGCATTAGGGAAAGGCAACAATAAGCATTAAAATGTATATGAGAAAATTAGGATTTCAGAGAGAAAATTTCGAATAAGTGAATGAGTCCTTAGATTTTGTTTTTTAAAACATTTTTTTTAAATATTTTTGCTTTAGTGTCAGCTAACAATATATCATTCATGTAATGATAGATTATGGATTGTGGAAACTGTTTATGAATTATTTCCAGTGGTTTTTGTACAAAATATTGGTATAGGGTGGGGCTATTTAGCATTCCCTGTGGCAAAACCTTTCATTGATATCTCTTCACTAGTTGAGAATTATTGTAATTAGGTACCATGAAGGCAAATTTCTCTTTATCTTGTTCTTGTAAAGGTGTAGTGAAGAAGCAATCTTTTAAATCAATAACTATAATAGGCCATTCTTTAGGTATCAAAGAAGGCAATGGCATTCCAGGCTGTAAAGAGCCCATTGGCTGGATAACTTTATTAATGGCTCTCAGGTCTGTAAGTATTCTCCATTTACCAGATTTCTTTTTGATAACAAATACAGGAGAATTCCAAGGGCTGGTTGATTCCTCGATATGTCCAGCATTTAGCTGTTCCTGAACCAGGTTTTCTAAAGCTTCTAACTTCTCAGAGGTCATAGGCCATTGCCCTACCCAGACAGGTTCCTCTGTTAACCATTTTAAGGGTAGGGCTTTTGGTTCCTCTGTTTGTTCAGCACTTGCATTCTGTCTTTGTACAGCCTGGATATTTGGTGTCTGTCTTATATAGTACTTTATAGCATTTTTTCCACAATCATGAGGTCGTTTATGGTTCCTATCTAATACTGGAGGAATGTTAATCTGTGTATTCCATTGTTGTAAAAGATCACGACCCCATAAATTTATCACTACATCAGCCACATATGGTCTTAACCTTCCTCGCTGTCCTTCTGGTCCTACACATTCAATTCAACCTTTCTAGAAACACACTGAAGCATTCTCTTGGTCCTTGCCTTATTTTGGTATAAGATTCTATCCTCTCCCCTAGTTCATGAACCTTATCCCAAGCATTCAGAGCTGCCGTACTGCATAGAGACAAGATATGTTCATCATAGGCAGCTTGGGTTTCTGGGTCAGCATAAATACCCTCACCAATAATTTTATCTTTGGGATAAAATTCTTTAAGCCCTGAAGTTCTTTAAGCCTTTGCTTCCTCTCTCCATAAAGCCCTCCATTCTAATTGAGAGGAGTTTTCAAGGACAGCTGATATTAATTGATCCCAATCCTTAGTTTAGGGGTTACCTTGTTATTCCTTACCCATGATTCTATTAATTGCTTCACATATGGTGAGTGCATGCCATAAGAGACTACTGCTTCCTTTATACTTTTTAAATCTTTCATACATATTGGTTCCCACTGGGTGTTTTTTAGTTGCTGATTTTTCATTAATAGATACAGGGAAAGCTCCCCTGACCCTAAATGGTGTGGAAAATTTTAAGTTTATTTTTATGCCCTGTTACCTGGAGCTCTTTTTCTGATGTATCAGATTGAAGGCCTTTTAAAGCCTGAAGTCTATTAACCATTGCTTTTTTGAGTGTCTGAACTTCTTGAAGCATATCCCTTTCTAGAGCCTTCATTGCATCGGTCAGTTTCTTACTTTCTCCAACTATGAATGATTCCATGTTTTTGATATTCTCATCCTTAGATATTATCTGAATGGCATGTAAACTGCTTTCCAGAAACAATGTTCTATCTGCTAGCTTGCCATTATCCTCTGACATGGAAGAGATTCTATCTACTACTCTTTCCATCTGATGTTCCAGTTTTTTAACCTTATTAGTAGCTTCATCCAACCAGGAATGAGCTGTTTCTGCTAGCGTGTTAATGCATTGCATTGTTTTGGTTTTGGTTTTTGAGGCAACATCAGACATGGAACAAATTTTGTTTTCTATTTGGTCATTTTTATGTTCCATGTTCTGTATTCTACCTGTCAGCTCTCTGTTGCCATCTTCAATATTCTGAACCTTTTTTCTAAACATTTCATGTTTTGTGTTTTGTCATTTTCAATGTTTTGAATCCTTGTTACTAAGTCTCCTATAGTTTGTACCAGTTCCTTAATGTTTGTGCTAATCTCAAACCATTTCTTTAAGAATATCATATTAATGATAAAACCCATTACTATTACAAAAAAGGTGTATATATTGATCCAGTCATAATTTTCTTCTGCTAAGATTCCCTCTATATATGAAGTAAAAAAATTCCTAAAGTCCTGCATTGTAAAATTATCTGCCATAGCTATGGAACAATTGATGTCAGATATTATATCAGCTTAAATTGAAAAAGATGTTACAATTACCTTAGGTGTAATTCTGCTGTCCTGGAGCTTTGATGCTTTTAGTTATAGATCTCAACTTGCTGTAGTTACACTCGGAGGTGTAGCAGTAAAGCATCCGGCAGCAGAGGATCCTTCCGATTCCGGTTCTACCCGGAATTGCACACCAAATAGCGTCCAGAAGTGTACCGCCAAATAGCTTCCGGCAGGAGAGGATCCTTCTGATCCAGGTCCCTGTAAAATAGCTTTTAACAAACTAAGGCATGCAAAATTTTTTTAAATGAAGGAGTGAAACGAGCCTTGTACAAATTGTTGAGACCACAGGAATTACAGGAGCTGCCTGCAATTGCAGCGTGTATATTTTCCGCCAGCCCACGGGCTGCTGCTGCCACTGCTGCTGCTGGAGCCGGAGCCTGCAAGCACACAAACAGAGCAGGCCGAGTCCGGGCCTTGTACAGCAATACAAAAGGCAGGGCTAATGCTGCAGGGCTCTGTGCAAATGCAATCTGAGGGAATGGGCAGAAGATGAGCAGTGGTCTCAGGGCCACGATGGAGATAAAAGGAGTTCTAGGGCAGGGTGTATCTGCCTGTTTAGGCAAGAGACCTGCCCGTTTGGGGAAGGTGGGGGAAGGGTTGCTGCAGTGCCTGGGTAAAACCCAGGTGCCATGAAAATCCTGATCCCACTTCTGACACCAGATATTGAGGTTTAATAAGGGTCAGGATAAATAGGCCGAATAGATGTTTACTAAGGGAGAAACAACTCACAACACAGACAGATGAACACAGCAGTTAGAACTGGATGCTTCTCTCTCTGTGTCCTTCCAGAAAGAGAGCATTCTCCACCTCTTTCTGAGACCAAGTCCCACAGGTCACTTCCACCCCTGGCTCCACTCCTCAATGGGTGTGGCCAGTGCCACAGAAGCAGACACAGTGAATATCCCACTACACATCTACTCACCCCAGATAGGGCACCAAAGACAGACCTATGGAAGTCTCTGCAACCTTCACAGCCAGCAGAGTGTCAAGCCTCAAGAGGCAGGAAGGCAGTTCAGCTCAACACATCTCAGTAGCCAGTGTTAACTCAAACTTTGGGAGTCTGATCAAAAGCTGTTTATTTTATGCATATTATTCTGGTGATAATTAACTTAATCTTGCATGTGCAACCAAGCATATGTAAGTCTCTTCAAGGAGCAGTAAGATAAATAAAGACCAGACTTGACTACATCAAAACTTTTTTTCCCCCTGAGACAGGGTTTCTCTGTGTAGATCTGGCTGTTCTGGAACTTGTGCTTCAGAACAGGCTGGTCTTGAACTCACAGAGATCCTCTTGCTCTAACTCCTGGGGGCTAGGATTAAAGGCATGCCCACCAGGCCCAGCCTCAAAACTCTTTTTAAAGTCCATAAAAAAATAGGTTTTATAGATTGCCTGGGAACAAATTTATAAGAATCTGGGGGGAATGGGGTGCTAGAAAATCCCTGGCCGCACAGATAGTACAAAGATCGCCATGCTTGAAAGCATGACATCCACTCCAGCCTTCTGGGAGGAAAAACAGGCTCTGTGTCCCTTCCCTTGAAGGAACAACCCTGTGTGCCTAATTCCAGCTCCCCCTAGTGTGTGTCTGTGCGCACAGAGACCTCCTTGCTATGCCCCCTACTCAAACCAAAGAATTTTTCCCAGGTCTAACTTAGTGAACCAAAATAATAGAACCATGGTGAGTGGTTGCCTGAGTTACCCACCCCAAACAGCAGCATCATCAAAAAAGCTTCACTCCATTGTGAAAGATAACACACACACACACACACTGCATCACTGCACAGATGGAGTCCCTGTCTTAGGGTCTACTATTGCTGGGAAGAGACATCATGATCACAGCAACTCTTAAAAAGGAAAACATTTTCCTGGGTGGCTTACAGTTCAGTGGCTTGGTCCATTATCATCACGGTGGGACATGGTGGTGTTCAGACATGGTGCTGGAGAAGGAGCTAAGAATTCTACTTGTTTGTCTTGTTTTTCAAATCAGGGCTTCTCTGTAGCTTTGTAGCCTGTCCTGGAACTCGCTCTGTAGATCTGCCTGCCCCTGCCTCCTGGGATTAAAGGTGTGCACCACCATTTCCTGGCTGAGAATTTTACGTCTTTGATCCAAAAGCAACAAGAAGTGAGATGAGACACTGGATGTGGCTTGAGCATATATGAGACCTCAAAGCCCACTCCCACAGTGACACACTTCTTCCAACAAAACCATACCTACTCCAAGAGAGCCACACCTCCTAATTGTGCCACTCCCTATGAGCTTATGGGGTCGATTACATTCAAATCACCACAGTCCCCTATTCACTTAACCTACTATATATTACCAATGGTCTCTATCTGGACCAGAGATTTCCAGGTTCTTGGTGTATTGTGTATCGGTACACACACACACACACACACACACACACACACACACACAGTAAAGCAGCAAGGGAAAGTGCAGGCCTGGTGCACTGTCAGAGAGCAGAAGGGTCTGGTTGCTCCTGGGGTTTCCTTTAGTGCGTCTGGAGAAGGAGTTGGTTGCCAAGGGGCTGATGGCAGGTGGTTTTCAGTTCTAGTGACAGGCATGGGTTATATGAGCCTCTGTAGACTGTACATGTCCTTGTGATGCATCTGATTGCAATCACATGTGTGTTCAATTACTGTCAAAAAAGGACAGTAAGAGTTTTTCTCTAAAAGCTGATTTTGACAGAGTTCACCTTGCTATATGTGTACCCATAACCAGTCTAAGCTGGATTGACCCACAAACCCCTACCCTAAGGATACATTTCAGGATGCTTGGCCACAAAGGTGGAGTTACTAAAGGCTAATAGGGAGCTACAGAGCTGAGTGAGCACACTGCTGTTTGGGGAGGGATTTGCAGGCAACTCAGGGCAGGTGGGGTTGTAAGTATCTAGTATCTAGGTGCATTGCTGGGAAAGGGGAGTGTGTATACACCAAGTCATGCGTGGTTCCTGGTTGCTAAGTGATCCCTGTGCTTGCCGGTGTCATATATACTCGAATACCACTCAAGACCATGTACAGCTGGGGGTGTGCAGGAGTCTCTAATTCTTCTCCTGACCCCTTCCTTCTATGAAAGAAAGTCCCAACCTGTCTGAGGGGTTACTGTCGGTGCTCACAGCTGCTCTGATGAAGACAGCAATGGCTGTCTGTGGGGAGACGTGTCTTCTCTTGTGACCCTGGCATGCTGTAAATAAAGGGATGTGTTAATGCAGTGTGAACACTGGGTTCAATCCTCAGCACCTGGGTGTGATGGCACACTCCTGTCATCCCAGCACTCGAGAAATGGAAGCAGGAGGATCGTCCAGGTTATCGTCTGCTATATGGTGAGTTGAGGCCAGCTTGTGCTATAGGAAACCCTGTCTCAAAGTTTAAAGATAATTTTTTTAAAGAAAAAATACTGTTGGGCATGGTGATTCACACCTGTAATCTTAGCACTTGGGAAACTGAGGCAGGAGAATTGCTGTGAGTCTGGGAAAACTAAGTCAATCTAACAAGAATGAGAGTCTGTGTTCCAGGCTAGAGAATTGAGGCTTCAGCTTACTGCCTCTTTCATGGGTTCCCAGACTCCTCCCAGAACATAGCGTGAGTGTCACCTGGCTCATCTGGGTCCTGGACAAGCCATAGATGAAAGTGTAACTGAGGCAGGAAAGATGCCTCACCTGCCACACTGGCTTTGACTGGGGAATCCCTGGCCCAGGTTTCACCCTCTGCTCCTGGGCCCACTTCACCATCTAGATAGATGCAGGAAGGTTTAAACCTATTTCCTTATGTATGATGTCACCTTCTCTGATTCAGCCCATCTGCAGAGTGTTCTCTAGTCACAATGAATTGAAATAAATTTTGGCTATATTTTTTTTTTCCTCTTTGAGGGATCATTGCTTTCCAGAATATATAGTATATTTTGTTTGTTGTTTTAAACATTGAAAATGCTCTATATCCTGAAGTACTTAAAATATTTAGCCAATATTTAATTTAATTTAAAAAATTTTAAATGTATATATATATATATATATATATATTTTTGAGACAAGGTTTCTCTGTGAAGCCTGGCTATTCTAGAACTACCTCTGTAGACCAGGCTAGCTCAAACTCACAGAGATCCTCTTGTCCCTGCCTCCAGAGTACTGGGATTAAAGGTATGTACCATCACTGCCCAGCTGTGTGTGTGTGTGTGTGTGTGTGTGTGTGTGTGTGTGTTGACACTTGCATGTTTGGGACCTGTGAAGATCAGCAGAGGGCATCAGATCACCTGGAGCTGTAATTATGGAGGGATGTGGCTCATCTGGTGTGTGCTGGGAATCAAACCCGAGTCTTCTCTAAGAGCAACAGTATTCCTAACAGTGAGTCATTTCTCCAGCCCCATATTTTATTTTCAAAATTAAATTTATTTTAAATGGTTCATGAAAACATAAAAATTGTGCCAAGGTGATGACTTTGCAGCTTAGAACAAGCTCTCCCCTTACAGAGGACCCAAGTTCAGTCCCCAGCACCTACATCAGGCAACTTACAGCACACGACTCCAGCTCCGGGAGATCCAATGCCTTCTTCTGGCTCCTTCAAGGCACTCAAATCACATGCACAAAACATACTTTTTTGTTTGTTTCGTTTTGTTGTTTTCCAGGGTTTCTCTACATAACAGTCCTGGCTGTCCCAGAACTCTGTAGACCACGCTGGTCTCAAACACCTGCCTCTGTCTCCTGAGTGCTAGGATTACAGGCATGTGCCACCACTGCCCAGGTCACCCACTTTTAAAAAGATTTATTTATTTACTGTGTAGACAGTGTTCTACCTACATGTTGGCCTGCACACCAGAAGAGGGCACCAGATCTCATCACAGATGGTTGTGAGCCACCATGTGGTTGCTGGGAATTGAACTCAGGAACTCTGGAAGCAGCCAGTGCTCTTAACCTTTGAACCATCTTTCCAGCCCTATACACATTATATTTATATATATATATATATACATATATATGTATGTATATGTATATATGTGTGTGTATATATGTATATATACACACACATATAAGTATATATACATACATATATATGTATATATGTGTATATATATATGTGTATATATACACACATATATGTGTATATATACACACATATATATGTATATGTGTATATATATGTATATATACACATATATGTATATATACATACACACACATATATATACACATATATATATACACATATATATGTATATGTATTCATAGCTGTATTTTTTTTTTAAGGAATTTATCTGAAGGTTCTAGAAGGGTAACTCTCAGTACATAAGACAGCTCTGGGAAGCTGGAGCCAGCTGATACCTCTATCTGTGGGACATCAGGGAGCTGAGGACATTCGCAGTAATCCTGTCACTCAGAAACAGCCAGCTAAAATAAAAGTCTCAGAGCTGAAACTACAAGTCTTCTGGCCTTCTATAAATTGTAAGGCTGTCACTGACATATGGAAAACATAATAGATTCTTTTTCTCTCTGTTTGGCTAGACTGTAAACAACCCATCTCCCTTTCCCAGTTTCTACCTCGGAGTTCTCCTGGCAACTGAGATGGCAGTTACATAGCCGACCCCAGCACTCGAGATTCTGGTCCTCAGGGTCACCCTTGGCTAGGTGTCTTGTCAGTCTCCTCACAGTTTTTCCACAGTGGCGGGTGCCCCAAGGCACAGTGTCCAGAAGGTGAGAGGAATATTCGCTGGAGAAAACACTGGTATTCATTTCGCTCTCTTTTAGCTTTGACGAGAAAATTCTGGACACGAAGGAAGCCACAATTTGGAAGATTCGGGGCACTTTGGGTCAATCACTTTGGGGCAGGTGGTCTATCGAGGGCAGATCCCATTCTGGCACCGGGTGAGACTTGTGGAGTGTACAGGGCTCACCACCCCACAAGCAGTTCCAGGACCCAGCTTCTGCGGCAAGATCTGTTTCCTCCTCCTCCGGGTCCTGCGACCTCCCACTGCTCCTTTCTTCTTTCCTGCTCCGGGCTCTCCCTCTCCAGACCTGCCAAGCTGCTCTTGCTTGCCCCCTAGTGGCCATGTTTGTAATGTCCAGCTGAGAAAAAATGTCACCTGCTCAGAAGTTCCCACTCAAACACCTTGAGGGTGAGCCTACAGGGTCAGCCAGGATATCTTCCAAAGAGGTGTCAATAAAGAAGCTGTGGGCTAACGAGATGACTTGTGGGTAAAGGCACTTGTCACCAAGCTTGATGACCTGAGTTGAATCACTGAGAGTCACATGATGATGGAAACTGACTCCTGCAAATTGTCCTCTAGCCTACACACACACACACACACACACACACACACACGCACGCACGCACGCACGCACGCACGCACGCACACACGCACACGCACGCACGCGCACGCGTACACACACACTCACACATACACTCACACTCACACACACTCACACCCACTCACACACACGCACACGCGCACACACACTCACACTCACACATACACACACGCACACACGTGCACACACACACTCACACACACTCACACATACACACACTCGCACACACACCCACACACACTCACACGCGCACTCACACACACACTCACACACACACACACACTCACACACACACAGTGCCCCCACATGAATGAATGTAACAAAACATTCTTAAAAGAAAGGTTGATGTATCTGATGAGCTATGAAAAGTCACTAGGATCAGGCTCCGACGTGTCAGGGTTTGATTATTAAAGTTTGGAAATTTCCACCCTTGTTTTTGTCCCCCCCCCTTTTATATCTCACCTCCTACCTAGAGAGAGCTGCAATGAAAGTATGTTTGTCTTCTGTGGCTGCTTCAGAGCACAGAAGTTCCCTGGTTCGCATTGCTGACCTGTCGTACGATTGGCAGTCATAAAAAGCTTGCGTGGTGTTTTGGAGAGGGGAGGGAGAGCATATCTTAGAAGGCTGAAGAGAAGACTGACATCAGTTGAAGAGCTCCGAGGTGGTGGCGATGAACACCAGTGTTGATGGCCATGGTTGATGTCCCTGAGGTCATACCAATCGCATGTCTGGAGCTTAACGGCCTGGAAGACACTGAGCACGCAGGAAGGGCTGAAGGAAGAATTAGACTGGCGAACTGACCCAGGAGAGGTGGTGACTAGGAACGCCCCTCCACGGAGTCCTTCTGCAGGAGCACCGCCTCGCAGGCCTTCTCTTTCCTTCCTCTTTTTGTTTTGCTTTTGTTTTTCGAGACAGGGTTTCTCTGTGTAACAACGCTGGCTGTCCTGGAACTAGCTCTGTAGACCTGGCTGGCCTCACAGTCCCTTAGATCTGCCTGTCTCTGCCTCCCAGGTGCTGGGATTAAAGGGGTGCGCCGCCACCACCCAGCTTTCTTTAGTGTTTTAACTGCAATCCATACTGTCTTAGTTGCTTTTTTTTTTTTTTTTACTGCTGGGATAAGATACCATGACCAAGGCAACTTAACAAGAAATAATTTTTTGGGTCTGATCATTTCAGAGGGTGAGTCCGTGGCC